>SKCR01044511.1:0-413951 GCA_019454045.1 Zanthoxylum bungeanum | reverse complement strand
CAAGGTACGCAATCCAATGGAAGGGAATGAGCCAGTTCCAAAAGGGAAGCAGAACTAGCTAGAGGCCAATGTTGGGGTTTTATCATCAGGGCGGTGCAGCGGAAGAAGCGTGGTTCGGGCAAAATTGTAGTTTAAAGTTTTTAAACTTATGAATAAATTATTCAATATCCAATATTAATAATTCAGTCATATTTCACCTAAACATATTTATTCGATATTATATAACGACATAAATAATATAGAAATACCGCGAAACATTTACGAAAATATTTTTTTTTTCGAAAATGTTTTTTTTAAACACGTTTCCGACTGAACCGACTGACCAATGCACATGGGGACTGCCCAGGTCAGCCCCAAAAACATTTGGACAGTTCGTGGGCTGCCCGAACAGTGACTAACTCACTGTTTGGGCAGTCGTTACCCGGTAACGCCGTTTTTCACCGTTTTTGCATATTTTCACTTCGAAATAATTTTCGATAATTATTTTTTTGGAAAAGTTAAATAGTATATTTCAAAATGTAAATAAATACAAAAGCTAAGGGGCATACCCCAGAGTATGGCATAAAGCCTACAATGGTCAACAACCATAATAAAAAACATAGCCTATGTGGCTACAGAGGGCACACGGGCCTTAGAGAAAAAGAACACGTAGACTCTTGTAAAGAAAGACAACAAAGCTCAAACAAGAGCATACAATAGTTATTAAGATAAATCCCCAAGCGTAGCAAGGACATGCATGCATTATGCTTGAGAAAAGAAAACCCACTCCACGCCCATTAAAGCACGCAAGCATTAGCCTAGCAAAATTCTGAGCCCAAAATGAGACGCCCATCACTGGATCTGCCTTCCATTCCATTGGGCTCAAAAGCCCAAATGTCAAACATGAAATTTGCCGTATTAAGCAAGAAGTAAATTGCTTGAAACCCAAAAATGCTTCAATTCTTCTTTAAAATGGCCCACATGCCAT
Source organism: Zanthoxylum bungeanum (assembly GCA_019454045.1). Lineage (NCBI taxonomy): Eukaryota > Viridiplantae > Streptophyta > Magnoliopsida > Sapindales > Rutaceae > Zanthoxylum > Zanthoxylum bungeanum. The sequence goes on along the minus strand of SKCR01044511.1, from coordinate 412,984 downwards.
ACAAAACAAAAAGATGGCCCACGAACATGCTACATACACGCAGCTTGCAGGAGCTCACACGCGCAAACCCACTGCCAAATGAAGCCAGCCCATTCGCGCAGTATGGAGAAAGCAGAGCGTGGAGTCCCACATCGGCTAGCTCACAAAGGGCAAATAAATGGCCTACTCGCCAAAAGCATGTAACCACAAAATGCAAGCTGTCATAAGTCCAACTTGCTTCACGTGGCTAGGGAAAAAAACCGGCAAAAGATGCATACTGCCACACGAAACTCACTGACACACGCAAAGAAACTGGGCCCACGTGAAGGAACTCACTCAGGTGCACAGCCCTGCGAAACTGCCAACTGTCTCGGTCCACACGCAAGATCAGCCACACGCTACCATCACGTGATTCTCCCTTGCAAAACACGCTGAAGAAAAAAATCCACTCCACGTTGAATACTGCTCCAATCAGAAGCCAGACACGGCCACGAAGACGAAACTGGTACCTCGGAAGGTCTGTTTAGTTTGAAGCCTCAGCCGTGAGGTCAAGGGCATGCCTCACTCCTCCAGACTGCAAATCCCCACCAATACAAGCTGGAAATATTTTTTGAGTATTGCAAACATTGTGATCTTACTTTTCATAAATTTTCTTAGATTTCTTCAAGCAGGTCAAGTGCGAGCTACTGCTCCAAGCAAATCTATGAATGAGCTGCTACAGCAAAAATTTGCGCCACCCAACCAAAGGAACAGCTACGAAATTGCAGAGAAACAAGAATCGGAGAGTGAGAGTAGAAAGAGAGGGCCAAAAAGTCTCTTAGATCTAACTAAAAAATTACAAACAACTTTAATTTTGTATGAAAATGAAGAATCAAAGAGACATGAGAGCCATATCTAATTGATAAATTTCATCTTCAAAACCAAAAAAAGTTGAGAGAATTTTAGAGAGAGGAAAAATAAGCACAAATAAGCACAATTTTCGGTAATTATTGTTCTTGGGCAATTAAAATAAACCAATTTATTCTAATTACTCAATAAATAAAAACTGAATTTTTAATCCAAAAATCAGATTTATCACTAATTACCGTGAGACCCCAATACTTTACATTTTGATCATTTTAGTCCTAATTTGTCAAATACAAATATAAGTGATTTCAAATCACTACCAAAATGATTTACACATGTCTTACACATGAAAATACAAATTGCAACTCAAAACCCACAATTTCCCAAAATTACCGAGAGTTGCATCAACTTTCAAATTTGATCAATTTAGTCCAAATTTGGTCAAAACAACTTTGAATGATTTCCAATCAACACCAAATTAAATGTACATCATATATACATCATTTCTAATTAACCAAAATTAACCAAATTCAATACTTTAATTTAACCTCTACAACACCAAACAAGTCTCACCACTTTGAAACAACTCAAGAATAATTCTAGGTCATCAATGAGTGGCCTAACAACTCTAGAATGGTAACAAGATCATCAAATGATCAAAAGAAAGCTTATACACCATTTATAAGCTTACTTTATTAAACATACAAGCATACATCTTTCTTTCATGCTTCTAACCATCAAAACATAAACATAAGAGAGTAGAAAAACTTAAGAACTACACATGTTGTAGCCAAGAACAAAAGGAACAAGTTTCCTTCTAATAGAAAATTGGAAAAACTTACTTAAATCCAAGCTTTCTTCATTTTTCTTCTTGGTTTCTTTTCTTTTTCTCTCAACACTTTTTTTTTTAGTTTTTGGTGGCTTGAACTTGTGTGAAGCAAATGAAAAACAAAACTTTATATACTTAGGTCATGGTGGCCGAATTTTGTAAAGGAAAAATACAAGATATTTTTCCAATTTTCAAAACAAAATATCAAGCAAGTCAAATGTCTTTTTAAGACCTTTAATTAAATGGTAAAGTCAAACTTATACACAAATTAATCATGACCTAACTTTATCATAATGGTAAATATTTATATTTTAATTACTTTAATCATTTAACAATTAAATAATTAAATAATTAATTAAATACAAATATCTAAAATATATGTATTATATTTACTTTAAATATCTCAAATACATATATTAATGATATATGTCAAATATCATAATTTGACATTTAATTAATGTGTATTTAATAAAATCAAATATTAAATACAAATACACATTAATTAGGAAATGACCAAAAGGTCCCCTTGCATGTATCTTTTGTTTAACTGTTAAATGATTTACAAATAATCGGTATTATTCATAAAAGTGTCCTTAGTGCTTTACGAGTATATTTCATTAGTGAGACTCTCTAAGTTCAGGCATATCCGTCACAAAATCTAATTTCATGTCCATAATTTTACCCACTCGTAAATTATGACGACCACAGATAAACTCGCTGAACCATACAGGTCGAGGTCATCACATACATATAATCCCTCAGTCACAGGTATTCAGATTATTTCAGAGATATAGATATTAACATCAAATCTCTTTAGGTATAATCTCGTCGACGATTCTATTAGCAATCTTATAATAACACTTAGAATTAACTTCTATAGTGTACCACTGATCCATGAATTTAACGGATTGCTAATCCCATAATGAATACATATGCCCTGTACACATGACTGACAGATCTGATCTTGATACACATAGGATATCATGAGCATTAATCCACACCCAATGAACATGCGGAAGTCTGATCTTAATAGATCGATGACGTGACGACCATCTAAGTGTGTAGGATAACTCATATATCCACAGTGGTATCTCAAGTCAAAGAATCACTATGTTACTCAACCCGAGAAGATTCATATTGACGTTGGTATACCATCTATCATGTAATCTTCGGTGAGTCGTTCAGTGTTTATCAAATAAACATCTACACGTCTATACGAGTCTCCCGAGACTCATGGTTCATTGGGATAAACCATCAGACCAACTCACGATATACGACATGTACTGTCTCAATAGATTTTTACTAACCGACCTGACACGAATCCAACCACTCAAGGAACATTAGATGTCCTGACCAGCAATATGGTGGAGCCTTTGTAAGTGCCATCAGGGCCAATCACATGCCAAAGAGCTAAGAAGATCAGAGACGCAATGACGGGGCTAGCACAGAATGCCATGATCGAGTGTGACACACAACTCCAGAGTATAATGGCAACACATGAGGGCTTCTATGTAGTGGGTCCAAAACTATTTCACTTGACCCAAATCATACCAGATTGACGCACCATCAATTTGGAAGTCAAATGCCTTTTGACGAATCTAGCTGAATCAAGTCCGACACCAAAAATTCGGCCAAGACAAGACTTAATTGGCTTGAGATACATAATTTGGGCCTAGTTACATGAAGGCCACAAAATTTAGGAGCTTTTGGTGTAAAGAGACAACTTTAGACATTTTGGGAACAATTGTCACATTTGTGGACTTATTAGGCACATTTGTTAGATTTTTATGGTTTTGTTGTTTTTACTTTTATTGAATTTTTTGGCAAAGTTGTTGATGACTTTAGCCACCTTGTTTGACATTTATGTTATGTTGTCTAGATTATCAAATGACTATTAAGGGCATAGTCCTTAAATAGCCATTAGTTAACAAGTTAGGGTGTTTTGGTATTTTTGCACCTATTAGGGTTTCCTTCATTGTACTATATATTGTAACATTTTTTTCTTAATGAAATCAATCATCAATTTTCAAAATTAGCTTCATCTTGAAAGCTTGGCTTTGTCCAAAATTGCTTAAGGGAATGATTCCCCTTATTTCATGCAATTGACTTATCTAAGGCGTGGCAACCTTAGTGGCGTCTCCGTGCTAGCAGAACACTACAAGGAATCATTTTAAGGGTTCTCAAAGAAAAGTTCTTTGTGGGTCTTCTTTGTGGCCTTGGAAGGGTTTTGTTCTTACAAAATCAAATTCGCGGTGCTTGGGGTTTTATCTGTTGCGAGGGGTTTGTTTGGCCTTAAACATCCAAGTGAGTTCCGCGTCATTTGGTATCAGAGCTTAGGGTTCCAAGCAATCAAGCAATCAACGTGTCACTGAAGCAATCTTGTGGTCCCTCGCTATAGTGTTTGAGCTCACATTTCTTTTCTTCTCACACACACTCACAAGTGTTTACACTCCAATGAAACACAATGAAGCACAAAGGATTTCAATTCGGCTATAACACAAATATAGTCTTTCAAGCTCAAACCAATACAAACCAAATCAAATATCAATGTAACTCAATCAACTTGCAAATGGTCAAATCAACTAAGCACAATGCGACCAATTCTCTTTTTTTTTTCTCTCTTTTTTTCTCTTTTTTTTTTCAAAACAAGTAGGTGACTCAGCTACTTACGTAAGTAGCTTACAAGTAGGTCAAGTAAGCATGTCAATTCGGCAATGGTAAGTTACAAACCAACTAAACACTTTTCCAACTAGCTTGGTGATGCAGCAACTTGCCTCTTCAAGCACCTCTCAAATGCAATGATGGCTACTCAAATTTCCATGTCAAGCTTATGAGTGCTTCCATTTTCAATGTCATGCTAATGATTTCAACACAAATCCAATGTCAAGCTAATGATGGCTCACGCAAATCAGCAAGCACACTTGTTAATTCATGCTTCAACATAAGCACATCAAGTAGTGACCATGAACTTTATTTGATAATATATATCTAGTAGTGATACTTCCCAATGTCAATTACAAGATACATTGTAATTGCGCACTACATTATATATTATCGGGTCTTTCTCTAATATATATATATATATATCACTAAACATGATTTTTTTCAATCTAATGAATTAGATCGAATATATATAATAAAAGACAAGATGTGCAACCATAAAATGTAATATTATGGAAAAAGGTATTGCTCGTATTCATAAATCAGATATAAATACAATCCGGATTGGCGCTCCGAGCACCAACCCTAACAATTTCTCCCACTTGCTCTCGTGCCAATCCACGATATCATATACACATATAAATATGTATTACATATGCATGGCCCTCAAGAACTCACCTAGCACTCAAGAGGTAGGCAACAACGAGTAGGTCCGCTATAACATATTGAGTTTGTCCAACAAATCCAATTGTTTTCCTTAGCCAGCATCATTCATATTCTGTAGAAACTAAGTTCTACATCAATATGACTCAAATGCCACATCAACATTGTGTTTTAGCTACTAAGTTGTCCAAATATTTATGGATCAAATCCAAAATACTTCGCAAATAACCACAAACACAACGCTAATATCAAACTTATAATCTATAAGGTCACCATGCAACTTCAAAAGTCAATACTTCATAAGTTGCAACTAATTCCACTCTCACAGTGGAATCATCCGTGACACTCCCACTGCATCTTTTCTGACTCATTTATGACGTAGACAGTCTAACGTCATAATTAGACTCAAAACTAATCGGACCCTAATGGTTGCTAATTTTATTCCCCATAAATAAGAAACTCGTTCTTAATGTCTTAAAGATAATAAAGAACATGTTTCAAGACCCATCCGAGGGTCTACAGCATATCAAAATAGCTTGTATCAATTACGATTAAATTGATATCTCTAATCGCACTAAATATAGTATTCATTATGCCATCATCCTGTGATGCATAAGATTGACTAGACATTCTAATCAATTTCTCTTTCGACAAAGGAATCATCATTTACGAAAGATGAATATTATATATTATAGACACATTAACTGTCACACAGATAGTTCACTGTGTCCTTTATTAGATCATATATAATGTACGACTAATGAGAGCATCTCACAAGTTTATTAGTTTTATATCATATATAAAACTTTATATCGAATATAACAGAGACCACTCCCATTACTTTCACGGAGAAAATAAGACCCAGGTAAACCTTTTACCTAATAAATATCTCATTATTACCTTAATAATGATAATGTCATTATGATGTAAAACACTAGAAAGAAATTTGTACGCTCTTACTAACCCTTCCATCTCATATGTATTCTCTATGCTTTGATAAAATCAAACAATCTGACTTATATCAAAATTAGAAAACATAAATTTCCAGAAAGCTCAACCGACTCTATAATAGGCTCTATAAGCTAGTATATCAAACTATAATTTAGCAGAATACAAACTATATGGCCATTCCAAAACGAACTCTTCAAACTAAGAAATCACAATGGATCTCTTATCTAAAGAAACCATTCAGAAACGCCACTTTGCATTTCTAGCTTAAACATACAGTTTAATATTAACATTAACCAACAAATCTTTAATTGTTCAATTAGTGCGACTAGAGACAAGTTTCCTCAGAATCTACAATAGATTGCTGAGTATAACTTTTCTCACTGTCGTACTATAAAGGTCAGACCTTTAATAAGCTCACTTTGCTTTTGCTGCAAAAACCATTTGCACATTTTATGAACGATTCATAACGTAAGCTTAATCAAGTTCAAAAATTGATTGTAGTAAGCTATGGACAGTCTTAGATCTATGGTTTAATGCTAATTTCCATAATCGATATCAAATATCGTTCCCACTATAAGTTATAGGATAATTTTCTTCGATAAGAAAATAACAGAACCATTAAGTATCAAATACTTTGCAAATGATTCTGACATTCTATTGAACTTATATGGAAGTAATTAAAGGGTATTTTCATCTTATTAATTATATAGTTCCATTTATAGTTTATCACTCTCACTTTTGACTTCAATAAGTCAAGTCTTCTCTACAATGGTCAACATCTGATGCTACACACTAAGTAATAAAACAATTTTATTACTCGGGATTGTAGAAAAAATATTCTATCAAATAGATTACAATATTCTATTAAATAAAATAAATGATAAACTTCTACCCGTGCCTCCGAGGCGCAAGTATCTTCAATTATATAACAATTATACAAAAGAAAGATTCAAATCTTAAACATTTCAAGATTCGAATTTTCTAGTTGTACGTATTATATACGTAACTGTAGAAACTAATAGAACCTGGATTAAATGGATGAATAAGTGTTTCTGGAGTATATCCTCAAGAGTATTGAAACTAATTCGGTAACACTCAATATCAAGCAAATCAAATCATATAAGATTCGATTTCTCCCACTAACCAATTCCATTACGATAGAATCGTAAAAGAATAATATTGAGTAAGAATCGTATTCATTCAATAACCTTAGAACTAATTGCCATAAATTCATATGTTTGATTATATCAAACATCTTTGAACAATTCAAAGACTCACAATGAATTTCAAAGATACAATTTTCAAAACTTTAGATGAATTATCTTTGAACCAGTCAAAATATTCTATCCGCATTTCATCAGAAACAACTAAGTCACGACGATTCATTGACTAAGTTACGAAGTAAAGAAAACTAACTTAAGTAATTTATAACTCATTAAAGTACATACATCAAATGTATCGGTTTAATAAATTTTCTGGTCCAATGAAAATCATGGGTTAAATGAGATTTAATCACCTTCCCGAATACAATATTCATTAAATGGATAAGGATATGTGGTGTGATCTAGTATCAGACCATCCTTTACCATATGGAATAAGCATCTAATACTTAAGTGATAAAATCTCATAAAACATTGTTCTAAGTTATTTACTTAACCGAATATTTTCCTTAATATTTATCTATTCGTCAATGACACTAATAGTTGTATTAAAATATGTAATAATTGTTTACAGAGAACAAGTAATTATCCAATAGTCGCAAGTTCTAATATCAAATATTGAAACAATCATTCAATAATATTTTAAATAACTAGACTGGAGATCTGATATCCAATACATATAGTTGTCGTATTGTGAAAATTGATATTTTCTATACACAACTATACGCATCTTCTTTCTTAACTTTATTATTTACCTTCAACTATTTACAACATTTGCAAATAATTGAAAAGCAAATAGTGTCGGACACGTGACCTCTAAATGTCACTAAAGCCAAGAAACGTCGTTATCAAATAAACAAATACCTAATGGGGTTTTCTTAATGCCAGTGAAGAATCTCAAGACATGAACCATTTCATGTCAATCTTTACTGCATAAGAAACTATTATGTCTAGAATGATTATATCATAGTCTATTTTAATCTAGAACCTATTCTAGAAATCTGCAACCATAAGTGAAGTCAGAAAACATATATAAAATATGCATGCAGTGGATAAAAGTTTAATTCTATCTAAAAATAGAATAAGGAAAAACATAATCGATAATTTTCATAATATTACACAATGGCTTAGTTATGGATTTTTAACCTAGCAGTGCCTCCCATTACTTTACGTAATACCGTAATCCCCAACGGAAAATGAGAATTCAATAATTAAATCGAATTACATAATGGGAAGTGGACCCCATGAATATATTTCGACTCACAGCTTTGAGACGTTCTCGCCTACGTATATTCATGGGTAGACAACTCATTGTCAATCACACTCATTGTGACTCCTGATTTTGTCCTGACCGTTTCTCGTTGTTACAGCTTAGGCACATTCACGGGAGGCGTATCAAGGCTTCACTTGTCAATGACAAACTCAAGCTACCGATGTAGTCATGACAGCTTTGGCACATTCATGGTTTCCACTTTCACTTGAATTTGTCTCTTATCATATAAGTTCTACCGGTGCAAATGAACTACCTTCAACAATAACTGCACAGCTTTGGCACGATACAGCCATAGCATCATGAAAACATTCACATCCGTATTGACAAGGCGGACGAAGAAACAAGTATTCCTAATACTAGTCACTTTATAAAACCTTATTTAACGGAGATTTTCCTAAAAGATGTAATTCACTTTATTTAATCAAATTAAATAAATACATTCATGTAAAAAGTAAAGATTAGATTAAATATCAAATTTAAAGGGCTAATCATATCATGGGTTCAGAATCAGACTCGCTCTGATATTATTTTATTGGGGTTTTATCATCAGGGCAGCGCAGCGGAAGAAACGCGGTTTAGATGAAATCGTAGTTTAAAATTTTTAAACTTACGAATAAATTATTCAATATCCAATATTAATAATTCATTTATATTTCACCTAAACATATTTATTCGATATCATATAACGATATAAATAATATAGAAACACCGCGAAACTTTTACGAAAATATTTTTCCGTAAAATAGCATAAAACGCGTTTCCGACTTAACCGACCGACCAATGCACATGGGGGCTGCCCAGGTCAGCCCCAAAAACATTTGGACAGTTCGTGGGCTGCCCAAACAGTGACCAGCTCACTATTTGGGTAGCCGTTACCCGATAACGTCGTTTTCGCGTATTTTCACTTCGAAACAATTTTCGGTAATTATTATTCTTGGGCAATTAAAATAAACCAATTTATTCTAATTACTCAATAAATAAAAACTGAATTTTTAATCCAAAAATCAGATTTATCACTAATTACCGTGAGACCCCAATACTTTCCATTTTGATCATTTTAGTCCTGATTTGTCAAATACAAATATAAGTGATTTCAAATCACTACCAAAATTATTTACACATGTCTTACACATGAAAATACAAATTGCAACTCAAAACCCACAATTTCCCCAAATTGCCGAGAGTTGCATCAACTTTCAATTTTGATCAATTTGGTCCAAATTTGTTCAAAACAACTTCGAATGATTTCCAATCAACACCAAGTTAAATGTACATCATATATACATCATTATACAACACATATATGAAAATCCCCAATTTTAGTTTAGGTTAAGAACCCTAATTTCTCAAATTAGTCTAATTAACAAAATTAACCAAATTCAATACTTTAATTTAATCTCTACAACACCAAACAAGTATCACCACTTTGAAACAACTCAAGAACAATTCTATGTCATCAATGAGTGACCTAACAACTCTAGAATGGCAACAAGATCATCAAATGATCAAAAGAAAGCTTATACACCATTTATAAGCCTACTTTATTAAACGTACATGCATACATCTTTCTTTCATGCTTCCAACCATCAAAACATAAACATAAGAGAGTAGAAAAATTTAAGAACTACACATGTTGTAGCCAAGAACAAAAGGAACAAGTTTCCTTCTAATAAAAAGTTGGAAAAACTTACTTAAATCCAAACTTTCTTCATTTTTCTTCTTAGTTTCTTTTCTTTTTCTCCCAACACTTTTGTTTTAGTTTTTGGTGGCTTGAACTTGTGTGAAGCAAATGAAAAACAAAAATTTATATACTTAGGTCATGGTGGCCGAATTTTATAAAGGAAAAATACAAGATATTTTTCCAATTTTCAAAACAAAATATCAAGCAAGTCAAATGCATTTTTAACACCTTTAATTAAATGGTAAAGTCAAACTTATACACAAATTAATCATGACCTAACTTTATCATAATGGTAGATATTTATATTTTAATTACTTTAATCATTTAACAATTAAATAATTAATTAAATATAAATATCTCAAATATATGTATTATATTTACTTTAAATATCTCAAATACATATATTAACTATATATGTCAAATATCACAATTTGAAATTTAATTAATGTGTATTTAATAAAATCAAATATTAAATACACATTAATTAGGAAATGATCAAAAGGTCCCCTTGCATGTATCTTTCGTTTAATCGTTAAACGATTTACAAATAATCAGTATTATTCATAAAAGTTTCCATAGTGCTCTACAAGTATATTTCATTTGTGAGACTCTCTAAGTTCATGCATATCCGTCACAAAATCTAATTTCGTGTCCATAATTTACCCACCCGTAAATTATGACGACCACTGATAAACTCGCCGAACCATACAGGTTGAGGTCATCGTATACGTATAATCCATCAGTCACAGGTATTCGGATTATTATAGAGATATAGATATTAACGTCAAATCTCTTTAGATATAATCTCATCGACGATTCCATTAGCTATCTTATAATAACACTTAGAACTAACTTCTATAGTGTACCACGAATCCATGGATTTAACGGATTACTAATCCCATAATGAATATTTATGCCATGTACACATGACTGACGGATCCTATCTTGATACACACAGGATATCATGAGCATGAGTCCACACCCAACGAACATGCGGAGTTTTAATCTTAATAGATTGGTGACGTGACTGCCATCTAAGTGTGGAGGATAACTGACGTGGAACTCACTTGGATGTTTAAGGCCAAGCAAACCCCTCGCAACGGATAGAACCCCAAGCACCACGAATTCGATTTTGTAGGAACAAAACCCTTCCAAGGCCACAAAGAAGACCCACAAAGAACTTGTCTTTGAGAACCCTTAAGATGATTCCTTATAGTGTTCTGCTAGCACGGAGACGCCACCAAGGTTGCCACGCCTTAGATAAGTCAAAGCTGAAATAAAGGGGAATCCCTCCCTTAAACTTGAAATTCGGCCATAGCCATTTTTCTTTGAAGAAATTCGAAATATGTAAGTTTTTATTGAAGAATACAAAGTTTACAATATATAAGATAAGACAAATTTACTAAAATACCATTCAAAAGGTAAAAAGACCAAAAGGTCATAAAACTACCCAATGGCTACATAAAGCTAAAGCCCTAAGTAGTGATTTACTAAATATTACAAATATCCCCACCAAGATCTTTATGCAAGTGGCAAAAGGATCAAAAAGAAAAAGTCAACAAAAGGGGCATCTTTTCTAAAGAATGCCTAATAGGTCCTTTAACTAACTTACTTAGTTCTAATCCAATTTAACCTAAATGGCTAAGCTAACTAAGTTACAAATAATAACTAAAGTCATAATTAGTCAACATTACAAAGATAAAAATCAAAAAGTCAACAAAAGTGGCAACTTTTCCCAAAATGACAAAATCGTCCCTTTTGCACAAAATCCTCCAAATTTCGTGGGCTTCCATTTACAAGGCCCAAATGATGTGTCTCAAGTCCATTAAGTCTTGTCTTGGTCGAATTTTTGGTGTTGGACTTGATTCGACTTGATTCGTCAAAATGCTCAAATTGTGTCGTTGATGCAGTTGGGAATGTATCTCTGAGCTAAGTGATTCTTATGCTACCGGAATCATCTCATTCCTTCAATCCTCGAAAGGATTCGTCCTCGAATCCAAACCTGGATCAAAGATAAAGATTAGAAATACCCGTGGCCGATTCAATATTTCACTTGCCACCATGATTAACTAGGTGGCCCAGACTAGCTCGTGTCAATAACTCATATATCCATAATGGTATCTCAAGTCAAAGAATCACTATGCTACTCAGCCCGAGAAGATTCCTATTGACATTGGTGTACCATCTATTAGGTAATCTTTGGTGAGTCATTCAGTGTTTATCAAATAAACACCTACACGTCTACACGTCAAAGAATCACTATGCGTGCATTTATAGGTAAGTTTGTTGTAGTTTATTTTGATGACATCATAGTTTACAGTAAAACATTAGATGAACATGTTACACATTTGAAGCATGTTCTTGAAGTGTTGAAGCAGGAAAAATTGTATGCTAAATTTGGTAAGTGCACTTTTTGTATGGATATGATTGTTTTCCTTGGTTTTGTTGTAAGTGCAGATGGCATCGAAGTTGATGTAGAGAATGTAAAGGCAAGTCAGAAGCTTCCATGGATTAGGAAGCTTCTATCGCAGGTTTGTTAGAGACTTCAGTAGTATTGCAGCACCACGACTGAAGTAGTGAAGAAAACTGTTGGCTTCAAATGGGGAGAAGAGTAGGAGCGTGCATTCTAGGATCTTAAAATAAAGTTGTGCAGTGCACCAGTTTTGGCGCTACCCATTTTTGAGAAGACATTTGAGATTGAGTGCGACTCATCCAGAATAGGCATTGGAGCAGTTCTTATGCAAGAAAAGTGACCAATAGCTTACTTTAGTGAGAAGCTGAATAGAGCATTTTTAGGTACCCCACATATGAGAAGGAGTTGTATGCGCTAGTGAGAGCCCTTAAGACTTGGCAGCATTATCTGTTGCCTCGAGAGTTTGTGATCCATACAGATCATGAGTCATTGAAGCATTTGAAAAGCAAGGTAAGTTGAACAAACAACACGCATAATGGTTAGAGTTTGTTGAGACATTTCCATATGTAATCCGCTACAAACAAGGTAAGGAAAACATTGTCGACGATGCACTATCGTGAAGGTATGCTTTTCTTACTTCATTGAGTGCAAGAATGCTTGGGTTTGAATTTATTAAAGAACTTTATGCAAGTGATACTGACTTTAGTACTATCTATGCTGCATGTGAAAAATCTACCTTTAGTAAATTCTACCAACATGATGGGTTTCTGTTTAGGGAGAATATATTATGCATTCCTGTTTGTAGTATGCGTGAATTCTTAGTAAAGGAAGCGCATGTGGGAGGTTTAATAGGGCACTTTGGCATTGCTAAGACCTTATGGGTATTGAGTGAACATTTCTATTGGCCTAAAATGCGGAGAGATAGTGAGCATTTGTGTGATAAATGCTTGATTTGTAAAAAGACTAAATCTAAGGTTATGCCTCATTTGTTGTACACACCATTGCCTGTACCTAGTGAGCCATGGGTAGATGTATCAATGGACTTTATATTGGGTTTACCTAGGACTAGGCAGGGTAGGGATTCCATCTTTGTAGTGGTTGATAGGTTCAGTAAGATGGCACAATTTATAGCATGTCATAAGACTGATGATGCCACTAATATTGCTGACTTGTTCTTTAGAGAAGTAGTACGACTCCATGGAATAGTTTCAGATCGTGATGTTAAGTTCCTTAGTCACTTTTGGAAAGTTTTATGGGGTAAGTTAGGAACTAAAATTTTATATTCTACTACTTGCCACCCCTAAACTGATGGGTAGATCGAAGTGGTTAATAGGACTTTGACTCAGTTATTGCGTACTATTATCACTACGAACTTAAAGACTTGAGAGGATTGTTTACATTTTATTGAATTTACATATAACCGTAGCATTCATTCTTCTACATCTTATTCACCATTTGAAATTGTTTATTGTTTTCAGCCACTAACTCCATTAGATTTGTTACCATTGCCTGTTGACGAGCATGCAGGGTTAGATGGAAAAAGGAAAGCCGATTTGGTGAAACACATACATGAGAAAGAAAGAGAGCACATACAGCGGAAGAATGAGCAATATGCTTCTCATGCAAATAAGGGAAGAAAGCGTGTGGTATTTCAACCTGGTGATTGGGTTTGGGTACACATGCGTAAGGAGAGATTTCCTGAACAGCGTAAATCCAAGCTACAACTGAGGGAGATGGTCCATTTCAAGTCTTGGAACATATTAATGATAATGCGTACAAGCTGGATTTACAAGGTGAGCATAATGTGTCTGCTACATTTAATGTTTCTGACTTAACTCTTTTTGATGCAGGTACAGATTCGAGGTTGAATCCTTTTGAGGAATGACACGGATCCAGCCACTCAAGGAACATTATATGTCACGACCAGCAATATGATAGAGCCTTTGCAAGTGCCATCAGGGCCAATCACACGCCAAAGAGCTAAGAAGATCAGAGATGCAATGGTGGGGCTAGCACAGAATGCCATGATCGAGTGTGACACACAACTCCAGGGCATAATGGCAACACATGACGGCTTCTATGGAGTGGGTCCAAAGCTATTTCACTTAACCCAAGTCATATCAAATTGACGCACCATTAATTTGGAAGTCAAGTACCTTTTGACGAATCAAGCCGAATTAATCCCAACACTAAATATTCGGCCAAGACAGGACTTATTAGGCTTTAAAACACATCATTAAGTCTAAATACATAAAGGAAACGAAATTTGGGGATGTTTTGTCAAGGAGACAATTTAGACATGGCTTTGAAAAACTTGTCACCTTTGTTGGATTTTTGTGGTTTTGTTGTTTTTCCTTTTGTTGAATTTTTTGGCAAACTTGTTGATGAATTTAGCCATTTTGTTTGACATTTATGTTATGTTGTCTAGATTATTAAATGACTATTAATGGCATAGCCTTTAAATAGCCATTAGTTAGCAAGTTAGGGTGTTTTGGTGTTTTTGCACCTATTAGGGTTTCCTTCATTGTACTATATATTGTAACATTTCTTTCTTAATGAAATTAATCAACCATTTTCGAAATTAGCTTCATCTTGAGAGTTTGGCTTTGTCCAAAATTGCTTAAGGGAGGGATTCGCTTATTTCATGCACTCGACTTATCTAAGGCGTGGCAACCTTAATGGCGTCTCCATGCTAGCAGAACACTACAAAGAATCATCTTAAGGGTTCTCAAAGACAAGTTCTTTGTGGGTCTTCTTTGTGGCCTTGGAAGGGTTTTGTTCCTACAAAATCAAATTTGCGGTGCTTGGGTTCTATCCGTTACGAGGGGTTTGATTGGACTTAAACATCCAAGTGAGTTCCGCATCACATAGGTTGCAAGTGGATCTACAAGAGAAAAAAAAAAAGAATAGATGGGAAAGTACAGACTTTCAAGGGTAGGCTAGTGGCAAAGGGTTATACCTAAAAAGAGGGAGTTGATTATGAAGAGACTTTCTCGCCAGTAGCCATGCTTAAATCCATCAGGATTCTTCTTTCCATTGCCGCATATTATAACTATGAGATTTGGCAAATGGACATCAAGACTGCATTCTTGAATGGCAATCTTGATGAGAGTATCTATATAGTACAACCAGAGGGGTTCATAACCCAAGGTCAAGAGAAAAAAGTTTGCAAGTTGCAAAGGTCCATTTATGGGTTTAAGCAAGCATATAGATCTTGGAACATAAGGTTTGATACTACGATCAAATCTTATAACTTTGAGCAGAACATTGATGAGCCTTGTGTCTACAAGCTCATCATTGATGGTAAGGTGGTTTTCCTTTTGTTATACGTCGATGATATTTTACTCATTGGGAATGATGTAAAGATATTACCGGACGTGAAAATCTGGCTAGCTAACCAATTCCAAATGAAAGATTTGGGAGAGGCAAGTTATGTACTTGGGATCAAGATCATTCGGGATCGTAAGAAATGAATGTTAGCAATGTCTCAAGCAACCTATATCGACAAGATTCTTGTGCGATTTGGTATGCAGAATTACAAGAAAGGTAATTTACCTTTCAGGCATGAAATTCATTTGTCA
Source organism: Zanthoxylum bungeanum (assembly GCA_019454045.1). Lineage (NCBI taxonomy): Eukaryota > Viridiplantae > Streptophyta > Magnoliopsida > Sapindales > Rutaceae > Zanthoxylum > Zanthoxylum bungeanum. The sequence goes on along the minus strand of SKCR01044511.1, from coordinate 396,947 downwards.
AGGAACAGTCTCCTAAGACACCTCAAGCAGTTGAAGAGGTGAGCATTAGAAGAAAAGGTGATCAATATCCTCACCTGAACAACCACAGAGGACGCATCACGAGCAAACAGAGATATCGAAACTCATCAGTCGATCTTTGGTACAAAGGCCACCCTGAATAGTCAACCAAAGCAGAAAAGAATATCTTGGAATAGCTTTACGAAACCAAATAACCCGATACCAATGCATCAAAGAGCTCATTGTCCTCATAGCATTCCAAGCATTACTGTCATCCTCCCAAACCAACTCATCCTCCCTCATACTAGAAGGATTCGTCTGAAGGGACCGGGCCAACTCAACAAGGGTAGCAGACCTAGCTGGGGGCCAATGCCAAGAAGAGTCGGAGATAATAGTAGCTAATGTAGCCATCATATCCAAGCCAGAGTCATAAATAACTCTCTCACCCAAAGTATCCACAATCGGACCCAGCGGATGCTAGTTATCAAACCACAGCAACGTATTCTCACCATTCCCAATCCTAAATGTCATTCTTCGACGAGCCCAAGAACGAAGCTCCAAAATCTTCCGCCAGCTCCAAGAAAAATCACCAGGACACGACACCTCCCAAAAGCTACACCTACGAAGCAGGTAAGACTGAACCCAATTCGACCAAGAGGAGACCTGACCAGAATAAAGAAACCATAAATGTTTAACAATTACCGCTCTATTCCAAGTTTACAAACTCTTAATTCCCAAACCCGCCTTTTTCAGAGGTAAACAAACTCTACACCAAGCCACTTTCGCCCCTGAGGAAATAAGTTCACTACCCTTCCAAAGGAAAAATCTGAGAGTCGTCTCCACCTTCCTAATAACAGACTTAGGAAAAATGAATAAGGATGACAATTAAATTTGAAAGGAGAACAAAATCAACTTGATGAGCTGAAGCCGCCCCGTATACGAAAGAAACCTACTTCAAAAAGAGAAGCACAGTCTGAAGCCCGAAGCTTAGTAGAAATCAAGGGAACTCCCAAATATCGCACTGGAAGAACACCCTCTTGGAAACCCAAAACATGAACCAGCTGATCCTTAAAAGTAGGAGAAATATCGGAGGAGAAAAGATGACTCTTAGTTAAATTCGGGACCAATCCTATAAACCCATAAACTACCAAAGACCATCCTTGATCAAAGAGACGGATGAGGCATCCGCCTAAGAAAAAAATCATTAGGTCATCTGCAAAACAGAGACGTGTGAGACGGTCATTTGAACAACGCCAATGAAACTTAAAACCCGGTCATGAGCCATATTCTGAAGTAAGCCCGTGAGAACTTCCATAGCCAAAACAAAAAGTTAAGGAGACATAGGATCACTGACACGAAACTCACTTGGATGTTTAAGGCCAAGCAAACCCCTCGCAACGGATAGAACCCCAAGCACCGCGAATTTGATTTTGTAGGAACAAAACCCTTCCAAGGCCACAAAGAAGACCCACAAAGAACTTGTCTTTGAGAACCCTTAAGATGATTCCTTGCAGTGTTCTGCTAGTAAGGAGATGCCACCAATGTTGCCACGCCTTAGAGAAGTCAAAGTTGAAATAAAGGGGAATCCCTCCCTTAAGCTTGAAATTCGGCCATAGCCATTTTTCCTTAAAGAAATTCAAAATTTGTAAGTTATCATTGAAGAAGACAAAGTTTACAATATATAGGATAAGACAAATTTACTAAAATGCCCTTCAAAAGGTAAAAATACCAAAAGGTCCTAAAACTACCCAATGGCTTTTTTTTTTTGGATAAGGTAAGTATGTATTAACAAAAGAGACAAAAAGCTAAAGCCCTAAGTAGTCATTTACTAAATATTATAAATATCCCCACCAAGATCTTTATGCAAGTGGCAAAAAGATCAAAAATAAAAAGTCAACAAAAGTGACATCATTTCTAAAGAATGCCTAATAGGTCATTTAACTAATTAACTTAGTTCTAATCCAATTTGACCCAAATGATCTAGCTAACAAAGTTAGAAATAGCCTAACTAGAGTCAACATGTCAAGCAAAAGGTCAAAATACAATCTCATTTGGCCGAATTACATATAAGGCATAAAATGGCCAAATTCTTCAAAATGGTCCTATCTTCAAAATCGGATATTGCGTGTCTTATAGAATGACTTGGGCCACGTGAAATAGCTTTGGACCCATTCCATTGAAGCCCTTATGTGACGCCAATATGCCCTGGGGTTGTCTGTCACACTCGGCCATGGCATTCTGTGCTAGTCCCGCCATTGCGTCTCTGATTAGCCCTGTTGGAACTTGCAAAGGCTCTACCATATTACTGGACATGACATCTAATGTTCCTTGAGTGGCTAGATTCGTGTCATCCCCTCCCTCTTGAAAAGGATTCGACCTCGAATCTGTACCTGCATCAAAAAGAGTTAAGTCAAAAATATTAAATGTAGCAGATACATTATACTCACCTTGTAAATCCAGTTTGTACGCAATATCGTTGATCCGCTCCAAGACTTGAAATAGACCATCTCATCTTGGTTGTAGCTTGGATTTACGTTGTTCAGGAAATCGCTCATTGCGCATGTGTACCCAAACCCAATTACCAGGCTTATATACCACACGTTTTCTTCCCTTATTGGCATGAGAAGCATATTGCTCATTCTTCCTCTGTATGTGCTCCCTTGCTTTCTCATGTATGCGTTTCACCAAATCAGCTTTTCTTTTGCCATCTAATAGTACGCAATAACTGAGTCAAAGTCCTATTAACCACCTCGGTTTGTCCATTAGTTTGGGGTGACAAGTAGTAGTAGAATATAAAAGTTTAGTTCCCAACTTATCCCTTAAAACTTTCCAAAAGTGACTAAGGAATTTAACATCACGATCTGAAACTATACTCTGTGGAATTCCATGGAGTATTACTACTTCTCTAAAGAACAAGTCAACAATGTTAGTGGCATCATCAGTCTTATGACATGCTATAAAGTGTGCCATCTTACTGAACTATCAACCACTACAAAAATGGAATTTCTACCCCGCCTAGTCCTAAGTAAACCCAATATAAAGTCCATTGATACATCTACCCATGGCTCACTAGGTACATGCAATGGTGTATACAAACCATGAGGCATAACCTTAGATTTAGCCTTTTTACAAGTTAAACATTTATCACACAAACACTCAATAACTCTCCGTATTTTAGGCCAATAGAAATGTTCACTCAATACTCCTAAGGTCTTGGCAATGCCAAAGTGCCCCATTAAACCTCCCTCATGCGCTTCTCTAACTAACAATTCACGCATACTACAAACAGGAATGCAAAATCTATTTTCCTTAAACAGAAACCAATCATGTTGGAAGAATTTACTAAAGGTAGACTTTTCACATGCAACATAGATAGTACTGAAGTCATTATCATTTTCATAAAGTTCTTTAATAAATTGAAACCCAAGCATCCTTGCTTTCAATGAAGTAAGTAAAGCATACCTTCGCGATAGTGCATCGGCGATAATGTTTTCCTTACCTTGTTTGTAGCGGATTACGTATGGAAATGTCTCAACAAACTCTAACCATCGTACGTGCTGTTTGTTTAGCTTACCTTGACCTTTCAAATGCTTCAATGACTCATGATTTGTATGGATCACAAACTTTCGAGGCCATAGATAATGCTGCCAAGTCTCAAGGGCTCTCACTAGCGCATACAACTCCTTGTCGTATGTGGGGTATCTCAAAACTGCTCCATTAAGCTTCTCACTAAAGTAGGCAATTGGCCACTTTTCTTGCATAAGAACCGCTCCAATGCCTAATCCGGATGCGTCACAATCAATCTCAAATGTCTTCTCAAATTTGGGTAGCACCAAAACTGGTGCACTGCACAACTTCATTTTAAGATCCTAGAATGCACGCTCATGCTCTTCTTCCCATTTGAAGCCAACAGTTTTCTTCACTACTTCAGTCAGTGGTGCTGTAATACTGCTGAAGTCTCTAACAAATCTACGGTAGAAGCTTGCTAATCCATGAAAGCTTCTGACTTCGGTCACAGTTGTCGGTGTAGGCCAATCCTGAATTGCCTTTACCTTTTCCACATCAACTTCGATGCTATCTGCACTTACAACAAAACCAAGAAAAACCATTCTATCCATACAAAAAGTACACTTATCAATGTTAGCATACAGTTTCTCCTGCCTTAACACATCAAGAACATGCTTCAAATGCGTAACATGCTCATCTATTGTGTTACTGTAAACTAAGATGTCATCAAAATAAACTACAACAAACCTACCTATAAATGCACGCATAACATGATTCATCAATCTCATAAATATGCTAGGTGCGTTTGTAAGATCAAATGGCATAACTAACCATTCATACAAGCCATACTTGTCTTAAATGCACTTTTCCACTCATCTCCCTCTCTCATGCGAATTTGATGGTATCCACTCGTTAAATCAATCTTACTAAAAATTTTGGAACCATGCAATTCATCTAACATGTCATCTAGTCTAGGAATAGGGTGACGATACTTTACCGTTATATTGTTGATCGCTCGACAATCAACACACATACGCCACGTCCAATCTTTCTTAGGAACTAGAAGAACCGGTACCGCATAGGGACTCATACTTTCTCTGACATATCGTTTCTCCATCAACTCCCGCACTTGCCTATGAAGTTCCTTTGTTTCCTCAGGATTGCTTCAGTAGGCTGGTCTATTGGGAATGATTGCGCCATATATGAAATCTATTTGGTGCTCAATACCTCTAATGGGTGGGAGCCCACTAGGAATGTCCTCTATCAACACATCATTGAATTCCTGCAAAAGAGATGAAATGGACAAAGGAAGCAAAGGGTCAGTGTTAGCTATACAAATATGGTGAACTTTGTAGACTAGCAAAATCATGAGCTTGCTAGCCTTATAAGCTCTCCTTGCTTCACCCTCACCAATGTAGAAGCTCTTTTTCACTCGCCCTTTCGTTTCCCCTTTAGGTTCACTTACACACCCCTTGGGAACACTCACGGCCTTAGCCTTAATTGCCTTACCAGGTTCGGTCACACTCCCCTACGTGTTTTCTCCAAGGCTGTGTTTGCACTCTCTCTCTATCTCTCTCAAGTTGTAACTTGACTTGATCTTCGTGGACTTGCCTCGGTGTAAGTTGGTATAAGGTAATGGGTTTTCCCTTATTCTGAAATGAATACTTATTCTTAAACCCATAGTGTATAATCTTTCTATCAAACTGCCACGACCATCATAAAAGAATGTGTCATGCATGCATGGGTATAACATCACACAAAACATCATCAGTATAAGGCCCAACAGTGAAGCTCAATAATACATGCCTTGACATGATCCAGGCCGACAACAAACCAAAGGACGCATTACAAGTACCAGAATGGCCAATTACGAGGCAGAGGACCAAAAGACTCAAAGAAGCAATGGCGGGATTAGTTCAGAGTTTTATGGCCGACTGCAACAAACAAATAGAGATGCATGTGGGCTTCGATGGAAAGGGCCCAAAACCATTTCACTTGGCCCAAATCAGTTTAGAATAAAGCTTTCTAGGCATTTAAAGACTTAAAGACTTGATATTTGTGTAATTTCGTTTTTATGGGCATTATTGTCTTTTTGCCTTTAGGGTTTCTTTTTGTAACACTATTTAAGCTTACTTTCTTCTTCATTTGAGGCAACCAACGAATTTGTAAACTCAAAAGCTTAAAGCTTTGGCTATGGCCGAATTAATGTAAGGGAGGGATTCCCCTTTTCAAGTTTGAATCGACTTATCTAAGTTTGGCACACTTAGTGGCGTCTCCATTGCTAGCAAAACACTACAAGGATTCATCTTAAAGGTTCTCAAGGGCAAGTTCTTTGTGGGTCTTCTTTGTGGCCTTGGAAGGGTTTTGTTTCTACAAAATCATTTCGCGGTTCTTGGGGTTCCGTCCGTTGCTTGGGGTTTGCTTGGATTTCGAATCCAAGTGGGTTCCTTGTCATTTGGTATCTAGAGCTCAGGGTTCTAAGGTCTGATTTTTTATCTCCTTTTGTTTGATTCTGTTTTTCTCTTGTTCTTTGTTATTTTCGTTTCAGTTCTTGTTGGATCTTGTTTGGTTTTTTTGTTTTGTTTATTTCTGGATCTGTTTTTGGTGTGTTTGTTCTTTGTTATTTTCGTTTCAGTCCTTGTTGGTTCTTGATTCTGTTTTTGTTTTGTTTATTTCTGGATCTGTTATTGGTGTGTTCTGCATATCAGTTCATTCCAGTTGCATATCAGTTCATCTTCATCACTTTTCCAGTTCTGGGCTTCTGTTCTGTTCTTCATATCAGTTCGTCATAGTCATTTTGTTCTTTAGCATATGTTTAAGAAATAAGCATGTTCTTGGCGGCTGTGTGTTTTGTCTCTAAACCCTAGTGAAGTGTGAAATCAGACCCTGAGAAACTAAGTGAAGTCTGAAATCAAACCCTGAAATCTTAGCTTCTGAAATCAGACCTAAAACGTAACCTTTGAAATCTGCCTCTGAAATCAGACTCTGAGTTCAGACCTTGAAACTTAACCATTGAATCAGACTCTGAGTTCAGACCTTGAAACTTAACCATTGAATCAGACTCTGAGATCAGACCCTGAAACTTAACCTATGAAATCAGACCCAGACCAGTAGCCTCTGAAATCAGACCCAGACCAGTAGCCTCTGAAATCAGACCCTGACCAGTACCTCTGAAATCAGACCCTGACCAGTAACCTCTGAAAATTAGACCCTGAAATCAGACTCTGACCAGTAACCTCTGAAAATTAGCCTCTGAATTCAGACCCTGAAATCAGACCCTTATTCGACTCTGAAATCAGACCCTTATTCGACTCTGAAATCAGACACTGACCAGCAGCCTCTGAATTCAGACCTTAGATTCAGACCATCATCAGAATCTGAAATCAGGATTTGAAAACCAGCCTCTGAAATCAGAACCTAAATCACCTCTGAAATCAGAACCACATTTAGCATCTGACGTTATCAAAAAAAAAAAAAAAGAGAAAAGAAAAAGGGACTTGAGTGATAGTGATCACTTGAGCAAAAAAAAAAAAAAAAAAAAAAACTATAGCGTGGAGGGTAATTCCATCAAAATTTCTTAGTAAAAAGTAAAAAAGTGAAATTTTTTGGTTGAATTTAGTTTGTTCCATATTATCATTTAGGTGCCCGTGGAGGGTATTCCATCAAAATTTCTATAGCGGTGCCAAATTTTCTACCGAAATTGCATACGACCGCGAATTTGCATGCTTATTTTTTTTCCATTGTGCTAATTGTTTACTCCTTATTTCTAATACTCTAGTTTAAGTATTATTGATTGAGTCTTCGTCGTTGCTATTCCTGTTCGTATTTTGTTTCCACCTGTCCTATATATTATTATTAGACCTTTGTGTTTCATGCTGGCTTGAGGACTACATTTGGTTTGTATTCTTGGATAGTGTGATTCACATTTGAATTGAGGACGAACTCAAAGTGGTAAAGGCAGAGAGTGATTGTGAGCACAATATCGGGTAAAAGCCAATAGAGTGCAAACACGAGTGGAGTGATATCATTCGAGTGTAAACACGTGAGAGTGTGAGGATTTAGATATTTGTTTTACTTTCTTGTTATTTCTAATCTGTTTGTTTAGTGTTGAGATGGCAGGTCTAACTACTGATGAAAAGCTTGAGGCTTTGGATAGGAAATTTACAGATATGATGGAGAATATGAATACTGCTTTGGGGAGATTGTCCAAGAGTGTAGAGAGTATTCAAACTGGTAGCGGTCCCAGAGTACACCACCACCTCAGAATGTGCCACCCCTCACAATGCGCCACCTCGTCGCCGTGTACCACCACAGTATGTACCACCAGATGAAGAGGAAGCTGAAAATGAGTTTGATGATTCTGATGGTTTTGATGATGTGGAGGAGAGATTTCAGCCTGGGCATGATAGGAGGCCTAATAGGAGGTTGATAGGAGGAATGATAGGAGGGATAGACGGTTTGATGATAGAGGTGCATTTGATGCCAGAAGAGGGGATTATGATCGGAGAGGATATGGTAGGCGAGGAGAGTGTAGATGGTGATCTCGGTAGCATCAGATCAAGATACCAACTTTCCAAGGCAAGAATGATCCTGAAGCTTATTTGGAATGGAAAAGAAAATAGAATTGATTTTCAACTGTCATCACTACTCAGACGAGAAGAAGATCAGTCTGGCAGCAATTGAGTTTACCGATTATGTTATGATTTGGTGGGATCAGCTTGTCTCTACTCGGAGGAGAAACTATGAGAGACCGGTTCAGACATGGGCAGAACTTAGGGGTCTCATGAGAAAGAGATTTATACCCAGCCATTACTATAGGGAGTTGTATCAGAAACTACAACATCTGTATCAGGGGACCAAAAGTGTTGAGGACTATTACACAGAGATGGAAGTTGCCATGATCAGGGCAAATGTAGTTGAGGATGCAGAAGCTACTATGGCACGGTTTCTAGGGGGCTTGAATAGAGAGATTGCAAACATGGTGGAGTTGCATTATTATGTTGATTTGGAGGATATGCTTCACATGGCTATCAAGATAGAAAGGCAACTCAAGAAAAAGTCAACATCCAGATTTGGTACTCAGGCTACTTCTGCATGGAAAGGAAATGGGTTCCGAATGAGAAGCGAGATGGAGGCTTTGACAAGCCTAGAGGCGAATTCAGTGGAGGCTTTAATAAGCCTAGGGCCGAACCTAGTGCCAAGGGTAAAGAGGCTGCGGAACCGAGCAAAACTAGACCAAAACCTGAGGGTGCAGCTGCTAGAACTAAAGATGTCAAGTGTTTCAAGTGTTTGGGCATGGGACACTATGCTTCACAATGTCCCAATAGGCGTACCTTAGTGATTGATAAAAAGAGTGGAGAGGTGTACTCTACCGATAGTGAGGTTGAGGAGGAGATGCCAGAGTTGGAGGATGCTAGTGACCATGAGGGAGCTGCATACCCGCTGGATAACTTATCCTTAGTTGTCAAGCGTGCTTTGAGTGCCCTTGTTGTAGAGGATGAGAGTGTGCAGCAGAGGGAGAACATATTCCATACTAGGTGCCGTGTGAATGGCAAGGGGTGTAGTATGATCATAGATGGGGGCAGTTGTACTAATGTTGCTAGCACAGCTTTGATTGAGCGATTGGGGTTGAGTTGCTTGAGACACCCGAAGCCTTACAAGTTGCAGTGGTTAAATGATTGTGGGGAGATAAGTGTGACAAAGCAGGTACTGTTGAGCTTTACCATTGGGCCATACACAGATGATGTCCTATGTGATGTGATACCGATGCATGCAGGACATATTCTTTTGGGCAGGCCGTGGCAGTTTGATAAGAAGGTTATTCATGATGGGTTCAAGAACAAGTACTCTTTCCAGCATAAGGGAAAACCCATTACATTATACCCTTACACCTGCACAAGTCCATGACGATCAGGTTAAGTTGCAACTTGAGCGTGACAAAAGAGAGCGAAAGGAAACACCACCTTGGGTGAGACTAGTGAGAGTGGTGTATCTGGTGAGAAAAATAAGGCCAAGGCCGTGGGAGTTCCCAAGGGGAGTGTGAGTGAACGTGAAGGGGAACAAAAGGGAGAGTTAAAAAGAGTTTCTACATGGGTGAGGGTGAAGCGAGAAAAGCGTTCAAGGCTAGCAAGCTCATGTTATTGTTAGTCTATAAGGAGCCTCATATTTATTTTACTAACGCTGACCCTTTGCTTCCTGTGTCTATTTCATCTCTTTTGCAGGATTACAGTGACGTACTCACAGAGGACATACCTAGTGGGCTTCCACCCATTAGAGGTATTGAGCACCAGATAGACTTCATACCTGGAGCAGTCATTCCTAACAGACCGGCTTATAGGAGCAATCCCGAGGAGACAAAGGAGCTACAAAGGCAAGTACGGGAATTGATGGGTAAGGATACGTAAGGGAAAGCATGAGCCCTTGTGCAGTACCAGTACTTCTAGTTCCTAAGAAAGATGGGACGTGGCGTATGTGCGTTGATTGTCGGGCTATCAACAATATTACGGTAAAGTATCGTCACCCCATTCCTAGACTAGATGACATGTTGGATGAATTGCATGGTTCCAAAATTTTTAGTAAGATTGACTTAAAGAGTGGATACCATCAAATTCGCATGAGAGAGGGAGATGAGTGGAAAACTGCATTTAAGACTAAATATGGCTTGTATGAATGGTTAGTTATGCCATTTGGTCTCTCAAACGCACCTAGCACATTTATGAGATTGATGAATCATGTTATGCGTGCATTTTTAGGTAAATTTGTTGTGGTTTATTTTGATGACATCTTAGTTTACAGTAAAACAAGTAGATGAGCATGTGATGCATTTGAAGCATGTACTTGATGTTTTACGAAAAGAACAATTGTATGCTAACTCTGACAAATGCACATTTTGCATGGATAGAATTGTTTTTCTTGGCTTTGTTGTGAGTGCAGATGGCATCGAGGTAGATGTGGAGAAGGTAAAGGCAATTCAGAATGGCCTACACCAACTACAGTGACAGAAGTCCGAAGCTTTCATGGGTTAGCGAGCTTCTATAGGAGATTTGTCAAGGACTTCAGTAGCATTGCCGCGCCATTGACTGAGGTAGTAAAGAAGACTGTTGGTTTTCAATGGGGCGAGGCGCAAGAGCGAGCATTCCAGGACCTTAAAGCGAAGTTATGCAGTGCACCCATTTTAGCACTACCCAACTTCGAGAAGACATTTGAGATTGAGTGCAACGCATCAGGGTTAGGTATTGGAGCAGTTCTCATGCAAGAAAAGCGGCCAATAGCCTATTTTAGTGAGAAGCTGAATGGAGCAGCTTTGAGGTACCCCACGTATGACAAAGAGTTATATGCGCTTGTGAGAGCACTTGAGACATGGCAGCACTACTTGTGGCCTAAAGTGTTCGTGATCCACACCGACCATGAATCATTAAAACACTTGAAGGGTCAAGGTAAGCTGAATAAGCGACACGCAAAATAGATGGAATTCGTTGAGTCATTTCCATATGTTATACGCTACAAGCAAGGTAAGAAAAACATAGTGGCCGATGCATTATCTCGCAGGTATGTTTTACTTACTTCAATGCATGCACGGATGTTGGGATTTGATTTGATTAAGGAATTATATGAGTGTGATTCTGATTTTGGTGAGATTTTTGCTACTTGTGCAAAGTCATCTTTTGGAAAGTCTTACATTCATGACGGATTCTTATTTAAAGCGAACAGTTGTGTGTTCCTGCTTGTAGTATGCGTGAGTTGCTTGTGAAGGAAGCGCATGGGGGAGGTTTGATGGGGCATTTTGGGATTACTAAGACTTTAGCTATTTTACATGAGCACTTTTATTGGCCTAAAATGAAACGTGATGTTGAGCGTATTTGTGATAAGTGGCTAACATGTAAGCATGCTAAATCTAAATTAATGCCACATGGTTTGTATACTCCTTTGCCTGTACCTAGTGAACCTTGGGTTGATATATCGATGGATTTTGTGATAGGTTTGCCTAGGACAAAGAGAGGGTAGAGATTCAATCTTTGTTGTAGTTGATAGGTTTAGTAAAATGGCTCATTTCATTGCATGTCATAAAACCGATGATGCTACAAACATTGCAGATTTATTTTTCAGAGACATAGTGCGACTCCATGGTATACCTAGGGTATTGTATCAGATAGAGATGTTAAGTTCCTTAGCCATTTTTGGAAGGTGTTGTGGGCTAAACTAGGCACCAAACTATTGTATTCTACCACATGTCATCCACAGACAGATGGACAAACAGAGGTAGTTAATAGGACTTTATCTCAATTATTTCGCACTATAGTTGGAAGAATTTGAAGAGTTGGGAAGATTGTTTGCCATTTATTGAGTTTGCATATAATCGTAGCATTCATTCTTCTACATCTTTTTCACCTTTTGAAATTGTTTATGGTTTTCAGCCACTAACTCCATTGGATTTGTTACCTTTGCCTGTTGATGAGCATGTGGGGTTAGATGGAAAAAGGAAAGCCGATTTGGTGAAGCACATACATGAGAAAGCAAGAGAGCAAATACAACGAAAGAATGAGCAATATGCTTCTCATGCTAATAAGGGAAGAAAGCGTGTGGTATTTCAGCCTGGAGATGGGATTGGGTTTGGATACACATGCGCAAGAGAGAGATTTCATGAACAACGTAAATCTAAGCTACAACCGAGAGGGGATGGTCCATTTCAAGTTTTGGAACGGATTAATGACAATGCATACAAGCTGGATTTACAAGGTAAGTACAATGTGTCTGCTACATTTATGTTTCTGACTTAACTCCTTTTGATGCAGGTACAGATTCGAGGTCGAATCCTTTTCAAGAGGGAGGGGATGACATGATCCAGGCCGACAACAAACCAAAGGACGCATTACAAGTACCAGAAGGGCCAATTACGAGGCAGAGGACCAAAAGACTCAAAGAAGCAATGGCGGGATTAGTTCAGAGTTTTATGGCCGACTGCAACAAACAAATAGAGATGCATGTGGGCTTCGATGGAAAGGGCCCAAAACCATTTCACTTGGCCCAAATCAGTTTAGAATAAAGCTTTCTAGGCATTTAAAGACTTAAAGACTTGATATTTGTGTAATTTCGTTTTTATGGGCATTATTGTCTTTTTGCCTTTAGGGTTTCTTTTTGTAACACTATTTAAGCTTACTTTCTTATTCATTTGAGGCAACCAACGAATTTTGTAAACTCAAAAGCTTAAAGCTTTGGCTATGGCCGAATTAATGTAAGGGAGAGATTCCCCTTTTCAAGTTTGAATCGACTTATCTAAGTTTGGCACACTTAGTGGCGTCTCCATTGCTAGCAAAACACTACAAGGATTCATCTTAAAGGTTCTCAAGGGCAAGTTCTTTGTGGGTCTTCTTTGTGGCCTTGGAAGGGTTTTGTTTCTACAAAATCATTTCGCGGTTCTTGGGGTTCCGTCGTTGCTTGGGGTTTGCTTGGATTTCGAATCCAAGTGGGTTCCTTGTCATGCCTAGTCACCCGTACTTCTCCACAGTCATTCAACCACTGCAACTTGTAAGGCTTGGGATGCTTCAAGTAATCTAATCCCAACCTCTCAACTAAAGATGTACTTGCGACATTAGTACAACTGCCCCCGTCAATGATCATACTACACCTCTTGCCATTCATATGACATCTAGTATGTAATATGTTCTCCCTTTGCATTTCACTCTCATCCTCACAAATTTGTGCACTCAAAGCGCACTTCACAACTAACGACAAGTTATCCAGCGGGTATGCAACTCCCTCTCTATCACTAGTATCCTCTATCGCAAGCTCATCATCCTCAACCTCAACCACCAAGAAACTCACGTCCATGATAACCACAAGCATGAAATCAGATTGTATTTTGCTAGCAATAGAGACGCCACTAAGTTGCCAAGCTTAGATATGTCAATTTGAACTTGAAAAGGGGAATCCCTCCCTCACAAGAAATTTAGCCATAGCCAAAGCTTAAAAGCTTGAAAGTTTCTCAAAATGTCGTTTATATTCTTGCAAAGAAGAAGAAAACAAAGTTTAAATAGGTTACAAAGAGAAACCCTAAAGGTGTGAATGGACAAAAATGTCCCTAAAGTGAAATTACCAAAATACCTAAAAACTACCCAAATCTTTCACTCAAGCACGTCCCCAAAAGTCTTTTCCCACCTAAAGTAGCTTAAAACAATGATTAGAAACTAATCTAAGCAAGGTTCTAAGAATAATTAACCCTAATGACCTGGTCAAATAGCTTAATTACATCATAAATAAAGTCAACATGTCGAGCACAGATGACAAAAATGCCCCCATTTGGCCAAATTCAACATAGTCCCAAAATAGGTCAAATCGGGTCAAAAAGGTACTGGTGCTGAAGCTACTCTGCAATGCTTCAGTCTGAGCTGATCTGGGTTATATGAAATAGCTTGGGGACCTATCTGGTTATGACCATATGTGTCTCTGGTGTGCACTTGACTTGGTTGCTGCAACTGGTCACATAGCTCTGAGCTAGTCCCGCAAAGGCCTCTCTGATCTTCTTTGCTCTTTAGCATGTGATTGGACATGTTGGCAACTCCATGGGTTCCTCCAAGTTGTTAGCTGCATCCTGTTATGTCTCTGGTGTGGTTGAACTCATGTCATTCCCTCCTTGTTGAAAAGGATTCGACCTCAAATCTGAACCTGCATCAAAATGAGTTAAGTCAGAAACATTAAAAGTAGCACATACGTTGTACTTACCTTGTAAATCCAGCTTATATGCATTGTCATTGATCCTTTCCAAGACTTGAAAAGGTCCATCTCCTCTCGATTGTAGCTTGGATCTTTTCCTCTTGCATATAAAGTGACAAGAAACCCACTTGGATTCGAAATCCAAGCAAACCCCAAGCAACGGACAGAACCCCAAGAACCGCGAATTTGATTTTGTAGAAACAAAACCCTTCCAAGGACACAAAGAAGACCCACAAAGAACTGGCCCTTGAGAACCTTTAAGATGAATCCTTGTAGTGTTTTGCTAGTAATGGAGACGCCACTAAGTTTGCCAAAACTTAGATAAGTCGATTCAAACTTGAAAAGGGGAATCCCTCCCTTACAAGAATTCGGCCATAGCCAAAGCTTTTTTTGTGTGGATAAAGTAAGTGTATTAACCAAAGAAAACTATACAAGCGCAATGGGGCATACCCCAGACAACTAAATAGGACAAGCCCTCCTAGAAGAAAAGCCGAAAGGCTACAAGCAAAAGAAGATCAACAGAAGATGTCATCAGGCAAGTGCCAGGATAGGTGAAGCCATTTATTGTCATAAGATGGATTCACCTTCCGTAAAAAGCTAGCACGATTCCGAACATCAAAAACAATATCACTAAGCAGACAGAAATAGGTCGAAAAGGCGCATCATGAGTACGAGCATTCCTCTCCCTCCAAATATGGTAAACTGATGCAGCAAAAGACAGCCGAACAAGGAGATGACGTAAAGAGGCGCAATAAAACTGACACATCCACTCAACAGTCTGAGGCCAATCTCGGCAACTCCAATCGAAGCCACACATAGCCAGTACAGTTGACCAGACCTTCGAAGAGAAGATACACTGGAAGAAAAGATGATCAATATCCTCACTTAAAACAACCACAGAGAACACATCGCGAGCAAGTAGAGATACCGAACCTCATCAAACTATCCTGAGTACAAAGGCCTCCCCGAATAGACATCCAAAGCAAAAAGGAATGGCGGGGAATGGCCTTACGGAACCAAACAACTCGAGACCAATACACCAAGGTTTCCCTTGCCCGCATAACATTCCAGGCACTATCCACTGAAAATCTCCATCTACTATCATCCTCCCAAACCAACTCATCCTCCCTCATACTAGAAGGATTCGGAATATGGGTCCGAGCCAAATCAACAAGGGCGGCAGACCTAGAAGGGGACCATCGCCAAGAAGAATCAGAAATAATGGAAGCAACTGTAGCCATCATATCCAAGCTAGAGTCATAAATCACTCTCTCACCCAACGAATCCACAATTGGACCCATAGGATGCCAAAAATCAAACCACAATAAAGTCTTCACACCATTCCCAATCCTAACTCTCATCTGCCGCCGGGACCAAGAACGAAGTTCCAAATCTTACGCCAACTCCAAGAACAATCTGTAGAACAAGGCACCTCCCAAAAACTTCTCCCCCTCAACAAATAAGACTGAACCCAATTCGACCAAGATGAAATCTGGCTAGAACAAAGAAACCAAATGTGCTTAACAATAGCCGCTCTATTCCAAGTATCCAATCTCTTAATCCCCAAACCCCCTCCTTTAGAGGTAAACAAACTCTACTCCAAGCCACTCTCACTCCAGAAGAAGAGAGCTCACTACCCTTCCAAAGGAAAGAAAAGAACGGAGAATCGTCTCCACCTTCCTAATAACAGACTTAGGAAGAATAAATAAAGAAGACCAATAAACTTGAATGGAGAACAAAACAGACTTAATGAGCTGAAGCCGCCCCGCATAAGAGAGAAACTTACTACTCCAACTCTTAGCACACATAACAATACGATCCACAAGAGAAGCACAATCTGAGGCCCGGAGTTTAGTAAAAATCAAAGGGACTCCCAAGTACCTCACAGGAATAATCCCTTCTTGGAAGCCCAGAACATGATGCAGCTGGCCCTGAAGAGTAGAAGAGATACCAGAGGAGAAGAAATGACTTTTAGTTGGATTCGGGATTAAACCTGATAAACCACTTAACTGCCCGAGACAATCCTTGATCAAGGAAACCGAGGAGACATCTGCTTTACAAAAAATCATAAGGTCATCTGCAAAGCAAAGATGAGTGAGATGGTTCTTAGAACACCGCCCATGGAATTTGAACTCCTGATTAAGAGCCATATTATGAAGTAAGCCTGACAGAACTTCCATAGCCAAAACAAAGAGATAAGGAGACAAAAGATCACCTTGTCGCAACCCGCGACCCCCAGAAAAAACCATGCAACTCCCCATTAATAGACACAGAAAACCTAGTAGAAGTCATACACTCCTGAATCCAACCCACCATCCTCTCAGGAAAACCAACAGTCCGCAAAACCTCAACCAAAAAGTCCCAACGAACAGTGTCATAAGCTTTCATCAAATCAATCTTAAGAGCACATCTCGGGGAACCACCAGTCCGATGATAATTCCGAACCAACTCCTGACACAAGAGAATGTTATCACTGATACGCCTACCCGAAACAAAAGCAGATTGATTATGACTAATCACTGAAGGAAGGATAATCTTGATCCTATTCACAATAAGCTTAGCAATACACTTGTAAATAGTGTTGCAACAAGAAATAGGCCGATAATCCTTAACCATGGAAGGGTTGGGAATCTTAGGAATCAGAGCAATAGAAGTAGCATTAACCTGCCTCAAGAGACGCCCAGAGGAAAAGAAAGAGTGAATAGCACAAATGACATCATTCCCCACAACACTCCAAGACTTCTTAAAGAAACCCGAGTTAAAACCATCTGGGCCTGGAGCTTTATTGTCCTTCAGCGCGAACAAGACAGCCTTAATCTCCTCATCCGAAACCTTCCGGGAAAGAATCTCACTCTGCTCAGCTGTCACATGCCTAGTAATAGCAGATCTAAGGGCAACCATATCAATATCCTGCTGACAATGCTGGGGGCCTAAAAAGGGACTCAAAAAAAGAAACAATCTCATCCTTAACCAAAGCTTCATCCTGCACACGGATCCCATCCTCCTTAGTGATAGAAGTAATCTTGCTACGGCCATGAAAGCTCTTCATAGCTGTAAAGAAGAATTTAGTATTCTGATCCCCAAGGTTAAGCCATTGAACACGAGACTTCTGTCTATTGAAGCCTTCCTCAGCCCGACTCATGACACCATACCGTAACAAAAGACTAGCTTCTTCAGCTAACAGAGCAGAGTCACTGGGGCACTCCTGTAAAGCACGCTGCACTCTATCCAACTCCCTCATAATCTCCAAAACCTTACTCGGGATCTTAGAGAAATGCTCAACATTAAATTTCTTTACGGCCACCTTAACACTCTTCACCTTACAACATAAACGGAACATCAAAGTACCATGAACACTAATGTCCCAAGCCCTGGCCACAACTGAAAGAAAATCGGGATGATCAGCCCAAAAGTCAAAGAATTTGAAGGGAATTTTCCTCTTTGGGAGCTCGGCAAGTTTAACCACCATAGGAGAATGATCCGAAATCCGAGGGGGAAGAAAACGGGTAGCAGAACCCGGGAAGAGACACTCCCAAGATGAATTAGTGAGAACACGGTCCAACTTACGCCAAATAGGAGACTGAATCTGCTTATTAAACCAAGTAAACTGACAACCAGAGAACTGAAGATCATCCAAACCAGCCTGACCCAAACAGCAGCCCAAATCATCTTTCCAAGCCGGCCATGCCACAGAACCACCATAATGCTCAATCAGAGAGCGAATAGCATTGAAGTCTCCCAAAACAAGCCACGGAGAATCATCAAAAACACTACCACTAAAAATCAAGTCAGCCCACAGCTCCCGACGCTTCTTGTAGTCACACTCTCCATAAACCACTGAAACCACACAAGTCCATAACCCAGAAATATGAGAAACACTACAATGAATAACTTGAGAAGAAGAACGAATAATGCTAACATCAATGTCACTAGGGTTCCAACACACCCAAATACGGCCAAACGGAAGAATATCAAATTGGCAAAAAAACTTCCATGAAGGATTAATCGCACGAGAAACATTCATAAAATTATCCTCCTTTACCTTGGTTTCAACTAAACCACACAAAGAAAGCTTCTCATCACGAAGAAACCTCCTAACTTCAGCTTGTTTTATTGGGTCATTGAGACCCCGAAAGTTCCAACAACCAAAAATCATTAAAATAGAGAAGAGTAGAGCCAAACCCAAACAAATCAATGCCGTCGACCCCCTCTCGGAGACTGCCATTTCTGACTCCTCTTACCACCAGAACCCTTTCTAGATTTGTTGCCATAAACCAATTTCCTGATCTTCTGAGAATCAATGACCTTATTAGCCAAACTGTTATCATTGGGAGTGGGCGAAACATAAGTTCCAGAAGGTGGAGACTCAGCTAAAACAGACTTGGGAAGATCCTTGATAGGAGGTGAAGAAGCAAGGGAACATTCCCCTTCCTCCTTATCCTCTGCCTCCGAAATAACTGCCTCAGATGGAACCACGGACGTAGGAGGAGTTACCAGAGCCGATTCTAACCTATTGGAAGAGCACTCACCCATAACAATAACCCTATCAGTGGGAACATTCGGAATCACATCACCGCTCGAGCTAATAGGAGTAGTCACAGTCGCTCCCTTACCTTTCTTCTTCTTAGAGACCGGAATCTAGACACCCTCCTTTATCTCAGTAGTGTCAGCCGTAACAACTGTATCCGTAGAAGAAATAGAGCCATAGCCAAAGCTTTCAGCTTTTGAGTTTTATAAATTTCGTTGATTGTCCAAAATGAAAAAGAAAGAAAGCTTAAATAATGATACAAAAGAAACCCTAAAGGCATAAAGACAACAATGCCCCTAAATACGAAATTACAAAAATACCAAGTCTTTAAGTCTTCAAATGCCTAGGAAACTTTATTCTAACTGATTTGGGCCAAGTGAAATGGCTTTGGGCCCTTTCCATTGAAGCCCACATGCGTCTCTATTTGTTTATTGCAATCGGCCATAAAACTCTGAACTAATCCCGCCATTGCTTCTCTGAGTCTTTTGGTCCTCTGCCTCGTAATTGGCCCATCTGGTACTTGTAATGGGTCTTTTGCTTTGTTTTCGGCCTGGATCATGTCATCCCCTCCCTCTTGAAAAGGATTCAACCTCGAATCTGAACATGCATCAAAAGGAGTTAAGTCAGAAACATTAAATGTAGCAGACACATTATACTTACCTTGTAAATCCAGCTTGTATGCATTGTCATTAATTCGTTCCAAGACTTGAAATGGACCATCCCCTCTCGGTTGTAGCTTAGATTTACGTTGTTCAGGAAATCTCTCCTTGCGCATGTATACCCAAACCCAATCTCCAGGCTGAAATACCACACGCTTTATTCCCTTATTAGCATGAGAAGCATATTGCTCATTCTTTCGTTGTATTTGCTCTCTTGCTTTCTCATGTATATGCTCACCAAATCGGCTTTCCTTTTTCCATCTAGCCCCGCATGCTCATCAACAGGCAAAGGTAAAAAATCTAATGGAGTTAGTGGCTGAAAACCATAAACAATTTCAAATGGTGAGTAAGATGTAGAGGAATGAATACTACGATTATATGCAAATTCAACACAAGACAAACAATCCTCCCAGGTTTTTAAGTTCTTATTGATAATAGTACGCAATAACTGAGTCAAAGTCCTATTAACAACCTCGGTCTGGCCAGCAGTTTGGGGGTGGCAAGTAGTAGAATACAAAAGCTTAGTTCCCAACTTACCCCATAAAACTTCCCAAAAGTGACTAAGGAATTTGACATCACGATCTGAAACTATACTCCGTGGAATCCCATGGAGTCGTACTACTTCTCTAAAGAACAAGTCAGCAATGTTAGTGGCATCATCAGTTTTATGACATGCTATAAAGTGTGCCATCTTACTGAACCTATCAACCACTATAAAAATGGAATCTCTACCCTTCTTAGTCGTAGGTAAACCCAAGATAAAGTCCATCGATACATCTACCCATGGCTCACTAGGTATAGGCAATGGTGTATACAACCAATGAGGCATAACCTTAGATTTAGCCTGTTTACAAGTTAAGCATTTATCACACAAACGCTCAATATCTCTCCGCATTTTAGGCCAATAAAAATGTTCATTCAATACCCCTAAGGTTTTGGCAATGCCAAACTGCCCCATTAAACCTCCCTCATGTGCTTCCCTCACTAACAACTCACGCAAACTACAAACATGAATGCATAATCTATTCTCCCTAAATAGAAACCCATCATGTTGGTAGAATTTACTAAAAGCAGACTTTTCACAAGCCGCATAGATAGTACTAAAGTCAATATCACTAGCATAAAGATCTTTAATAAATTCAAACCCAAGCATTCTTGCACTCAATGAAGTAAGTAAAGCATACCTTCGCGATAGTGCATCGGCGACAATGTTTTCCTTACCTTGTTTGTAGCAGATTACATATGGAAATGTCTCAACAAACTCTAACCATTTTGCGTGTCGTTTGTTCAGCTTACCTTGGCCCTTCAGATGCTTCAATGATTCATGATCTGTATGGATCATAAACTCTCGAGGCCACAAATAATGCCGCCAAGTCTCAAGGGCTCGTACTAGCGCATACAACTCCTTGTCATATGTGGGGTACCTCAAAACTGCTCCATTTAGCTTCTCACTAAAGTAAGCTATTGGTCGCTTTTCTTGCATAAGAACCGCTCCAATGCCTATCCCGAATGCATCACACTCAATCTCAAATGTCTTCTCAAAGTTGGGTAGTGCCAAGACTGGTGCACTGCTCAACTTCATTTTCAGATCCTGGAATGCACGCTCCTGCTCTTCACCCCATTTGAAGCCAACAGTCTTCTTCACTACTTCAGTCAATGGTGCTGCAATACTACTGAAGTCTTTAACAAATCTACGGTAGAAGCTTGCTAATCCATGGAAGCTTCTGACTTCTGTCACTGTTGTTGGTGTTGGCCAATCCTGAATTGCCTTCACATTTTCTAAATCTACCTCGATGCCATCTGCACTCACAAAAAATCCAAGGAAAACAATTCTATCCATACAAAAAGTGCACTTATCAAAGTTAGCATACAATTTTTCTTGCCTTAACACATCAAGAACATGCTTCAAATGCATAACATGCTCATCTACTGTTTTACTGTAAACTAAGATGTCATCAAAATAAACCACAACAAACTTACCTAAAAATGCACGCATAACATGATTCATCAATCTCATAAATGTGCTAGGTGCATTTGAAAGACCAAATGGCATAACTAACCATTCATACAAGCTATACTTAGTCTTAAATACAGTTTTCCACTCATCTCCCTCTCTCATGCGAATTTGATGGTATCCACTCTTTAAATCAATCTTACTAAAATTTTTGGAACCATGCAATTCATCCAACATGTCATCTAGTCTAGGAATGGGGTGACGATACTTTACCGTAATATTGTTGATAGCTCGGAAATCAACGCACATACGCCACGTCCCATCTTTCTTAGGAACTAAAAGCACTGGTACTGCACAAGGACTCATGCTTTCCCTTACATACCCCTTGTCCATCAACTCATGTACTTGCCTTTGTAGCTCCTTTGTCTCCTCGGGATTGCTCCTATAAGCCGGTCTGTTAGGAATGACTGCTCCAAGTATGAAGTCTATCTGGTGTTCAATACCTCTAATGGGTGGAAGCCCACTAGGTATGTCATCTGTCAGTGCGTCACTGTAATCCTGCAAAAGAGATGAAATAGACACAGGAAGCAAAGGGTCAGAGTTAGTAAAATAAATATGAGGCTACTTATAGACTAATAATCGCATGAGCTTGCTAGCCTTGAACGCTTTCCTCGCTTCACCCTCACCCATGTATAAACTCTTTTTAACTCTCCCTTTTTGTTTCCCCCTCACGTTCACTCACACTCCCCTTGGGAACTCCCACGGCCTTGGCCTTATTTTTCCCACCAGATACATCACTCTCACTAGTCTCACCCAAGGTGGTGTTTCCTGACATGATCCAAGGGACAACATTTGACTTGAATGCAGTCACCCAAGGAACATTAGAGCCTTTGCAATTGCCAACAGGCCCAATCACACGCCAAAGAGCTAAGAATATCACAGACGCAATAGCGGGGCCAGATTTTGCATATAATAGATGCATTCATCCTTCTAGTTTTTACTTGCCTTATGAGATTGATTATGATTCTAATTCTTTAACTCCTATGGATTTATTATCTTTGATTGTTATTAAGCTTGGGAGTATGAATGATAAGGGAAATGTAGAGTTGGTGAGAATAATAGGTTTCCAACGCATTGTGTATGACCCCGGCAATTGGGTGTGGCTTTATATGCAAGAGGAAAAGATCCAAGTTGCAACCAAGAGGAGATGGTCCATTTCAAGTCTTGGAGCGGATCAACGACAATACTTACAAGCTTGATCTTCATGGTGAGTTTGGCGTTCCTGCAATGTTTAATGTTTCTGACTTATTTTATTTTTAATGCAGGTTCAGATTCGAGGTCGAATCCTTTTCAACAAGGAGGGAATGACATGAGTCCAACCACACCAGAGACATTACAGGATGCAGATAACAACTTGAAACAACCCATGCAGTTGCCAACAGGTCCAATCACATGCCAAAGAGCAAAGAAGATCAGAGAGGCCTTTGCGGACTAACTTAGAGCTATGTGAGCAGTTGCACCAACCAAGTCAAGTGCACACCAGAGGCACATATGGGCATAACCAGAGAGGTCCCCAAGCTATTTCATTTGACCCAGATCAGCTTAGACTGAAGCATAGCAGAGCAGCTTCAGCACCAGTACCCTTTTGACCCGATTTGACCTATTTTGGGACTATGTTGAATTCGGCCAAATGGGGGCATTTTTGTCATTTTTGCTCGACATGTTGACTTTATTTATGATGTAATTAAGCTATTTGACCAGGTCATTAGGGTTAATTATTCTTAGAACCTTGCTTATTGAGTAAGCACGTCAATTTACTTTTTGATGTAAGCACCTCAAATTAGCTTAAGTTAGATTAGTTTCTAATCATTGTTTTAAGCTACTTTAGGTGGGAAAAGACTTTTGAGGACGTGCTTGAGTGAAAGCTTTGGGTAGTTTTTAGGTCTTTTGGTAATTGCACTTTAGAGACATTTTTATCCATTCACACCTTTAGGGTTTCTCTTTGTAACCTATTTAAACTTTGTTTTCTTCTTCTTTGGGAAAACATACACGACATTTTGAGAAACTTTCAAGCTTTTAAGCTTTGGCTATGGCTAGATTTCTTGTGAGGGAGGGATTCCCCTTTTCAAGTTCAAATTGACTTATCTAAGCTTGACAACTTAGTGGCGTCTCCATTGCTAGCAAAATAAAATTTGATTTCATGCTTGTGGTTATCATGGACGTGAGTTTCATGGTGGTTAGGGGATGATCTTGGTTGGGTTTTGTTCCTAAAAATCAGTATTCAAAGTTCTTGGGGTTTTGAGAAAGATGCTTGGGGTTTGCTTGGTTTCCAACCCAAGTGAGTTCTTGTCATTTCCCTTCGCTTTCTCTTTGTCACGCTCAAGTTGCAACTTAACCTGATCGTTATGGACTTGTGCAGGTGTAAGTGGGTATAATGTAATGGGTTTTCCCTTATGCTGGAAATAGTACTTGTTCTTGAACCCATCATGAATAACCTTTTTATCAAACTGCCACGGCCTGCCCAAATGAATATGCCCTGCATGCATCGGTATCACATCACATAGGACATCATCTGTGTATGGCCCAATGGTAAAGCTCAACAATACCTGCTTTGTCACACTTATTTCCCCACAATTATTTAACCACTGCAACTTGTAAGGCTTTAGGTGTCTCAAACAACTCAACCCCAATCGCTCAATCAAAGCTGTGCTAGCAACATTAGTACAACTACCCCCATCTATGATCATACTACATCCCTTGCCATTCACACGACACCTAGTATGGAATATGTTCTCCCTCTGCAGCACACTCTCATCCTCTACAACATGTGCACTCAAAGCACGCTTGACAACTAAGGATAAGTTATTCAGCGGGTATGCAGCTCCCTCATGGTCACTAGCATCCTCCAACTCTGGCATCTCCTCTTCGACCTCACTATCGGTAGAGTACACCTCTCCACTCTTTTTATCAATCACTAAGGTACGCCTATTGGGACATTGTGAAGCATAGTGTCCCATGCCCAAACACTTGACATCCTTAGTTCTAGCAGCTGCACCCTCAGGTTTTGGTCTAGTTTTGCTCGGTTCTGCAGCCTCTTTACCCTTGGCACTAGGTTCGGCCCTAGACTTATTAAAGCCTCCACTGAACTCGCCTCTAGGCTTGTCAAAGCCTCCATCTCGCTTCTCATTCGGAACCCATTTTCCCTTTCATGCAGAAGTGACTTGAGTAACAAATCTGGATGTTGACCTTTTCTTGAGTCGCCTTTCTACCTTGATAGCCATGTGAAGCATATCCTCCAAATCAACATAGTGATGCAACTCCACCATGTTTGCAATCTCTCTATTCAAGCCCCCTAGAAACCGTGCCATAGTAGCTTCTGCATCCTCAACTATATTTGCCCTGATCATGGCAACTTCCATCTCGGTGTAATAGTCCTCAACACTCTTGGTCCCATGATACAGATTTTGTAGTTTCTGATACAATTCCCTATAGTAATGGCTCGATATAAATCTCTTTCTCATGAGACCTCTAAGTTCTGCCCATGTCTGAACCGATCTCTCATAATTTCTCCTCCGAGTAGAGACAAGCTGATCCCACCAAATCATAGCATAATCGGTAAACTCAATTGCTGCCAGATTGATCTTCTTCTCGTCTGAGTAGTGATGACAGCTGAAAATAAATTCTATTTTCTTTTCCCATTCTAAATAAGCTTCAGGATCATTCTTGCCGTGGAATGTTGGTATCTTGATCTTGATGCTACCTAGATCACCATCTACATCTCCTCGTCTACCATATTCCATCCTTTCATAATCCCATCTTCTGGCATC
Organism: Zanthoxylum bungeanum; assembly: GCA_019454045.1. Lineage (NCBI taxonomy): Eukaryota > Viridiplantae > Streptophyta > Magnoliopsida > Sapindales > Rutaceae > Zanthoxylum > Zanthoxylum bungeanum. Next base: position 371,765 of record SKCR01044511.1, on the reverse strand, counting down.
AAATGCACCTCTATCATCAAACCGTCTATCCCTCATATCATTCCTCCTATCAAACCTCCTATTAGGCCTCCTATCATGCCCAGGCTGAAATCACTCCTCCACATCATCAAGACCATCAGAATCATCAAACTCATTTTCAGCTTCCTCTTCATCTGGTGGTACATACTGTGGTAGTACATTCTGAGGTGGTGGTGCTCTGGGACCGCTACCAGTTTGAATACTCTCTACACTCTTGGTCAATCTCTCCAAAGTAGTATTCATGTTTTTCCATCATATCTGTAAATTTCCTATCTAAAGCCTCAAGTTTTTCATCAGTGGTTAGACCTGCCATCTCAACACTAAACTAACAGATTATAAATAACAAGAAAGTAAAGTAAATATGTAAATCTTCACAATCTCACGTGTTTACACTCGAATGATATCACTCTACTCGTGTTTGCACTTTATTGGCTTTTACCCGAGACTGTGCTCACAATCACTGCCTTTTACCACTTTTGAGTTCGTACTCAATTCAAATGTGAATCACACTCAATCCAAGAATACAAACCAAATGTAGTCCTCAAGCGAGCATGAAACACAAAGGTCTAATAATATATAAGGGACAGATGGAAACAAAATGCGAACAGGAATAGCAACGACGAAGACTCAATCAATAATACTTAAACTAGAGTATTTGGAATAAAGAAGTGAACAATTAGCACAATGGAAAAAAATAAGCATGCAAATTCACGGTCGTATGCAATTTCGGGAAAAAATTTGGCACCGCTATAGAAATTTTGATGGGATACCCTCCACGGGCACCTAAATGATAATATGGAACAAACTAAATTCAACAAAAAAATTTCACTTTTTTTTCGCTCAAGTGATCACTATCACTCAAGTCCTTTTTTATTTTTTTTTTGATAACGTCAGATGCTGATACTGTGGTTCTGATTTCAGAGGATGATTTAGGTTCTGATTTCAGAGGCTGATTTAGGTTATGATTTCAGAGGCTGATTTTCAGGGTCTGATTTCAGAGGCTAATCTTCTGGGTCTGATTTCAGAGACTAAGTTTCAGGGTATGATTTTAGAGTCAGATTTCAAAGGCTAAGTTTTTTAAAGTCTGATTTCAGAGGTTGGGTTCCAGGGTCTGAATTCAGAGTCAGATTTCAAAGACTAAGTTTGTAGAGTCTGATTTCAGAGTCTGATTTCAGGGTCTGAATTCAGAGTCAGATTTCAAACTTCACTAGGGTTTTAGAAAAAAATCACACAGCCGCCAAAGAACATGCTTATTTCTTCAACATATGCTAAAGAACATAAAGTATATGACGAACTGATATGAAGAACAGAACAAAAACCCAGAACTGGAAAATGATAAAAGATGAACTGATATGCAAAACACAACAAAATCAGATCCAGAAATAAACAAAACGAAAACAGAACAAGATCCAACAAAAACTGAAACGAAAATAACAATAACGAAAATAAAAACAGAATCAAACAAAAGAAAAGATAGGAAAAATCAGACCTTGGAACCCTGAGCTCTAGATACCAAATGACAAGAAACCCACTTGGATTCGAAATCCAAGCAAACCCCAAGCAACAGACAGAACCCCAAGAACCGCGAATTTAATTTTGTAGAAACAAAACCCTTCCAAGGCCACAAAGAACTGGCCATTGAGAACCTTTAAGATGAATCCTTGTAGTGTTTTGCTAGCAATGGAGACGCCACTAAGTTTGCCAAAACTTAGATAAGTCGATTCAAACTTGAAAAGGGGAATCCCTCCCTTACAAGAATTCGGCCATAGCCAAAGCTTTAAGCTTTTGAGTTTTATAAATTTCGTTGATTGTCCCAAAATGAAAAAGAAAGAAAGCTTAAATAGTGATACAAAAGAAACCCTAAAGGCATAAAGACAACAATGCCCCTAAATACGAAATTACAAAAATACTAAGTCTTTAAGTCTTCAAATGCCTAGGAAGCTTTATTCTAAACTGATTTGGGCCAAGTGAAATGGCTTTGGGACCTTTCAATCGAAGCCCACATGCGTCTCTATTTGTTTGTTGCAATCGGCCATAAAACTCTGAACTAATCCCACAATTGCTTCTCTGAGTCTTTTGGTCCTCTGCCTCGTAATTGGCCCCTCTGGTACTTGTAATGGGTCTTTTGCTTTGTTGTTGGTCTGGATCATGTCATAAAGCCACACCCAATTGCCGGGGTCAAACAGAATGCGTTGGAAACCTATTATTCTCACCAACTCTGCCTTCCCTTATCATTCATACTCCCAAGCTTAATAACAATCAAAGATAATAAATCCATAGGAGTTAAAGAATTAGAATAATAATTAATCTCATAAGGCAAGTAAAAACTAGAAGGATGAATGCATCTATTATATGCAAACTCTGGCCCCACTATTGCGTCTGTGATCTTCTTAGCTCTTTGGCGTGTGATTAGGCATGTTGGCAATTGCAAAGGCTCTAATGTTCCTTGGGTGACTGCATTCATGTCAAATGTTGTCCCTTGGATCATGTCATTCTCCCTCTCTTGAAATGGATTCATCCTCAAATCCGAACCCGGATCATAGATAGCTATGACAAAATCAATTGGACGATGATATTGAAATATAAATGAATCATACTTGACCACTTGTACCTGCGATGAAAAAGCATAAACAATAGAGAAAATGTTATGGAAAAACTTCACTACCACATCTACTTTCTTTTCACCAGCTCTCACAGCTTTATCATCACTCATGGCCACTATCTCAACCATACTCGCAAAGACCTCCTCACACACCTGCTCAGCTTCACTATGTTTTTCAACCTCAAAGCACACTACCTCACAAGTGTTTAATCCCTCAATGCTCACGGTCTCACAAGCATTTTCACTCACCGTGTTACTTATAACATAATTCACAACATTCAAGGCCTCACAAGTGTTTTCATTCGCTATGCACTCAACATCACAATTGTTTCTCACTTCATTACACACAACTTCAATAGCTTTTGGTTGTTGAGTACTCTCTTCATTCACTGCATATTTAGTTACCTTCCAAGTCTTTTTCCATTTCTCATAAGATTTTCTATAATCACTCATAATAGCTTGGATATCATTTTTGAAAGTATCCACAACCTCGATCTTATCATCAATGGTTAAACTTGGACCTGCCATCTCAACACTAAACAAATAGATTAGAAATAATAAAAAGCAAAACAAATATGTAAATCCTCACAATCTTACGTGTTTACACTCGAATGATATCACTCCACTCGTGTTTGCACTCTATTAGCTTTTACCCGATATTGTGCTCACACTCACTGCCTTTTACCACTATTGAGTTCTTCCTCAATTCAATTACAAATCAACTCAATTCCCAGAATGGTCAACTAAGGTGTAGTCCACAAGCTAGCAGAAACACAAAGAACCAATAATGTATATAGTGCAGGTGGAATAATGCGAATAAGAATAGTAATCACGGAGACTCAATCAAAGAGACTTAAGCTAGAGTGCACGGAATAAGAAAAGAGACGAGTTAGCTAAATGCGCAAACAAACAAGCAAGCACTCAATGTGGCACTTAGCCAATCTTGTGATCACTCGCTATTGTTTTTGTCTCACTCTTTTCTTTTCTTTTCTTTTTTCCTCTTTTTTTTTCCTCTTTTCTTTTGTCTCTCACACTCAAAGTGTATACAAAGCAAATGAAATACAATGCAAATAACAAGATTACCACATTCGGTAATTTTCAAGTTATATCCTTAATACATATAAATAAAACTCAAATGACCATGTAACTCATATAATCAATTCGACAATGTGGTAATATCTACCTTTCAACTTGCAAATGAGTATAAATGATATAGTTACAATGTAACTAACTCAATTTCGAATTCAGCCAAGTCAAATTACAAGCCAAGTAAATAGTTTATGCAAGCAACTAAGTGATGCAGCTACTTGTCTCTTCAAGCACCTTAAAAACAAATGATTACACACAAGTTCCCATGTCAAGCTAATGATGAATTTTTGCCTCTTCACTTATAATAATAATATTTCAAGAGGTGGCAAGTGATACTTGCTTGGATACACACGAATTTAGTGCAAATTTGGTGCACTCAACCTTGCTTCATTTGATTCTTCAACATTAACAACAAAAATCAGCAAGATAACAATGATACAACTCACTCCAGTATCCAAATTTGGCGCATTCGGATTTGTTTCATCAATTACACATTCACATTCATCAATAATGCACTCAACCTTTCTTTCTTTTCACTCAAACTCACAAGATTGTGCTAACTTCACAAGAATGCAAACAAGTAAGCTCACGTAAATGGCAAGATGAATGTTGTCAATTCTGATTTTTGCAAAGTTGATATGAATAATATTTTTTGGATAAAGAAGTTGATATGAATAATACCTATGGAAACAACTCTAATTGCATGTATTCAACAATAGCAAGACAAGATATGTCAATAAATCTCACTAGGTCGAATCTGATCTGATTCTTTCTTTCTTTCTTTTTTTTTTTGATTTTTGATTTTTGAAACTAATAACTTAATAACAATGTTAAACACATCCTAGTAACATAGAATTAACAACTAAACACTTGATTCAAGCAAAGAAAACAAAAGCCCCAATTTTGACCTAAGTAGCCAAAGATTAACTCAAATAAATACTCATGATCAATCAAAAACACTCAAGGGAAGAATGTTATTCATGCTATTTTGATCACAAATCAACAAGAATCAGCAAGAAACAACAAGATCCTACAATGGCCGAATCAAGATGGAAGTAAAACCTCGATGCCGAAACTAAATCAACAAGAACAAAGATGAAAACACAATCAAACAAACATAAAGATAGGAAAATCAGACCTTGGAACCCTGAGCTCATGATACCAAATGACAAGAACTCACTTGGGTTGGAAACCAAGCAAACCCCCAAGCATCTTTCTCAAAACCCCAAGAACTTTGAATACTGATTTTGTAGGAACAAAACCCAACCAAGATCAGCCCCTAACCACCATGAAACTCACGTCCATGATAACCACAAGCATGAAATCAGATTTTATTTTGCTAGCAATGGAGACGCCACTAAGTTGCCTAGCTTAGATATGTCACACTCGTCCCCTTAGGTAGGGTAGGGGTGAGACGGAGGACTGAAACTGGCAGAGTTTCCCCTGTAATATGGACTAATCCTCCAAACACAAGGAAAAATCTAAACTGAAAATATATATCATCATAAAACTAGGATCTCCATGATCCAACTCAACATAATATCCATAAAGGAAACACAATAACCTTAGAATCAATTAAAGGCTCAATGCCTATAACCACATAACAAATTCTCCCAAGAAATACATATCTAGAAATACAGTCTCAAAACATAATAAAGACACTCTATGTTGGCACAACCTTTCTCTACTGGCAGGAAATGATGACGAAACAGTAGATGGAAATGATAATCTACTAAACTGCTGAACCTGAAATGTTAAGGAAATGGGTAAGCTCACGCTTAGTGCAATGGATCACAGCTTAGTGCCGTGGATAATCAAGTAACAAAGTGGATCGAACAAGTCTTTCATAATATAAATAAATACATAAGCTGTAAATCGATATCTCAAACATTTACTTGAAATCGTAAATCTCATTTCTCATAAAACTCAAATCATAAATCTCATTTCTCATAAAACTCATACTGCTCAAAAATACTATGTAATGGTAAATCTGGTTATTCATCTATATGCACAACCTCATGTCAAATACGGCAAAGCTGGCAACATGGGGCTTCCCCACGGCAAAACTGGCATCCGGAGCAAACTGGCAACGTGAGACCTTATCTCACGGCAATAACTGGCAACATGAGACCTTATCTCATGGCAATAATCTGGCACATATAAGTACACGGGGTGCATCCTAACATAAAAATCATTTCCAAAATCCATGCTCATATATCTCAAATCATGCAAGTTTCTCATATATCACAAACACATGATTTCAACATAATCAATATTCGATCCATACCTTATAGCAAAAATATAAACTTTCTAAAATCAAACTCATTTAATGCATTACCTTAAAATTCATTTAAGAAAACATATACATACTATATACTTTTGAAAACATCAATGTTACAGGCTTATCCACGCACCTGGTGAGCTGACTACTGAGAAAGGAACTATGCAGCAGGACCGTCCCTGCTTATGGTATCACGATCACCTAAAGAGATAAAAGAATTTACTATAAGGAAACAAATCTTAATCTAGAAAATGTGATAGAACATGAAAGAAACGTAATTCGGTCGCTCTCGTAAACTTAACGAAAATAAGATTCGGAGGTCCGTTACTACTCAGAATGATCTGAAATTCGCAGAGGAGACTCGGGAAATCGGCACGGAGACACTGTCCGGCGCGTGGTTGCCACGCGCCGTTCACCCAAGCCGCGCGTGGGCCTCACGCGCCGCCACATAAGGCGCGCGTGAGCGCCACGCACCGGTCGGATGGGGAAAAATCCGATGGCCGTGCATTCCTCTCCCTCTCCCGGATCTAATGCCGTTGACGGTTCGTCGATCGGAGTTCCGGATCAACGGGAAATCGAAAAAAACCATAAAAAGTTTCTTACCGAGATCTCTTCAAAAATTGGAAGTTTCCCAAGGTGAAACCACCACCAAAATGATCCTCTCAACGAGATCTACACTTTTCCTTAAGGACTCGGTCGGATTTGAACTACGGATCGGGACCGAAACTTCTCTTTTCTCTCTTTTCCTTTTCTTTCTCTTTCTTTCTCTCCCTCACGTCTCTCTGACTCTTCTTATCTTTCTTTCTTTCTTATCTTTCTATTTTCTTATCTTTCTATTATTTTTTTTATTATAAAAGGAAGAGGTGGCTGCTGAGCGAAATTAGGGTGTGCGTGTGTGCGTTCAAAATATATACTTATATGTCAAAATTCGTTTGCCACCCTAAACTTGATCTGAACCGCATTTTAATTCCAACTTCCACAAACTTATAAATTAATCCTTAAATTTTTTTGGGGTGTTACAACTCTCTCCCCTTAAAAGAATTTCGTCCTCGAAATTCACATACCAGATGGTGGAAACAAATGAGGATATTTATTCCTCATGTCTTCCTCACGCTCCCAGTTGCTTCTGCCTTCGAGTGTTTACCCCATAAGACTTTTACCAATGGAATCGTCCTGTTTCTCAGCTGTCTCAACTCTCTAGCTAGAATTCCCACTGGTTCTTCAGCATATGTCAAGTCTTCTCTCAACTCAACTGGTTGCTCCTGCAAAATGTGGGAGGGATCTGATCTGTACTTTCTCAACATGGACACGTGGAAAACATTGTGAATCTTTGACAATTCCTGTGGCAATGCTAATCTGTAGGCAACTGGTCCAATTCGCTCCGTGATCTCGTATGGTCCAATAAACCGAGGACTCAACTTCCCTTTCTTGCCAAATCTCATGACACTCTTCCAAGGAGAAATCTTCAAAAATACCTTATTTCCCACCTGATACTTGATGTCCTTCCTTTTTAGATCTGTTTAACTCTTCTGTCTATCTTGGGCTGTCTTCAACTTTGATCTGATCACTTCTATCTTATCAACAGTAATCTGAACGATCTCAGGACCTAAGAGTTTCCTCTCACCTGCTTCATCCCAACATATAGGAGTTCTACATTTCCTTCCATATAATGCCTTATAAGGTGCCATGCCCAAACTAGCATGGTAACTATTATTGTAAGCAAACTCCATCAAAGATAGATGTTGATCCCAACTACCTTTAAATTCCATAACACAAGCTCTCAACATATCTTCTAAAGTCTGAATGGTTCTCTCTGACTGCCCATCTGTCTGAGGATGAAAAGAAGTACTGAACTTCACTTTAGTACCCAAAGCCTCTTGTAGACTTGGCCAGAATCTGGAAGTAAATCTTGGATCTCTGTCTGATACGATTGACACTGGAGTTCCATGAAGTCTCACTATCTCATCAACATAGAGCTCTGCTAATTTATTCAAAGAATAATCTACTCTGACAGGTAGAAAATGAGCTGATTTAGTCAACCTGTCAACAATCACCCATACTGAATCACGTCCTTTCTTCGTACGAGGCAGTCCTGATACGAAGTCCATAGTGATGTGTTCCCACTTCCACTCAGGAATAGGAAGTGATTGCAAGGTACCTGCTGGATGCTGGTGTTCTGCTTTAATCTGTTGACACGATAAACACTTTGATACAAACTCTGCTATCTCTTTCTTCATGCCTTTCCACCAATAATTCTCCTTGAGAGTTCTATACATCTTAGTGCTGCCTGGATGCATAGAATAAGCAGAACAATGGGCTTCTTCCATGATCTCTCTCTTCAAGCTCTCATCTTCAGGTACACATAATCTATCTTCATACATCAATGTATTGTCATCTTTAAGCAAGAAATCTGAACGTTCTTCCTTTTTCACTTCATTAAATGTCACACCCGTCCCCTTAGGTAGGGTAGGGGTGAGACGGAGGACTGAAACTGGCAGAGTTTCCCCTGTAATATGGACTAATCCTCCAAACACAAGGAAAAATCTAAACTGAAAATTATCATATCATCATAAAACTAGGATCCATGATCCAACTCAACATAATATCCATAAAGGAAACACAATAACCTCAGAATCAATTAAAGGCTCAATGCCTATAACCACATAACAAATTCTCCCAAGAAATACATATCTAGAAATACAGTCTCAAAACATAATAAAGACACTCTACTGTTGGCACAACCTTTCTCTACTGGCAGGAAATGATGACGAAACAGTAGATGGAAATGATAATCTACTAAACTGCTGAACCTGAAATGTTAAGGAAATGGGTAAGCTCACGCTTAGTGCAATGGATCACAGCTTAGTGCCGTGGATAATCAAGTAACAAAGTGGATCGAACAAGTCTTTCATAATATAAATAAATACATAAGCTGTAAATCGATATCTCAAACATTTACTTGAAATCGTAAATCTCATTTCTCATAAAACTCAAATCATAAATCTCATTTCTCATAAAACTCATACTGCTCAAAAATACTATGTAATGGTAAATCTGGTTATTCATCTATATGCACAACCTCATGTCAAATACGGCAAAGCTGGCAACATGGGGCTTCCCCACGGCAAAACTGGCATCCGGAGCAAACTGGCAACGTGAGACCTTATCTCACGGCAATAACTGGCAACATGAGACCTTATCTCATGGCAATAATCTGGCACATATAAGTACACGGGGTGCATCCTAACATAAAAATCATTTCCAAAATCCATGCTCATATATCTCAAATCATGCAAGTTTCTCATATATCACAAACACATGATTTCAACATAATCAATATTCGATCCATACCTATAGCAAAAATATAAACTTTCTAAAATCAAACTCATTAATGCATTACCTTAAAATTCATTTAAGAAAACATATACATACTATATACTTTTGAAAACATCAATGTTACAGGCTTATCCACGCACCTGGTGAGCTGACTACTGAGAAAGGAACTATGCAGCAGGACCGTCCCTGCTTATGGTATCACGATCACCTAAAGAGATAAAAGAATTTACTATAAGGAAACATAATCTTAATCTAGAAAATGTGATAGAACATGAAAGAAACGTAATTCGGTCGCTCTCGTAAACTTAACGAAAATTAAGATTCGGAGGTCCGTTACTACTCAGAATGATCTGAAATTCGCGGAGGAGACTCGGGAAATCGGCACGGAGACACTGTCCGGCGCGTGGTTGCCACGCGCCGTTCACCCAAGCCGCGCGTGGGCCTCACGCGCCGCCACATAAGGCGCGCGTGAGTGCCACGCGCCGGTCGGATGGGGAAAAATCCGACGGCCGTGCATTCCTCTCCCTCTCCCGGATCTAATGCCGCTGACGGTTCGTCGATCGGAGTCCGGATCAACGGGAAATCGAGAAAAAACCATAAAAAGTTTCTTACCGAGATCTCTTCAAAAATTGGAATTTTCCCAAGGTGAAACCACCACCAAAATGATCCTCTCAACGAGATCTCTACTTCACTTTTCCTTAGAGGACTCGGTGGATTTGAACTTTCTTTCTTTTCTCTTTTTTCCTTTTTCCTTTTCTTCTCTTCTTTCTCTCTCCCTCACGTCTCTCTCTGACTCTTCTTATCTTTCTTTCTTTCTTATCTTTCTATCTTTCTATCTTTCTTATCTTTCTATATTTTTTTTATTATAAAAGGAAGAGGTGGCTGCTGAGCGAAATTAGGGTGTGCGTGTGTGCGTTCAAAATATATACTTATATGTCAAAATTCGTTTGCCACCCTAAACTTGATCTGAACCGCATTTTAATTCCAACTTCCACAAACTTATAAATTTAATCCTTAAATTTATTTGGGGTGTTACAAGATAAGTCAATTTCTCAAAATGTCGTGTATGTTCTTGCAAAGAAGAAGAAAACAAAGTTTAAATAGGTTACAAAGAGAAACCCTAAAGGTGTGAATGGACAAAAATGTCCCTAAAGTGAAATTACCAAAATACCTAAAAACTACCCAAAGTTTTCACTCAAGCACGTCCCCAAAAGTCTTTTCCCACCTAAAGTAGCTTAAAACAATGATTAGAAACTAATCTAACTTAAGCTAATTTGAGGTGCTTACTCTTTTTTTGGATAAGGAAGGATTATAACCCAAGAAAACTATACAAAGAGCAAAGGGGCATACCCCAGGCACTAGAGAGGACATGCCCTCATAGAAAAAAGCCAATAAGCTACAAAGCCAAAAGGCTACAAAAGAATCAACAAAAGATGTCCTCGGGAAGGTGCCACGAAAGGTGAAGCCATTTATTGTCATAAGATGGATTTACCTTACGTAAGGAGCTAACACGATTCCTAACATCAAAAGCAATATCATAAAGAGGAGCAGAAACAGGCCGAAGAGGCATATCATGAGTGCGAGCATTCCTCTCCCTCCAAATATGGTAGACTGACGCTGCAAAAGACAGACGAACCAGAAGATGACATAAAGAGGCTCCGGAGAACTGACAAACCCACCCAACAGTCTGACACCAATCTCGGCAACTCCAATCTAACCCACACATGGCCAGCACAGACGACCAGACCCTAGAAGAATAGAGGCACTGGAAGAAAAGATGATCAATATCCTCACTCGAACAACCACAGAGAATACACCGAGAGCACGCAGAGATGCCAAATCTCATCAGACTATCCTGAGTACAAAGGCCACCCTGAATAGACATCCAAAGAATAAAGGAATGACGGGGGATTGCCTTCCGGAACCAAACTACACGAGACCAATGCAACTGGGGTTTCCTAGCCCTCATGGCATTCCAGGCACTATCCATAGAGAATCTTCCGTTTGTATCCTCCTCCCAAACCAGCATATCCTCCCTCAAACTAGAAGGAGACGGAAGATGAGACTGAGCCAAATCAATAAGAGCAGCAGATCTAGATGGGGGCCATTGCCAAGCAGAATCGGTGATAATGGATGCAACTGTAGCCATTCTATCCAAACCAGAATCATAAATCACTCTCTCGCCTAACGTGTCCACAATCGGGCCAACAGGATGCCAATAATCAAACCATAGTGACGTCTTCTCACCATTACCAATCCTCACTCTCATCCGCCGACGGGACCAAGAACGAAGCTCCAAGATCTTACGCCAACTCCAAGAGCAATCTGAAGGACAAGGGACCTCCTAAAAACTTCTCCCCCGCAACAAATAAGAGTGAACCCAACTCGACCATGAGGAAAACTGGCCAGAACAAAGAAACCAAATATGTTTAACAATAGCCGCTCTATCCAAGAATCCAAACTCTTTATCCCCAGCCCACCCTCCTGAAAAGGTAAACAAACTTTGCTCCAAGCCACTCTCGCCCCAGAAGAGGTGAGCGCACTACCCTTCCAAAGGAAAGAACGAAGAATCGTCTCCACCTTCCTAACAACAGACTTAGGAAGAATAAATAAAGAAGACCAATAAACTTGAATGGAGAACAAAACTGACTTAATAAGCTGAAGCCGACCTGCATAAGAGAGAAACTTACTACTCCAACTCTTGGCACACAGAATAATACGATCCACAAGAGAAGCACAATCAGAGGCCCTGAATCTAGTAGAGATTAACGGGACTCCCAGATACCTCACTGGAAGATTCCCAACTTGGAAACCCAAAACGTGACACAAGTGGCCTAGAAGGGTAGGAGAGATTCCAGAAGAAAGAATTGACTTTTATCTGGGTTCGGGGTTAGACCTGATAAACCACTAAACTGCCCAAGGCATTCCTTGATCAAGGAGACAGAAGACGCTTCAGCTTTACAGAAAATCATAAGGTCATCCGCAAAACATAGATGAGTAAGACGGTCCTTAGAACATCACCAGTGGAACTGGAAACCCGGATTAGTAGCCATATTACGAAGAAGACCTGACAACACTTCCATAGCCAAAACAAAAAGATAAGGAGACATGGGATCACCTTGTCGTAATCCCCGACCCCCAGGGAAGAAACCATGCAGCTCACCATTAATAGAGACAGAGAATCTAGTAGTAGTCATACACTCCTGAATCCAACCCACCATCCTCTCTGGAATACCAACTGTCCGCAGAACCTCAACCAGGAAATCCCAACGAACAGTGTCATAAGCTTTCATCAAGTCAATCTTAAGAGCACATCTCGGAGAACTGCCATTCCGGTGATAATTCCGAACCAATTCCTGACACAAAAGAATATTGTCACTAATGCGCCTTCCGTGACAAAAGCAGATTGGTTGTGACTGATTACTGAATGGAGGATAATCTTGATTCTATTTGCAATCAGCTTGGCAATGCACTTGTAAATGGTATTACAACAAGAAATAGGCCTAAAATCCTTAACCTGGGAAGGGTTAGGAATCTTAGGAATAAGAGCAATGGATGTAGCATTAACCTGCCTCAAAAGACGCCCAGAAGAAAAGAAAGAGTGAATAGCACAAAGGACATCATTCCCCACAATATTCCAACACTGCTTAAAGAAGCCCGAATTAACCCATCTGGACCTGGAGCTTTATTGTCCTTCAACCCGAACAAGACAACCTTAATCTCCTCATCTGAAACCTCCTGAGAAAGAGCCACACTCTGCTCAGCAGTCACATGTCTAGTAATAGTAGAACGAAGAATCGCCTTATCAAAATCCTGTTGACCATGCTGAGGACCAAAAAGGGTCTCAAAATAAGAAACAATCTCATCTCTAACCAATACATCTTCCTCCACACGGTCCCATCCTCCTTATTAATAGAAGTAATCTTACTACGACCGTGAAAACTCTTCATAGCCGTAAAAAAAGAATTTAGTGTTCTGATCCCCAAGGTTAAGCCACTGGACTCGAGATTTCTGTCTATTGAAGCCTTCTTCAGCACGACTTAAAACTCCATAACTTAACGAAAGACGAGCTTCTTCAGCTAGCAGAGCAGAGTCACTAGGGTGGTCCTGTAAGTATCCCCCACCTACTACTACAGGAGACGCTGGCACAGCCTCCTAACTCACGCCAATTTCCAAACCATTCTTCATCTCCACTGCCCCAGATTCCAAACTGCTAGCAGACCCCCCTGCACCAGCAGGTCTAGACACATTAACAACACCATCAGGCCCAAGAGATACACCCAAACCAGAGACATTAAACTTCAAGCCACCAGCAGCGCTACCAACGGCGCCAAGAACAGATTCTGAACCTCCAATTCCCCCATCAATCACAAGACCAGAAACACAAACCAGTTTAGAAGAATCAACATCCCCAGCCAATTTACCATTTCTACAAAGACCAGAATCACTGCCAACCGCAGCACCACAAACACTCAGACCTCCGACCAAACCAAGACCAGAACCCACAAAACCCCTATCAACGCCAATGCCAGAGGCCAAGGAAACCTCATCGACTAAACCCACATCCCCAGCAACCCCATCCCCAGCAACCAAACTGCCAACAGAGCTCCCTACACCACCATGTTCAGAAGCGTAAGCAGAGCAAACAGATTTTAACCCAAATCCAGACTTACAGGAATTCAAACGGGCAAGACCATCTTCATTTCCAAGACCAGAATCACAAACAACTTCACCATCAGTGCCAGAATCAAACCCCAAACGCCGTTCGTTCTTCAAAATCACCTCACCATCGACCAAACAGCCAATAGAAGTACCAACACTGTCAATACCAGAGGTACCAGCAACGCTGACTGACTCAGAGGGAGCGCCATATCCATACCGGCAAAGACCCAAACTTCCCGCAGGACCACCTTCTGATGCATAAGGCTTGACACATGTCACGGACGCCGGTGCTGGATCTGAGACAGAAAAAGAGCTGATAGGACCCGTCGAAGGCATCAATCGAACGGAGTCAAGATTCACAGGAGACAAAGTGTTAGCGGCCACAGAGACTGCCCTAACGGCTTTACGGCCAGCACCAGGGAGCCGCGGCCCCACACAGAGATACCAGACGGAGGCATGAAGAGAGGCTAGTGAGGACGAAAGCAAGGAGATCTGAAAGGCGATGTAAAGGGGAGGAGAAAAAATGGGAGAACGGAAAGAAATAGACCAAATCGATCTGAGAAATAAGAGGAGGAAACAAAAGAAAATAGATCTAGAAAATAGATCTAAGAAGAAAAAACGGGAACAAAGAGGAGAAAGGCACGGGGTAACACAGAAAACCCAGAGCCGATTTGAGAGAAAACAAGGGTTATTAAAGAATCACGGTGATCCAGGACGGGAAACGCCGAGGGGGAGGGAAAGTTGAGAGCATATTAGGTTTTTGTTATGAGCGCTTGAGGTGCTTACTCAAATAGTAAATTGACGTGCTTTCTCAATAAGCAAGGTTCTAAGCATAATTAACCCAAATGACCTGGTCAACTAGCTTAATTACATCATAAATAAAGTCAACATGTCAAGAAAAAATGACAAAAATACCCCCATTTGGCCGAATTCAACATAGTCCCAAAATAGGTCAAATCGGGTCAAAAGGGTGCTGGTGCTGAAGCTGCTCTGCTATGCTTCAGTCTGAGCTGATCTGGTTCAAATGAAATAGCTTGGGGACCTCTCTGGTTATGACCATATGTGTCTCTGGTGTGCACTTGACTTGGTTACTGCAACTGGTCACATAACTCTAAGCTAGTCCCGCAAAGGCCTCTCTGATCTTCTTTGCTCTTTGGCGTGTGATTGGACCTATTGGCAACTGCATGGGTTTCCTCCAAGTTGTTAGTTGCATCCTGTAATGTCTCTGGTGTGGTTGGACTCATGTCACACTTGACATCCTTAGTCTTGGGTATTGTACCCTCATGTTTCGGTCTAGCCTTGCTTTGTTCCACAGCCTCCTTACCCTTGGCACATGTTCGGCCCTTGGCTTGTTAAAACCTACATCCCGTCGATCATTAGGAACCTATTTCCCCTTCCATGCAGGAGTAGTGTGAGTACCAAATTTGGATGTAGTCTTCTTCTTGAGTTACCTCTCTACCTTGATAGCCATGTGAATCATATCCTCCAATCAACATAATGATGTAACTCCACTGATAAGAAACCCACTTGGATTCGAAATCCAAGCAAACCCCAAGCAACAGACAGAACCCCAAGAACCGCGAATTTGATTTTGTAGAAACAAAACACTTCCAATGCCACAAAGAAGACCCACAAAGAACTTGCCCTTAAGAACCTTTAAGATGAATCCTTGTAGTGTTTTGCTAGCAATAGAGACGCCACTAAGTTTGCCAAAACTCAGATAAGTCGATTCAAACTTGAAAAGGGGAATCGCTCCCTTACAAGAATTCGGCCATAGCCAAAGCTTTAAGCTTTTGTGTTTTAAAAATTTCGTGATTGTTCCAAAAAGAAAAAGAAAGAAAGTTTAAATAGTGTTACAAAGAGAAACCCTATAGGCATAAAGACAACAATGCTCCTAAAGGCTAAATTATAAAAATAACAAAGTCAACAAGTCTTCAAAGGCATGTGAAGTTTCATTCAGAACTGATTTGGGCCAAGTGAAGCGGCTTTGGGCCCTCTCTATTGAAGCCCACATGCGTATCTATTTGTTTGTTGCAATCGGCCATAAAACTCTGAACTAATCCCGCCATTGCTTCTCTGAGTCTTTTGGTCTTCTGCCTCGTAATTGGCCCTTCTGGTACTTGTAACGGGTCTTTTTCTTTGTTGTCGGCCTGGATCATGTCATCCCCTCCCTCTTGAAAAGGATTCAACCTCGAATCTGTACCGGCATCAAAACGAGTTAAGTTAGAAACATTAAATGTAGCAGACACATTATACTTACCTTGTAAATCCAGCTTGTATGCATTGTCATTAATCCGTTCCAAGACTTGAAATGGACCATCCCATCTCGGTTGTAGCTTAGATTTACGTTGTTAAGGAAATCTCTCCTTGCGCATGTGTACCCAAACCCAATCTACAGGCTGAAATACCCCACGTTTTCTTCCCTTATTAGCATGAGAAGCATATTGCTCATTCTTTCGTTGTATTTGCTCTCTTGCTTTCTCATGTATATGCTTCACCAAATCGGCTTTCCTTTTTCCATCTAGCCCTACATGCTCATCAACAGGCAAAGGTAACAAATCTAATGGGGTTAGTGGCTGAAAACCATTAACAATTTCAAATGGTGAGTAAGATGTAGAGGAATGAATACTACGATTATATGCAAATTCAACAAAAGGCAAATAATCCTCCCAGGTTTTTAAGTTCTTATTGATAATAGTACGCAATAACTGAGTCAAAGTCCTATTAACAACCTCGGTCTGACCATCAATTTGGGGGTGGCAAGTAGTAGAATACAAAAGTTTAGTTCCCAACTTACCCCATAAAACTTTCCAAAAGTGACTAAGAAATTTGACATCATGATCTAAAACTATACTCCGTGGATTCCCATGTAGTCGTACTACTTCTCTAAAGAACAAGTCAGCAATGTTAGTGGCATCATCAGTACAACTGCCCCATCTATGATCATACTACATCCATTGTCATTCACACGACACCTAGTATGGAATATGTTCTCCCTCTGCTGCACACTCCCAGCCTCTACAACATGTGCACTCAAAGCACGCTTGACAACTAAGGATAAGTTATTCAGCGGGTATGCAGCTCCCTCATTGTGAAGCATAGTGTCCCATGCCCAAACACTTGAAACACTTGACATCCTTAGTTCTAGCAGCTACACCCTCAGGTTTTGGTCTAGTTTTGATTGGTTCTGCAGCCTCTTTACCCTTGGCACTAGGTTCAGCCCTAGGCTTATTAAAGCCTCCACTGAACTCGCCTCTAGGCTTGTCAAAGCCTCCATCTCGCTTCTCATTCAGAACCTATTTTCCCTTCCATGCAGAAGTAGCCTGAGTACCAAATCTGGATGTTGACCTTTTCTTGAGTTGCCTTTCTACCTTGATAGCCATGTGAAGCATATCCTCCAAATCAACATAGTGATGCAACTTCACCATGTTTGCAATCTCTCTATTCAAGCCCCCTAGAAACCGAGCCATAGTAGCTTCTACATCCTCAACTACATTTGCCCTGATCATGGAAACTTCCATCTTTGTGTAATAGTCCTCAACACTTTTGGTCCCCTGATACATATGTTGTAGTTTATGATACAATTCCCTATAGTAATGGCTGGGTATAAATCTCTTTCTCATGAGACCTCTAAGTTCTGCCCATGTCTGAACCGGCCTCTCATAATTTCTACTCCGAGTAAAGACAAGCTAATCCCACCAAATCATAGAATAGTCGGCTGCCAGATTGATCTTCTTCTCGTCTGAGTAGTGATGACAGTTGAAAATCAATTCTATTTTCCTTTCCCATTCTAAATAAGCTTTAGGATCATTCTTGCCGTGGAATGTTGGTATCTTGATCTTGATACTACCTAGATCACCATCAACATCTCATCGTCTACCATATCCCCTCCTATCATAATCCCCTCTCCTGGCATCAAATGCACCTCTATCATCAAATCGTCTATCCCTCCTATCATTCCTCCTATCAAACCTCCTATTAGGCCTCCTATCATGCCCAGTCTAAAATCTCTCCTCCACATCATTAAGACCATCAGAATCATCAAACTCATTTTCAGCTTCCTCTTCATCTGGTGGTACATACTGTGGTGGTACACGTCTAGGTGGCACATTATGAGGTGGTGGTACATTCTGAGGTGGTGGTATATGCTGGGGTGGTGGTGCTCTGGGACCGCTACCAGTTTGAATACTCTTTACACTCTTGGAAAATCTCTCCAAAGTAGTATTCATGTTCTCCATCATATCTGTAAATTTCCTATCCAAAGCCTCAAGCTTTTCATCAGTGGTTAGACCTGCCATCTCAACACTAAACAAACAGATTAGAAATAACAAGAAAGTAAAGCAAATATGTAAATCCTCACAATCTCACGTGTTTACACTGAATGATATCACTCCACTCGTGTTTGCACTCTATTGGTTTTTACCTCATATTGTGCTCATAATCACTACCTTTTACCACTCTTGAGTTCTTCCTCAATTCAAATGTGAATCACACTCAATCCAAGAATACAAAACCAAGTGTAGTCCTCAAGCTAGCATGAAACACAACAGACCCAATAATATATATATAGGGCAAGCGGAAACAAAATGTGAACAGGAATAGCAATGACGAAGACTCAATCAATAATACTTAAGCTATAGTAATTAGAACAAATAAGTAAACAATTAGCACAATGGAAAAAAATAAGCATGCAAATTCACGGTCGTAATTTGGCACCTCTATAGAAATTTTGATGGAATACCCTTCATGGATACCCAAATGATAATATGGAACAAACTAAACTCAACCAAAAAATTTTCACTTTTTTTTTTGCTCAAGTGATCACTATCACTCAAGTCCTTTTTTTTTTTGATAACTTCAGAAGCTGTTTAAGGTGATTTCAGTAGCTGATTTAAAGTTCTGATTTCAGAGGCTTTTGGTAAGGGTCTGATTTCAGAGGCTACTGGTCAGTGTCTGATTTCAAAGGTTACTTTTCAGGGTCTGATCTCAGAGGCTACTGGTCAAGGTCTGATTTCAGAGGTTACTTTTCAGGGTCTGATTTCAGAGGCTATTGATCAGGGTCTGATTTCAGAGGTTACTTTTCAGGGTCTGATTTCAGAGTCTGATTTTCAGAGGCTAATCTTCAAGGTCTGATTTCAGAGACTAAGTTTCAGGGTCTGATTTTAGAGTCAGATTTCAAAGGCTAAGTTTTTAGAGTCTGATTTCAGAGGTTGAGTTTCAAGGTCTGAATTCAGAGTCAGATTTCAAAGGCTAAGTTTCAGGGTCTGAATTCAGAGTCAGATTTCAAACTTCACTAGGGTTTTAGAAACAAATCACACAGCCGCCAAAGAAAATGCTTATTTCTTCAACATATGCTAAAGAACAGAAAGTAAATGACGAACTGATATGAAGAACAGAACAAAAACCAGAACTGGAAAATGATAAAAGATGAACTAATATGCAAAACACAACAAAATCAGATCCAGAAATAAACAAAACGAAAACAGAAACAAGATCCAACAAGAACTGAAACGAAAATAACAAGAACGAAAATAAAAATAGAATCAAACAAAAAATAAAAAATAGGAAAAATCAGACCTTGGAACCCTGATCTCTAGATAACAAATGACAAGAAACCCACTTGGATTCGAAATCCAAGCAAACCCCAAGCAACAGACAGAACCCCAAGAACCGCGAATTTGATTTTGTAGAAACAAAACCCTTCCAACCCCACAAAAAAGACCCACAAAGAACTTGCCTTGAGAACCTTTAAGATGAATCCTTGTAGTGTTTTGCTAGCAATGGAGACGCCACTAAGTTTGCCAAACTTAGATAAGTCGATTCAAACTTGAAAAGGGGAATCCATCCCTTACAAGAATTCGGCCATAGCCAAAGCTTTAAGCTTTTGTGTTTTACAAATTTCGTGATTGTTCCAAAAAGAAAAAGAAAGAAAGTTTAAATAGTGTTACAAAGAGAAACCCTAAAGGCATAAAGACAACAATGCCCCTAAAGGCTAAATTACAAAAATATCAAAGTCTTCAAGTCTTCAAAGGCCTGTGAAGCTTCATTCAGAACTGATTTGGGCCAAGTGAAGTGGCTTTGGGCCCTCTCTATTGAAGCCCACATGTGTCTCTATTTGTTTGTTGCAATCGGCCATAACACTCTGAACTAATCCCGCCAATGCTTCTCTGAGTCTTTTGGTCATCTGCCTTGTAATTGGCCCTTCTGGTACTTGTAATAGGTCTTTTGCTTTGTTGTCGGCTTGGATCATGTCATCCCCTCCCTCTTGAAAAGGATTCAACCTTGAATCTGTACCAGCATCAAAACGAGTTAAGTCAGAAACATTAAATGTAGCAGACACATTATACTTACCTTGTAAATCCAGCTTGTATGCATTGTCATTAATCCGTTCCAAGACTTGAAATGGACCACCCCCCATCTCGGTTGTAGCTTAGATTTACGTTGTTCAGGAAATCTCTCCTTGCGTGTGTACCCAAACCCAATCTCCAGGCTGAAATACCACACCTTTCTTCCCTTATTAGCATGAGAAGCATATTGCTCATTCTTTCGTTGTATTTGCTCTCTTGATTTCTCATGTATATGCTCACCAAATCGGCTTTCCTTTTTCCATCTAGCCCAGCATGCTCATGAACAGGCAAAGGTAACAAATCTAATAGGGTTAGTGGCTGAAAACCATAAACAATTTCAAATGGTGAGTAAGATGTAGAGGAATGAATACTACGATTATATGCAAATTCAACAAAAGACAAACAATCCTCCCAGGTTTATAAATTCTTATTGATAATAGTACGCAATAACCGAGTCAAAGTCCTATTAACAACCTTGGTCTGACCATCAGTTTGGGGGTGGCAAGTGGTAGAATACAAAAGTTTAGTTACCAACTTACCCCATAAAACTTTCCAAAAGTGACTAAGGAATTTGACTTCACGATCTGAAACTATACTTCGTGGAATCCCATGGAGTCGTACTACTTCTCGAAAGAACAAGTCAGCAATGTTAGTGGCATCATCAGTTTTATGACATGCTATAAAGTGTGCCATCTTACTGAACCTATCAACCACTACAAAGATGGAATCTCTACCCTTCTTAGTCCTAGGTAAACCCAAGATAAAGTCCATCAATACATCTACCCATGGTTCACTAGGTATAGGCAATGGTGTATACAACCCATGAGGCATAACCTTAGATTTAGCCTGTTTACAAGTTAAGCATTTATCACACAAACGCTCAATATCTCTCCATATTTTAGGACAATAAAAATGTTCACTCAATACCCCTAAGGTTTTGGCAATGCCAAAGTGCCCCATTAAACCTCCCCATGTGCTTCCCTCCCTAACAACTCACGCATACTACAAATAGGAATGCATAATCTATTCTCCCTAAACAGATCCCATTATGTTGGTAGAATTTACTAAAAGCAGACTTTTCACATGCAGCATAGATAGTACTAAAGTCAATATCACTAGCATAAAGTTCTTTAATAAATTCAAACACAAGCATTCTTGCAATCAATGAAGTAAGTAAAGCTTACCTTCGCGATAGTGCATCGGCGACAATGTTTTCCTTACCTTGTCTGTAGCGGATTACATATGGAAATGTCTCAACAAAATCTAACCATTTTGCATGTCGTTTGTTCAGCTTACCTTGGCCCTTTAGATGCTTCAATGATTCATGATCTGTATGGATTACAAACTCTCGAGGCCACAAATAATGTTTCCAAGTCTCAAGGGCTCGCACTAGCGCATACAACTCATTGTCATATTTGAGGTATCTCAAAACTGCTCCATTTAGCTTCTCACTAAAGTAAGCTATTGGTCGCTTTTCTTGCATAAGAACCGCTCCAATGCCTATCCCGGATGCATCACACTCAATCTCAAATGTCTTCTCAATGTTTGGTAGTGCCAAGACCGGTGCACTGCACAACTTCATTTTCAGATCCTGGAATGCACGCTCCTGCTATTCACCCCATTTGAAGCCAACAATCTTCTTCACTACTTCAGTCAGTGGTGCTGCAATACTACTGAAGTCTTTAACAAATCTACGGTAGAAGCTTGCTAATCCATGGAAGCTTCTGACTTCTGTCACTGTTGTTGGTGTTGGCCAATCCTGAATTGCTTTCACCTTTTCTAAATCTATCTCGATGCCATCTGTACTCACAACAAATCCAAGGAAAACAATTCTATCCATACAAAAAGTGCACTTATCAAAGTTAGCATACAATTTTTCTTGCCTTAACACATCAAGAACATGCTTCAAGTGCATAAAATGCTCATCTACTTTTTTACTGTAAACTAAAAAGATGTCATCAAAATAAACCACAACAAACTTACCTAAAAATGCACGCATAACATGATTCATCAATCTCATAAATGTGCTAGGTGCGTTTGAAAGACCAAATGGCATAACTAACCATTCATACAAGCCATACTTAGTCTTAATGCAGTTTTCAACTCATCTCCCTCTCTCATGCGAATTTGATGGTATCCACTCTTTAAATCAATCTTACTAAAAATTTTGGAACCATGCAATTCATCCAACATGTCATCTAGTCTAGGAATGAGGTGATGATACTTTACCGTAATATTATTGATATCGGCAGTCAACGCACATACGCCACGTTTTATCTTTCTTAGGAACTAGAAGCACTGGTACTGCACAAGGACTCATGCTTTCCCTTACATACCCCTTGTCCATCAACTCTCATACTTGTCTTTGTAGCTCCTTTGTTTCCTCGGGATTGCTCCTATAAGCCGGTCTGTTAGGAATGACTGCTTCAGGTATGAAGTCTATCTGGTGCTCAATACCTCTAATGGGTGGAAGCCCACTAGGTATGTCCTCTGTCAGTACGTCACTGTAATCCCGCAAAAGAGATGAAATAGACACAGGAAGCAAAGGGTTAGTGTTAGTAAAATAAATATGAGGCTCCTTATAGACTAATAATAGCATGAGCTTGCTAGCATTGAACGCTTTCCTCGCTTCACCCTTCACCCATGTAGAAACTCTTTTTAACTCTCCCTTTTGTTTCCCCCTCACGTTCACTCACACTCCCTTGGGAACTCCCACGACCTTGGCCTAATTTTTCTCACTAGATACACCACTCTCACTAGTCTCACCCAAGGTGGTGATTCCCTTCGCTATCTCTTTGTCACGTTCAAGTTGCAAGTTAACCTGATCTTCATGGACTTGTGCAGGTGTAAGTGGGTATAATGTAATGGGTTTTCCCTTATGCTGAAAAGAGTACTTGTTCTTGAACCCATCATGAATAACCTTCTTATCAAACTGCCACGGTCTGCCCAAAAGAAAATGTCCTGTATGCATCGGTATCACATCACATAGGACATCATCTGTGTATGGCCCAATGGTAAAGCTCAACAATACTTGCTTTGTCACACTTATTTCCCTACAATCATTTAACCACTGCAACTTGTAAGGCTTCGGGTGTCTCAAGTAACTCAACCCCAATCGCTCAATCAAAGATGTGCTAGCAACATTAGTACAACTGCCCCCATCTATGATCATACTACATCCATTGCCATTCACACGGCACCTAGTATGGAATATGTTCTCCCTTCTGCACACTCTCCATCCTCTACAACATGTGCACTCAAAACACGCTTGACGTAAGGATAAGTTATTCAGCGGGTATGCAGCTCCCTCATGGTCACTAGCATCCTCCAACTTTGGCATCTACTCCTCGACCTCACTATCGGTAGAGTACACCTCTCCACTCTTTTTATCAATCACTAAGGTACGCCTATTGGGACATTGTGAAGCATAGTGTCCCATGCCCAAACAATTGAAACACTTGACATCCTTAGTTCTAGTAGCTGCACCCTCAGGTTTGGTCTAGTTTTGTCGGTTCTGCAGCCTCTTTACCCTTGGCACTAGGTTCAGCCCTAGGCTTATTAAAGCCTCCACTGAACTCGCCTCTAGGCTTGTCAAAGCCTCCATCTCGCTTCTCATTCGGAACCCATTTTCCCTTCCATACAGAAGTAGCCTGAGTACCAAATCTGGATGTTGACCTTTTTTCTGAGTTGCCTTTCTACCTTGATAGCCATGTGAAGCATATACTCCAAATCAACATAGTGATGGCACTCCACCATATTTGAAATCTCTCTATTCAGGCCCCCTAGAAACCGAGCCATAGTATTGCTGCATCCTCAACTATATTTGCCCTGATCATGGCAACTTCCATCTCTGTGTAATAGTCCTAAACACTTTTGGTCCCCTGATATAGATGTTGTAGTTTATGATACAATTCCCTATAATAATGGCTGGTTATAAATCTCTTTCTCATGAGACCTCTAAGTTCTGCCCATGTCTGAACCGGCCTCTCATAATTTCTACTTCGAGTAGAGACAAGTTGATCCCACCAAATCATAGGATAATCGGTAAACTCAATCGCTGCCAGATTGATCTTCTTCTTATCTGAGTAGTGATGACAGTTGAAAATCAATTCAATTTTCCTTTCCCATTCTAAATAAGCTTCAGGATCATTCTTGCCGTGGAATGTTGGTATCTTGATCTTGATGCTACTTAGATCACCATCAACATCTCCTCGTCTACCATATCCCCTTCTATCATAATCCCCTCTCTGGCATCAAATGCACCTCTATCATCAAATTGTCTATCCCTCATATCATTCCTCCTATCAAACCTCCTGTTAGGCCTTCTATCATGCCCAGGCTGAAATCTCTCCTCCACATCATCAAGACCATCAGAATCATCAAACTCATTTTCAGCTTCCACTTCATCTGGTGGTACATACTGTGGTGCCACACGTCTAGGTGGCACATTATGAGGTGGTGGTACATTCTGAGGTGGTGGTATATGCTGGGGTGGTGGTGCTCTGGGACCGCTACCAGTTTGAATACTCTCTACACTCTTGGAAAATCTATCCAAAGCAGTATTCATGTTCTCCATCATATCTGTAAATTTCCTATCCAAAGCCTCAAGCTTTTCATCAGTGGTTAGACCTGCCATCTCAACACTAAACAAACAGATTAGAAATAACAAGAAAGTAAAGCAAATATGTAAATCCTCACAATCTCACGTGTTTACACTCGAATGATATCACTCCACTCGTGTTTGCACTCTATTGGCTTTTACCCGATACTGTGCTCATAATCACTACCTTTTACCACTCTTGAGTTCTTCCTCAATTCAAATGTGAATCACACTCAATCCAAGAATACAAAACCAAGTGTAGTCCTCAAGCTAGCATGAAACACAACGGACCCAATATATATATAATATAAGGGCAGGCGGAAACAAAATGTGAACAGGAATAGCAATGACGAAGACTCAATCAATAATACTGAAGCTATAGTAATTAGAAAAAAGAAGTAAACAATTAGCACAATGGAAAAAAATAAGCATGCAAATTCACGGTCGCATGCATTTTGGGAGAAAATTTGGCACCTCTATAGAAATTTTGATGGAATACCCTTCATGGACACCCAAATGATAATATGGAACAAACTAAATTAACCAAAAATTTTCACTTTTTTTTTTTTGCTCAAGTGATCACTATCACTCAAGTCCCCCTTTTTTTTTGATAACTTCAGAAGCTGTTTAAGGTGATTTCAGTAGCTGATTAAGGTTCTGATTTCAGAGGCTGATTTAGGTTCTGATTTCAGAGGCTGATTTTCAGGGTCTGATTTCAGAGGCTTTTTGTCAGGGTCTGATTTCAGAGGCTACTAGTTAGTGTCTGATTTCAGAGGTTACTTTTCAGGGTCTGATCTCAGAGGCTACTGGTCATGGTCTGATTTCAGAGGTAACTTTTCAGGGTCTGATTTCAGAGGCTACTGGTCAGGGTCTGATTTCAGAGGTTACCTTTCAGGGTCTGATTTCAGAGTCTGATTTTCAGAGGCTAATCTTCAAGGTCTGATTTCAGAGACTAAGTTTCAAGGTCTGATTTCAGAGTCAGATTTCAAAGGTTGAGTTTCAAGGTCTGAATTCAGAGTCAGATTTCAAACTTACTAGGGTTTTAGAAACAAATCACACAGCCGCCAAATAACATGCTTATTTCTTCAACATATGCTAAATAACATAAAGTATATGACGAACTGATATGAAGAACAGAACAAAAACCAAGAACTGGTAAATGATAAAAGATGAACTAATATGCAAAACACAACAAAATCATATCCAGAAATAAACAAAACGAAAACAGAAACAAGATCCAACAAGAACTGAAACGAAAATAACAAGAACGAAAATATAAACAGAATCAAACAAAAAGAAAAAATAGGAAAAATCAGACCTTGGAACCCTGAGCTCTAGATACCAAATGACAAGAAACCCACTTGGATTCGAAATCCAAGCAAACCCCAAGCAACGGACAGAACCCCAAGAACCGCGAAATTGATTTTGTAGAAACAAAACCCTTACAACGCCACAAAGAAGACCCACAAAGAACTTGTCTTTGAGAACCTTTAAGATGAATCCTTATAATGTTTTTCTAGCAATAGAGACGCCACTAAGTTTGCCAAAACTTAGCTAAGTCGATTCAAACTTGAAAAAGGGAATCCCTCCCTTACAAGAATTCGACCATAGCCAAAGCTTTAAGCTTTTGTGTTTTACAAATTTCGTGATTGTTCCAAAAAGAAAAAGAAAGAAAGTTTAAATAGTATTACAAAGAGAAACCCTAAAGGTATAAAGACAACTATGCCCCTAAAGGGAAAATTACAAAAATACCAAAGTCTTCAAGTATTCAAAGGCCTGTGAAGCTTCATTCAGAACTGATTTGGGCCAAGTGAAGTGGCTTTGGGCCCTCTCTATTGAAGCCCACATGCGTCTCTATTTGTTTGTTGCAATCGGCCATAACACTCTGAACTAATCCCGCCATTGCTTCTGTGAGTCTTTTTGACATGATCCAGGCCGACAACAAACCAAAGGACGCATTACAAGTACCAGAAGGGCCAATTACGAGGCAGAGGACCAAAAGACTCAGAGAAGCAATGGCGGGATTAGTTCAGAGTTTTATGGCCGACTGCAACAAACAAATAGAGATGCATGTGGGCTTCGATGGAAAGGGCCCAAAACCATTTCACTTGGCCCAAATAAGTTTAGAATAAAGCTTTCTAGGCATTTAAAGACTTGATATTTATGTAATTTCGTTTTTATGGGCATTATTGTCTTTTTGCCTTTAGGGTTTCTTTTGTAAACACTATTAAGCTTACTTTCTTCTTCATTTGAGGCAACCAACGAATTTTGTAAACTCAAAAGCTTAAAGCTTTGGCTATGGCCGAATTAATGTAAGGGAGGGATTCCCCTTTTCAAGTTTGAATCGACTTATCTAAGTTTGGCACACTTAGTGGCGTCTCCATTGCTAGCAAAACACTACAAGGATTCATCTTAAAGGTTCTCAAGGGCAAGTTCTTTGTGGGTCTTCTTTGTGGCCTTGGAAGGGTTTTGTTTCTACAAAATCATTTCACGGTTCTTGGGGTTCCGTCCGTTGCTTGGGGTTTGCTTGGATTTCGAATCCAAGTGGGTTCCTTGTCATTTGGTATCTAGAGCTCAGGGTTCCAAGGTCTGATTTTTCTATCTTTCCTTTTATTTGATTCTGTTTTTCTCTTGTTCTTTGTTATTTTCGTTTCAGTTCTTGTTGGATCTTGTTTCTGTTTTTTTTTTTGTTTTGTTTATTTCTAGATCTGTTTTTGGTGTGTTTGTTCTTTGTTATTTTCGTTTCAGTCCTTGTTGGTTCTTGATTCTGTTTTTTGTTTTGTTTATTTCTGGATCTGTTATTGGTGTGTTCTGCATATCAGTTCATCTTCATCACTTTTCCAGTTCTGGGCTTCTATTCTGTTCTTCATATCAGTTCGTCATAGTCATTTTGTTCTTTAGCATATGTTTAAGAAATAAGCATGTTCTTGGCGGCTGTGTGTTTTGTCTCTAAACCCTAGTGAAGTGTGAAATCAGACCCTGAGAAACTAAGTGAAGTCTGAAATCAGACCCTGAAATCTTAGCTTCTGAAATCAGACCTAAAACGTAACCTTTGAAATTTGCCTCTGAAATCAGACTCTGAGTTCAGACCTTGAAACTTAACCATTGAATCAGACTCTGAGTTCAGACCTTGAAACTTAACCATTGAATCAGACTCTGAGATCAGACCCTGAAACTTAACCTATGAAATCAGACCCAGACCAGTAGCCTCTGAAATCAGACCCAGACCAGTAGCCTCTGAAATCAGACCCTGACCAGTAACCTCTGAAAATTAGACCCTGAAATCAGACTATGACCAGTAACCTCTGAAAATTAGCCTCTGAATTCAGACCCTGAAATCAGAACCACATTTAGCATCTGACGTTATCAAAAAAAAAAAAGAGAAAAGAAAAATGGACTTGAGTGATAGTGATCACTTGAGCAAAAAAAAAAAAAAAAAAAAAAAAATTTCTATATTATCATTTAGGTTGAATTTAGTTTGTTCCACATTTAGCATCTGACGTGAAAATTTTTGGTTGAATTTAGTTTGTTCCATATTATCATTTAGGTGCCCGTGGAGGGTATTCCATCAAAATTTCTATAGCGGTGCCAAATTTTCTACCGAAATTGCATACGACCGCGAATTTGCATGCTTATTTTTTTCCATTGTGCTAATTTTTTACTCCTTATTTCTAATACTCTAGTTTAAGTATTATTGATTGAGTCTTCGTCGTTGCTATTCCTGTTCGTATTTTGTTTCCACCTGTTCTATATATTATTATTAGACCTTTGTGTTTCATGTTGGCTTGAGGACTACATTTGGTTTGTATTCTTGGATAGAGTGTGATTCACATTTGAATTGAGGACGAACTCAAGAGTGGTAAAAGGCAGTGATTGTGAGCACAATATCGGGTAAAAGCCAATAGAGTGCAAACACGAGTGGAGTGATATCATTCGAGTGTAAACACGTGAGAGTGTGAGGATTTACATATTTGTTTTACTTTCTTGTTATTTCTAATCTGTTTGTTTAGTGTTGAGATGGCAGGTCTAACTACTGATGAAAAGCTTGAGGCTTTGGATAGGAAATTTACAGATATGATGGAGAATATGAATACTGCTTTGGAGAGATTGTCCAAGAGTGTCGAGAGTATTCAAACTGGTAGCGGTCCCAGAGTACCACCACCTCAGAATGTACCACCACCTCTCAATGTACCACCTCGTCGTGTACCACCACAGTATGTACCACCAGATGAAGAGGAAGCTGAAAATGAGTTTGATGATTCTGATGGTTTTGATGATGTGGAGGAGAGATTTCAGCCTGGGCATGATAGGAGGCCTAATAGGAGGTTTGATAGGAGGAATGATAGGAGGGATAGACGGTTTGATGATAGAGGTGCATTTGATGCCAGAAGAGGGGATTATGATCGGAGAGGATATGGTAGGCGAGGAGATATAGATGGTGATCTAGGTAGCATCAAGATCAAGATACCAACATTCCAAGGCAAGAATGATCCTGAAGCTTATTTAGAATGGGAAAAGAAAATAGAATTGATTTTTAACTGTCATCACTACTCAGACGAGAAGAAGATCAGTCTGGCAGCAATTGAGTTTACCGATTATGCTATGATTTGGTGGGATCAGCTTGTATCTACTCGGAGGAGAAACTATGAGAGACCGGTTCAGACATGGGCAGAACTTAGGGGTCTCATGAGAAAGAGATTTATACCCAGCCATTACTATAGGGAGTTGTATCAGAAACTACAACATCTATATCAGGGGACCAAGAGTGTTGAGGACTATTACATAGAGATGGAAGTTGCCATGATCAGGGCAAATGTAGTTGAGGATGCAGAAGCTACTATGGCACGGTTTCTAGGGGGCTTGAATAGAGAGATTGCAAACATGGTGGAGTTGCATCATTATGTTGATTTGGAGG
Organism: Zanthoxylum bungeanum; assembly: GCA_019454045.1. Lineage (NCBI taxonomy): Eukaryota > Viridiplantae > Streptophyta > Magnoliopsida > Sapindales > Rutaceae > Zanthoxylum > Zanthoxylum bungeanum. Next base: position 341,915 of record SKCR01044511.1, on the reverse strand, counting down.
ATATGCTTCACATGGCTATCAAGATAGAAAGGCAACTCAAGAAAAAGTCAACATCCAGATTTGGTACTCAGGCTACTTCTACATGGAAAGGGAAATGGGTTCCGAATGAGAAGCAAGATGGAGGCTTTGACAAGCCTAGAGGCGAATTCAGTGGAGGCTTTAATAAGCCTAGGGCCGAACCTAGTGCCAAGGGTAAAGAGGCTGCGGAACCGAGCAAAACTAGACCAAAACCTGAGGGCGCAGCTGCTAGAACTAAAGATGTCAAGTGTTTCAAGTGTTTGGGCATGGGACACTATGCTTCACAATGTCCCAATAGGCGTACCTTAGTGATTGATAAAAAGAGTGGAGAGGTGTACTCTACCGATAGTGAGGTTGAGGAGGAGATGCCAGAGTTGGAGGATGCTAGTGACCATGAGGGAGCTGCATACCTGCTGGATAACTTATCCTTAGTTGTCAAGCGTGCTTTGAGTGCACTTGTTGTAGAGGATGAGAGTGTGCAGCAGAGGGAGAACATATTCCATACTAGGTGCCGTGTGAATGGCAAGGGGTGTAGTATGATCATAGATGGGGGCAGTTGTACTAATGTTGCTAGCACAGCTTTGATTGAGCGATTGGGGTTGAGTTGCTTGAGACACCCGAAGCCTTACAAGTTGCAGTGGTTAAATGATTGTGGGGAGATAAGTGTGACAAAGCAGGTACTGTTGAGCTTTACCATTGGGCCATACACAGATGATGTCCTATGTGATGTGATACCGATGCATGCAGGACATATTCTTTTGGGCAGGCCGTGGCAGTTTGATAAGAAGGTTATTCATGATGGGTTCAAGAACAAGTACTCTTTCCAGCATAAGGAAAAACCCATTACATTGTACCCACTTACACCTGCACAAGTCCATGAAGATCAGGTTAAGTTGCAACTTGAGCGTGACAAAGAGAGAGCGAAGGGAAACACCACCTTGGGTGAGACTAGTGAGAGTGGTGTATCTGGTGAGAAAAATAAGGCCAAGGCCGTGGGAGTTTCCAAGGGGAGTGCGATTGAACGTAAGGGCGAAACAAAAGAGAGAGTTAAAAAGAGTTTCTACATGGGTGAGGGTGAAGCAAGGAAAGCGTTCAAGGCTAGCAAGCTCATGTTATTGTTAGTCTTTAAGGAGCCTCATATTTATTTTACTAACTCTGACCATTTGCTTCCTGTGTCTATTTCATCTCTTTTGCAGGATTACAGTGACGTACTGACAGAGGACATACCTAGTGGGCTTCCACCCATTAGAGGTATTGAACACCAGATTGACTTCATACCTGGAGCAGTCATTCCTAACAGACCGGCTTATAGGAGCAATCCCGAGGAGACAAAGGAGCTACAAAGGCAAGTACGGGAGTTGATGGACAAGGGGTATGTAAGGGAAAGCATGAGTCCTTGTGCAGTACCAGTGCTTCTAGTTCCTAAGAAAGATGGGACGTGGCGTATGTGCGTTGACTGCCGAGCTATCAACAATATTACGGTAAAGTATCGTCACCCCACCTTCCTAGGCTAGATGACATGTTGGATGAATTGCATGGTTCCAAAATTTTTAGTAAGATTGATTTAAAGAGTGGATACCATCAAATTCGCATGAGAGAGGGAGATGAGTGGAAAACTGCATTTAAGACTAAGTATGGCTTGTATGAATGGTTAGTTATGCCATTTGGTCTCTCAAACGCACCTAGCACATTTATGAGATTGATGAATCATGTTATGCGTGCATTTTTAGGTAAGTTTGTTGTGGTTTACTTTGATGACATCTTAGTTTATAGTAAAACAGTAGATGAGCATGTAATGCATTTGGAGCATGTACTTGATGTTTTACGAAAAGAACAATTGTATGCTAACTCTGACAAATGCACATTTTGCATGGATAGAATTGTTTTTCTTGGCTTTGTTGTGAGTGCAGATGGCATCGAGGTAGATGTGGAGAAGGTAAAGGCAATTCAGGAATGGCCTACACCAACTACAGTGACAGAAGTCCGAAGCTTTCATGGGTTAGCGAGCTTCTGTAGGAGATTTGTCAAGGACTTCAGTAGCATTGCCGCGCCATTGACTGAGGTAGTAAAAAAGACAGTTGGTTTTCAATGGGGCGAGGCGCAAGAGCGAGCATTCCAGGACCTTAAAGCGAAGTTATGCAGTGCACCCATTTTAGCACTACCCAACTTCGAGAAGACATTTGAGATTGAGTGCGACGCATCAGGGTTAGGTATTGGAGCAGTTCTCATGCAAGAAAAGCGGCCAATAGCCTATTTTAGTGAGAAGCTGAATGGAGCAGCTTTGAGGTACCCCACGTATGACAAAGAGTTATATGCGCTTGTGAGAGCACTTGAGACATGGCGGCACTACCATTTTAGCACTACCTGCTTCGTTACCTTCACTTCACCACAATCATTTAACCACTATAACTTGTAAGGCTTGGGGTGCTTCAAGCAACTCAACCCCAATCTCTCAATCAAAGTCGTGCTAGCCACATTGGTACAACTGCCTCCATCTATAATCATACTACAACCCTTACCATTCACACGGCATCTGGTGTGGAATATGTTCTCCCTCTGCTGATCACTCTCATCCTCAACAACTTGTGCTGTCAAAGCACGCTTAACAACTAGGGATAAGTTATCTAAAGGGTATGCAGCTCCCTCATGGTCACTAGCATCTTCTAACTCTGGCATCTCATCCTCAACCTCATCATCTGTAGAGTACACATCTCCACTCTTGTCAATCACTAAGGAGCGCCTATTGGGACATTGTGAAGCATAGTGTCCCATGCCCAAACACTTAAAACACTTGACATCCTTACTTCTCGTAGCTGTACCCTCAGGTTTAGGTCTAGGTTTACTCGATTCTGCAACCTCTTTACCCTTGCCACTAGGTTCGGCTCTAGGCTTGTTAAAGCCTCCACTGAAATCACCTCTAGGCTTGTTAAAGCCTCCATCTCGCTTCTCATTCGGAACCCATTTCCCCTTCCAAGTAGAAGTAGTCTGAGTACCAAATCTGGATGTGGCCTTCTTCTTGAGTTGCCTCTCTACCTTGATAGCCATGTGAAGCATGTCCTCCAAATCAACATAATGATGTAACTCCACCATGTTGGCAATCTCCCTATTTAAGCCTCCAAGAAACCGTGCCATAGTAGCCTCTGCATCCTCAACTACATTCGCCCTGATCATGGCAACTTCCATCTCTGTGTAGTAATCCTCAACACTCTTGGTACCTTGATACAGATGTTGTAGCTTCTGATACAACTCACGGTAGTAATGGCTCGGAATGAACCTCTTCCTCATAAGACCTCTGAGTTCTTCCCAAGTCTGAACTGGTCTCTCATAGTTTCTTCTCCGAGTAGTAACAAGCTGATCCCACCATATCATGGCATAATCAGTAAACTCAATAGCTGCCAGACTGATTTTCTTCTCAACTGAGTAGTGATGGCAATTGAATATCAGCTCAATCTTCTTCTCCCATTCCAAATAAGCCTCGGGATCATTCTTCCCCTGAAAGGTTGGTATCTTGATTTTAATGCTACCTAGATCTCCATCTAAGTCCCCCCGTCTACCAAAACCCCTTCGATCATAATCCCCTCGCCTATCATCAAATGCACCTCTATCATCAAATCGTCTATCCCTCCTATTATGTCTCCCATCAAACCTCCTATCACACCCTCTACCAACCCCCTACCATGCCTCATATCTTGTCTAGGCTGAAACCTCTCCTCAACATCATCAAGATCATCAAAATCATCAAAGTCATTCTCGGCTTCTTCTTCATCTGATGGTATATGTTGCGGTGGTACTCGACGTGGTGGCACATTATGAGGTGGTGGTACATTATGAGGTGGTAGTACATTATGAGGTGGTGGTACATTCTGAGGTGGTGGTGCTCTGGGAACACTGCCCGACTGAATACTCTCTACACTCTTGGACAACCTTTCCAATGCAGCATTCATATTCTCCATCATATCTGTAAACTTTCTATCCATAGCTGCAAGCTTCTCATCGACGGTTAAACTAACACCTGCCATTTCAAAGCTCAACAAACAAATTAGTAATAACAAGAAAGTAATACGATAGGTAAAATCCTCTCAAGCTCACAATCTCACGTGTTTACACTCAATTATATCACTCCACTCGTGTTTGTACTCTATTGGCTTTTACCCGATACTGTGCTCACACTCACTGCCTTTTACCACTATTGAGTTCTTCCTCAATTCAATTACAAATCAACTCAATTCCCAGAATGGTCAACTAAGATGTAGTCCACAAGCTAGCAGAAACACAATGTATATATAGAGCAGGTGGAATAAAGAAAGTAAGATAAGTAAATACGGAGACTCAATTGAAAGAAACCTATAGCTAGAGTGTTCAGAATAAGAAAGAATGACGAGTTAGCTAAATGCAATAAATAAGCAAGCAAGCAATCAACGTGTCACTGAAGTAATCTTGTGGTCACTCACTATAGTGTTTGAGCTCACCTTTCTTTTCTTCTCACACACACTCACAAGTGTTTACACTCCAATGAAACACAATGAAGCACAAAGGATTTCAATTCGGCAATAACACAAATATAGTCTTTCAAGCTCAAACCAATACAAACCAAATCAAATCAATGTAACTCATGTAAAGTAATCCAATCAACTTGCAAATGGTCTAATCAAGCTAAGCACAATGCGACCAATTCTCTTTCTTCTTTTTTTTTCACTTTTTTTTTTTCAAAACAAGTAGGTGACTCAGCTGTTTACGTAAGTAGCTTACAAGTAGGTCAAGTAAGCATGTCAATTCGGCAATGGTAAGTTACAAACCAACTAAACACTTTTCCAACTAGCTTGGTGATGCAGCAACTTGCCTCTTCAAGCACCTCTCAAATGCAATGATGGCTACTCAAGTTTCCATCTCAAGCTCATGAGTGCTTCCATTTTCAAAGTAGATATGGACAATACCTATTGAAAACAAGCTAAGTGACATGTATATGGCAAGAACAAAGCAAGGGTGGTGATGGTACTTCCTTGGCCGAATCTGACCTGATGCATTTTTTTTTTTTTGAAACTAATAACTTAATAACAATGTTAAACACGTCCTAGTAACTTACAATTAACAACTAAACACTTGATTGAAGCAAAGAAAACAAAAGCCCCAATTTTGACCTAAGTAGCCAAAGCTTAACTCAAAGAAATACTCAAAATTAGCACAAACTACTAAAGGACAGATTGTTATTCATGCAACAAGGATCACAAATCTGCAAGAAACAACAAAGAACACACAAGAACACCAATGGCCGAAACTTGAGGACAAATTCCTTAATGGCCGAAATCAACAACAACAACAAAAACAAAGATGAATACAAGATTAAACAACACAAAGGATAGGAAATCAGACCTCAGAACCCTAAGCTCATGATACCAAATGACAAGAACTCACTTGGGTTGGAAACCAAGCAAACCCCAAGCATCTTTCTCAAAACCCCAAGAACTTTGAATATTGATTTTGTAGGAACAAAACCCAACCAAGATCAGCCCCTAACCACCATGAAACTCACGTCCATGATAACCACAAGCATGAAATCAGATTGTATTTTGCTAGCAATGGAGACGCCACTAAGTTGCCAAGCTTAGATAAGTCAATTTAAACTTGAAAAGGGGAATCCCTCCCTTACAAGAAATTTAGCCATAGCCAAAGCTTAAAAGCTTCAAAGTTTGATGAAAATGTCGTGAATGTTATTCCAAAGAAGAAGAAAACAAAGTTTAAATAGGTTACAAAGAGAAACCCTAAAGGTGTGAATGGACAAAAATGTCCCTAAAGTGAAATTACCAAAAGACCTGAAAACTACCCAAACCATTCACTCAAGCACGTCCCCAAAAGTCTTTTCCCACCTAAAGTAGCTTAAAACAATGATTAGAAACTAATCTAACTTAAGCTAATTTGAGGTGCTTACATCAAATAGTAAATTGACGTGCTTACTCAATAAGCAAGGTTCTAAGCATAATTAAGCCTAATGGCATAGTCAACCATGCTAATTACATCATAAATAAAGTCAAAATGTCGAGCTCAAATGACAAAAATGCCCCCATTTGGCCGAATTCAACATGGTCCCAAAATGGGTGAAATCGGGTCAAAAGGATGCTGGTGCTGAAGCTACTCTGCTATGCTTCAGTCTGAGCTGATCTGGGTCAAATGAAATAGCTTGGGGACCTCTCTGGTTATGCCCATATATGTCTCTGGTGTGCACTTGACTCGGTTGCTGCAACTGGTCACATAGCTCTGAGCTAGTCCCGCAAAGGCCTCTCTGATCTTCTTTGCTCTTTGACGAGTGATTGGACCTGTTGGAAACTGCATGGGTTCTTCCAAGTTGTTAGCTGCATGCTGTAATGTCTCTGGTGTGGTTGGACTCATGTCATTCCCTCATTGTTGAAAAGGATTCGACCTCGAATCTGAACCTGCATCAAAATGAGTTAAGTCAGAAACATTAAAAGTAGCAGAGACGTTGTACTTACCTTGCAAATCCAGCTTATATGCATTGTCATTGATCCTTTCCAAGACTTGAAAAGGTCCATCTCCTCTCGATTGTAGCTTAGATTTACGCTGTTCGGGAAATCTCTCTTTACGCATGTGTACCCAAACCCAATCACCAGGTTGAAAGACTACACGTTTTCTTCCCTTATTTGCATGAGAAGCGTATTGCTCGTTCTTTCGTTGAATGTGCTCTTTTACCTTCTCATGGATATGCTTCACCAAATCAGCCTTTCTTTTGCCATCTAACCCTGTATGCTCATCAATAGGTATTGGTAACAAATCCAATGGAGTTAGTGGCTGAAAACCATAAACAATCTCAAAAGGTGAAAATGATGTAGAAGAATGAATGCTACGATTATATGCAAACTCAATAAATGGCAAACAATCTTCCCAACTCTTCAAATTCTTACCAACTATAGTGCGCAATAATTGAGATAAAGTCCTATTAACTACCTCCGTTTGTCCATCAGTCTGTGGGTGACATGTGGTAAATACAATAGTTTGGTGCCTAGTTTAGCCCACAACACCTTCCAAAAATGGCTAAGGAAATTAACATCTCTATCAGATACAATACTCCTAGGTATACCATGGAGTCGCACTATGTCTCTGAAAAATAAATCTGCAATGTTTGTAGCATCATCGGTTTTATGACATGCAACGAAATGAGCCATTTTACTAAATCTATCAACTACAACAAAGATTGAATCTCTACCCCTCTTTGTCCTTGGCAACCCTAACACAAAATCCATCGATATATCAACCCAAGGTTCGCTAGGTACAGGCAAAGGAGTATACAAACCATGTGGCATTAATTTAGATTTAGCATGCTTACATGTTAGACACTGATCACAAATACGCTCAACATCACGTTTCATTTTAGGCCAATAAAAGTGCTCATGTAAAATAGCTAAAGTCTTAGTAATCCCAAAATGCCCCATCAAACCTCCCACATGCGCTTCTTTCACAAGCAACTCACGCATACTACAAGTAGGAACACACAACCTGTTCGCTTTAAATAAGAAACCGTCATGAATGTAAAAACTTTCCAAAAGATGACTTTGCACAAGCAACAATAATCTCACCAAAATCAGAATCACACTCATATAGTTCCTTAATCAAATCAAATCCCAACATCCGTGCATGCATTGAAGTAATTAAAACATACCTGCGAGATAATGCATCGGCCACGATGTTTTCTTTACCTTGCTTGTAGCGTATAATATATGGAAATGACTCAACGAATTCCATCCATTTTGCGTGTCGCTTATTCAGCTTACCTTGACCCTTCAAGTGTTTTAATGATTCATGGTCGGTGTGGATCACAACTCTTTAGGCCACAAGTAGTGCTGCCACGTCTGAAGTGCTCTCACAAGCGCATATAACTCTTTATCGTACGTGGGGTACCTCAAAGCTGCTCCATTCAGCTTCTCACTAAAATAGGCTATTGGCCGCTTTTCTTGCATAAGAATGCTCCAATACCTAACCCTGATGCGTCGCACTCAATTTCAAATGTCTTCTTTTTTTTGGATAAGGTAAGTATTATAACCAAAAGAAAACTATACAAGAGCAAAGGGGCATCCCCCAGGATCTAGAGAGGACAAGCCCTCCTAGAAGAAAGCCAAACGGCTACAATAGATCAACTAAAGATGTCATCGGACAAGTGCCACGAAAGGTGAAGCCATTTATTGTCATAAGATGGAGTCACCTTACGTAAAGAACTAACACGATTCCGAACATCAAAAACAATATCATATAGAAGAACAGAAACTGGCCTAAGAGGCATATCATTGAGTGCGAGCATTCCTCTCCCTCCATATATGGTAAACTGACGCTGCAAAGGACAGACGAACCAGAAGATGATATAAAGAGGCACCAGAGAACTGACAAAGCCACTCAACAGTTTGGCGCCAATCTCGACAGCTCCAGTCTAAACCACACATGGCTAACACAGACGACCAAACCCTCAATGAAAAGAGGCACTGAAATAAAAGATGATCGATGTCCTCACTCAAACAACCACAAAGGATACACCGCGAGCAAGAGGATATACCAAATTTCATTAGACTGTCCTGAGTACACAGGCCTCCCTGAATGGACATCCAAAGAAGAAAAGAATGGCGGGGAATAGATTTCCGGAACCAGACAACTCGGGACCAAGGCATCTCGGGTCTCCTCGACCTCAAAGCATTCCAGGCACAATCCACAGAAAATTCCCATGTCTATCATCTTCCCAAACCAGCATATCCTCCCTCAAACTAGAAGGAGACGGAAGGTGAGTCTGAGCCAGATCAACAAGAGCAGCAGATCTAGAAGGGGGCCAATGCCAAGCAGAATCAGAGATAATGGAAGCAACTGTCGCCATCCTATCCAAGCCAGAATCATAAATCACTCTCTCGCCCAATGAGTACTCAATCGGGCCTACAGGATGCCATTATCAAACCACAATAAAGTCGACTCACCATTCCCAATACTCACTCTCATCCGCCGACGGGACCAAGAACGAAGCTCCAAAATCTTACGCCAACTCCAAGAGCAATCAGAAGGACGAGGGATCTCCCAAAAACTTCTCCCCCTCAGTAAATAATAAGAGTAAACCCAAGTAGACCAAGAAGAAACCTGACCAGAACAGAGAAACCAAATATGCTTGACAATAGCTGCTCAATTCCAAGCTTCCAGACTCTTTATACCCAGACCCCCCTCCTTAGAGGTAAACAAATTTTGCTCCAAGCTACTCTAGCCCCAGTAGTGATAAGCGCACTACCCTTCCAAAGGAAAGAACGAAGGATAGTCTCCACCTTCCTAATCACTGACTTAGGAAGAATAAATAAAGAAGACCAATAAACTTGAATGGAGAACAAAACAGACTTTATAAGCTGGAGCCGACCTGCATAAGAGAGAAACTTACAACTCCAACTTTTAGCACGCATAACAATACGATCCACAAGAGAAGCACAGTCAGAGGCCCTAAGTTTAGTAGAGATCAAAGGAACCCCCAAATACCTCACAGGAAGAGTCCCCACCTGGAATCTCAACACATCTCGCAGTTGGTCTTGCATAGAAAGAGAGATGCCAGAAGAGAAGAGATGACTCTTAGCTGGATTCGGAATTAAACCTGATAAACCACTGAACTACCCAATACAATCCTTGATCAAAGAAACAGAGGATGCATCTGCTTTACAAAAAATCATAAGGTCATCTGCAAAACAGAGATGAGTAAGACGGTCCTTGGAACACCGCCAGTGGAACTGAAACCCGGATCAGTAGCCATATTACGAAGAAGGCCTGATAAAACTTCCATAGCCAAAACAAAGAGATAAGGAGACATAGGATCACCTTGTCGCAACCCACGACCCCCAGAGAAAAATCCATTCAGCTCACCATTAATAGAAACAGAGAATCTCGTAGTAGTCATACACTCCTGAATCCAACCCACCATCCTCTCAGGAATACCAACAGTCCTCAGAACCTCAACCAAAAAATCCCAACGAACAGTGTCATAAGCTTTCATCAAGTCTATCTTAAGAGCACACCTCGGGGAACCGCCATTCCGGTGATAATTCCGAACCAATTCCTGACATAAGAGAATATTGTCGCTAATACGCCTTCCCTCGACAAAAGCAGATTGATTCTGACTGATCACTGAAGGGAGAATGACCTTAATTCTGTTCGCAATCAGCTTAGCAATGCACTTGTAAATGGTGTTACAGCAAGAAATGGGCCTATAATCCTTAACCTGGGAAGGGTTAGGAATCTTAGGAATCAGAGCAATGGATGTATGTATTTACCTGCCTCAAAAGACGTCCAGAAGAAAAGAATGAATGAATAGCACATAAGACATCATCCCCCACAATATTCCAACACTTCTTAAAGAAACCCGAATAAAAACCATCCGGACCTGGAGCTTTATTGTCTTTCAGCCCGAACAAAACAGCCTTAATCTCCTCATCCTCAACCTCACGAGAAAGAGCCATACTCTGCTCCTCAGTCACATGTCTAGTAATAGCAGAATGGAGGGTCACCCTATCAAAATCCTGCTGACGATGCTGAGGACCAAAAAGGGACTCAAAAAAGGAAACAATCTCATCTCTAACCAAAGCCATCTTCCTCCACTCGGGTACCATCCTCTTTAGTAATAGAAGTAACCTTACTACGGCCATGAAAACTCTTCATAGCGGTAAGAAGAACTTAGAATTCTGATCCCCAAGGTTAAGCCACTGAACACGAGATTTCTGTCTATTAAAGCCTTCTTCAGCCCGACTCAAATCACCATAACTCACTGAAAGACAAGCTTCCTCAGCTAACAGAGCAGGGTCACTGGGGAAGTCCTGTTGTAAAGCACATTGAACTCTATCCAACTCCTTCCTGATCTCCAAAACACGACAAGAAATTTTAGAGAAATGCTCAACATTAAATTTCTTCAAAGCTGCTTTAACATTCTTTAGCTTACAACATAACCGGAACATTGGAGTACCATGAACATCAATATCCCAAGCCCTAGCCACAACAGAAGAAAAATCAGGATGATCCACCCAAAACTGAAAGAATTTAAAGGGAATTTTCCTTTTAGGGAGCTCTGCAAGCTTAACAACCATAGGAGAGTGATCAGAATCCGGGAAGGAAGAAAGCGGGCAGAAGAACCCGGGAAAATACACTCCCAAGAAGGATTTACCAGAACACGGTCCAACTTGCGCCAAATAGGAGACTGAATCTGCTTATTAAACCAAGTAAAACTTACACCCAGAATACTGCAGATCATCCAAGCCAGCTTGACCCAAACAGCAACCCAAGTCATCTTTCCAAGCTGGCCAAGCCACAGATCCACCACTATGCTCAAACGGAGAACGGATAGCATTGAAATCACCTAAAACAAGCCAAGGGGAATCATCAACATACTACCACAATTAAGCAGGTCAGCCCCAAGATCTCGCCGCTTCTCGTAATCACACTCACCATAAACCACTGAAACTACACAATTCCAAGCCCCAGAAATAGGAGTCACACGGCAGTGAATAGCTTGAGCTGAAGACTGAATAATGCTAACAACAACATCATTAGGATTCCAACATACCCAGATACGACCAAACGGACTAATATCAGAATGGCAAAAAAACTTCCAAGAAGGATTAATCGCACGAGAGACATTCATAAGATTAACCTCCTTAACCTTGGTTTCAACTAAACCACACAACGAGAGCTTCTCCTCACTAAAAAACCTCCTGACTTCAGCATGTTTTAAAGGGTCAATGAGACCTCTAATATTCCAACAACCAAAAATCATTAAAACAGATGAAAAAAGGCCAAACCCACAAATCAACGTCGACGACCCCCCCCAGAAGACTTCCACTTCTGACTCCTTTTCCCACCTGAACCCTTTTTGGATTTGTTACCATAAGTCAATTTCTTAGATTCCAGGGAGTCAACAGCCTTAATAGCCAAACTGTTAACCAACGGAGTAGGCGAATCATAAACTGCAGACGGCGAGCACTCATTTACCTCAGTATAAGGAAGATCCTCACCAAGTTGTGAAGAGTCAATGGAGTTTTCCCCTTTCAAATTACCATCTATCACCATAGAAGCAGTCTCAGAAGGAATCACAGGCAGAGAATGAGTAACCAAAGTCGGATTCAACCCATTAGAAGAACCCTCACCCAAAACAGGAATTCTCTCAGCAATCAAAGGCACCACATCACTCGAACTAACATGGTGGTTCAAAGAAGTACCCTTACCTTTCTTATTTTTAGTGACCGGGATCCAAGCCCCCTCCTGAGCCTTAGCAGAATCAAAAGGAGCATCCTTATTCGTAGATGGAGGATGTGGCTTAGGAATAGCAGGCTGAGGAAAACTTTTAATCTCCTTACTAGGTGCCTTTCTGGGGCACGAATTCACCGAGTGCCCAAAAACTTCACAAGTGGAACATTTCACAGGAACCCATTCAAACTCAACCCTAATAGGAACCCTAGTGCCATTAGGGTGTTGGATCACAATCTCCTCAATAAGGGGGCTCCGAGCATCAATCTCAACACAAACACGAGCAAAGCTGAGACGTTTCCTGGACTGGGTAATATAGTCAACATTGAGAGGTTTCCCAACTGCACTTGCTATACAGCTAATCCCTTTCGCCGTCCATAAAGAAAAAGGAAGGTCAAACAGTTTGAGCCAGACCGGGACCTTGAACAAATCCTCCTTAGTCAAAGATAAATTAGAATGCCAAAGTTTTAAAACCAACGGCCTATTAGCCATATGCCAAGGGGCTCCATCCAACACCACACCAGCCTCTTGAAGGCTATTGAATCTAAACAAAAAGAAACCATTCTCAGACGTAAGGACTTCTAACAAACCCATCCTTCCCCCTAACTTGTGTGCAATAGAATTGACAGTTTGGAAGGGTAGACGTTTTCCCACAAAATAACCAACTAAAGTATTCTGCCAGTACACACTCCCTTCTTCCAAAACTTCTGCTGGAGGGCATACAACAACTTTACCATCAATAATATCAGGTTTGACATAATGTAAAGCTGTGGAAGCAAAAGACGAATCGAGATTGTCAACTCCAATAGCACCATTCAGTGCTGTGGCATAACTTTTAGGGCCACCAGTGAAACCCCCACCTCTACTACCGGAACTGCAGGCCTAGCATCCTGACATGCACCCAAGGCAACACCCGTCAAACTTCTACCAGATAATTGGGCAAGATTCTGCCCCATAGCCCTATCATTCATCATACCAGATCCAAGTTCAGTAACACCATCTACTGCACAGTTAACACCATGGCCAGAAGCCACAGTCACATTATTCAACAAACCCACACCACCATCAAGCAAGCATTCAACAGACTTACTGCCAATACTAATTCCAGGAACACAGGTAGCATTTGCAGAGTTAGAAGGAACGCCCAACTCAGGCAGACTACTACTACCAGAACCAAGAACAACCTCACCACTCTCCAGTCCAGTCTTCACTGCCACTGGATTAGAAACCAACCTTCCCACAGAATCCCCTGCATCAACAAACCCAGATACACCAAACAGCATTATCAGCCCCAGTTATAACGCCATTACCAGAGGTCAGGCCGTCAACAGCTCTTCTAACCAGACAACCAGCATGACCACTATCCCCAACAGGACTCGGCACACATTCAATGGCACAAGCAGCCCCTGGAACTATATCCAAATTCTCCTCCAACAAACACTTCACTTCACCTACAGCCTCACTGCCCAATACATTACCCGTGGCACCTACACCAATACTCTCAATTTCGCAAACAGCCACAGAGGAAGGACCAAATCCATGCTGACTAGAACAGCCCACAAGGCCATCAACAGGACAACACACCAACGACGGCGCCGGGACTGACAGAGGAGGCGAGGCAGGGGCGGACACCAAGACAGTCCTGATTGCCTTACGGCCAATACCAGGGAGGCGAGGCCCCACAAACGGAACACCTGAAGACGAAGCCATGGGAAGAGACAAAAAGAAAGGGGAAAAGGAAAGGGCAGAAACGCAAAGACGAAAGGTGGGGGGGGTTGACGGAAAAGGGAAACCAGATCGAAAATGGAAGATCTAAGATGAAGGGATAAGAGGGAGATGCGGTCTAGGCAAAAGAAAGGGTGGCGAATTGAAAATAGATCTAGGTTTAGGTTTTAGGGGAAAATAACTTTAGAAAAGCCCAGATCTGAGAAGAGAGAATCAATTTGGTAGAAGACCAAAGAGATCCAGGTACACGAAGGAGAAGAAGCAAATCGCCCAGTTGAGAGCATATTCACTGTTCATCCGTAGGTCAGACAGGCGTTCCTTCAAATGTCTTCTCGAAGTTGGGTAGTGCCAAAATGGGCGCACTGCATAACTTCGCTTTAAGATCCTGGAATGCTCGCTCTTGCGCCTCGCCCCATTGAAAACCAATTGTCTTCTTTACTACCTCGGTCAATGGCGTGGCAATGCTACTGAAGTCCTTAACAAATCTCCTATAGAAGCTCGCTAAGCCATGAAAGCTTCGGACTTCTGTCACTGTAGTTGGTGTAGGCCATTCCTGAATTGCCTTCACCTTCTCCACATCTACCTCGATGCCATCTGCACTCACAACAAATCCAAGAAAAACAAGTATATCCATGCAAAATGTGCATTTGTCAGAGTTAGCATACAATTGTTCTTTTCGTAAAACATCAAGTACATGTCTCAAATGTAATTCATGCTCCTCAATCGATGTACTGTAAACTAAGATGTCATCAAAGTATACCACAACAAACTTACCTATAAATGCACGCATAACATGATTCATTAATCTCATAAATGTGCTAGGTGCGTTTGTAAGACCAAATGGCATAACTAACCATTCATATAATCCATATTTGGTCTTAAATGCGGTTTTCCACTCATCTCCCTCTCTCATGCGAATTTGATGGTATCCACTTTTCAAATCAATCTTACTAAATATCTTGGAACCATGCAATTCATCTAACATGTCATCTAGCCTAGGAATAGGATGGCGATACTTACCGTTATATTATTGATGGCTCGACAATCAACACACATCCGCCATGTCCCATCTTTCTTAGGAACTGGAAGCACTGGTACTGCCACAAGGACTCATGCTTTCCCTTACATACCCCTTGTCCATCAAATCCCGCACTTGCCGTTGAAGTTCCTTTGTCTCCTCAGGATTGCTTCTATAGGATGGCCTGTTGCGAATGACTGCTCCAGGTACGAAGTCTATCTGGTGCTCAATGCCTCTAATGGGTGGAAGCCCACAAGGAATGTCCACAGTCAGTACATCGTTGTAGTCCTGCAAAAGAGATGAAATAGACATAGGAAGCAAAGAGTCAGTGTTAGAAAAATAAACATGGGGCTCCTTGTAAACTAACAATAGCATCAGGCTGCTGCTAGTCTTGAAAGCTCTCCTCGCTTCACCCTCACCCATGTAGAAACTTCTTTTCACTGTCCCTTTGGTATCCCCCTTACTTTCACTCTCACTTCCCTTGGGTAAACTCGGCCTTGGCCTTATTTTCACACTCTCACTAGTTTCCCCCAAGTTAGTGTTTGCACTCGCCCTCTCTTTATCCCTCTCAAGTTGCAACTTAACCTGATCTTCATGGACTTGCTTTGGTGTAAGTGGGTATAGTGTAATGGGTTTCCCTTTAAGTTGAAATGAATACTTATTCTTGAACCCATCATGAATCACCTTCTTATCAAACTGCCACGGCCTCCCCAAAAGTATATGACCCGCATGCATCGGAATCACATCACATAGAACATCATCTGTGTAAGGCCCAATGGTAAAGCTCAATAATACCTGCTTCGTTACCTTCACTTCACCACAATCATTTAACCACTATAACTTGTAAGGCTTGGGGTGCTTCAAGCAACTCAACCCCAATCTCTCAATCAAAGTCGTGCTAGCCACATTGGTACAACTGCCTCCATCTATAATCATACTACAACCCTTACCATTCACACGGCATCTGGTGTGGAATATGTTCTCCCTCTGCTGATCACTCTCATCCTCAACAACTTGTGCTGTCAAAGCACGCTTAACAACTAGGGATAAGTTATCTATAGGGTATGCAGCTCCCTCATGGTCACTAGCATCTTCTAACTCTGGCATCTCATCCTCAACCTCATCATCTGTAGAGTACACATCTCCACTCTTGTCAATCACTAAGGAGCGCCTATTGGGACATTGTGAAGCATAGTGTCCCATGCCCAAACACTTAAAACACTTGACATCCTTACTTCTCGTAGCTGTACCCTCAGGTTTAGGTCTAGGTTTACTCGATTCTGCAACCTCTTTACCCTTGCCACTAGGTTCGGCTCTAGGCTTGTTAAAGCCTCCACTGAAATCACCTCTAGGCTTGTTAAAGCCTCCATCTCGCTTCTCATTCGGAACCCATTTCCCCTTCCAAGTAGAAGTAGTCTGAGTACCAAATCTGGATGTGGCCTTCTTCTTGAGTTGCCTCTCTACCTTGATAGCCATGTGAAGCATGTCCTCCAAATCAACATAATGATGTAACTCCACCATGTTGGCAATCTCCCTATTTAAGCCTCCAAGAAACCGTGCCATAGTAGCCTCTGCATCCTCAACTACATTCGCCCTGATCATGGCAACTTCCATCTCTGTGTAGTAATCCTCAACACTCTTGGTACCTTGATACAGATGTTGTAGCTTCTGATACAACTCACGGTAGTAATGGCTCGGAATGAACCTCTTCCTCATAAGACCTCTGAGTTCTTCCCAAGTCTGAACTGGTCTCTCATAGTTTCTTCTCCGAGTAGTAACAAGCTGATCCCACCATATCATGGCATAATCAGTAAACTCAATAGCTGCCAGACTGATTTTCTTCTCAACTGAGTAGTGATGGCAATTGAATATCAGCTCAATCTTCTTCTCCCATTCCAAATAAGCCTCGGGATCATTCTTCCCCTGAAAGGTTGGTATCTTGATTTTAATGCTACCTAGATCTCCATCTAAGTCCCCCCGTCTACCAAAAACCCCTTCGATCATAATCCCCTCGCCTATCATCAAATGCACCTCTATCATCAAATCGTCTATCCCTCCTATTAGTCTCCCATCAAACCTCCTATCACACCCTCTACCAAACCCCCTACCATGCCTCATATCTTGTCTAGGCTGAAACCTCTCCTCACATCATCAAGATCATCAAAATCATCAAAGTCATTCTCGGCTTCTTCTTCATCTGATGGTATATGTTGCGGTGGTGGACTCGACGTGGTGGCACATTATGAGGTGGTGGTACATTATGAGGCGGTAGTACATTATGAGGTGGTGGTACATTCTGAGGTGGTGGTGCTCTGGGAACACTGCCCGACTGAATACTCTCTACACTCTTGGACAACCTTTCCAATGCAGCATTCATATTCTCCATCATATCTGTGTAAACTTTCTATCCATAGCTGCAAGCTTCTCATCGACGGTTAAACTAACACCTGCCATTTCAAAGCTCAACAAACAAATTAGTAATAACAAGAAAGTAATACGATAGGTAAAATCCTCTCAAGCTCACAATCTCACGTGTTTACACTCAATTATATCACTCCACTCGTTTTTGTACTCTATTGGCTTTTACCCGATACTGTGCTCACACTCACTGCCTTTTACCACTTTTTACTGAGTTCTTCCTCAATTCAATTACAAATCAACTCAATTCCCAGAATGGTCAACTAAGAGGTAGTCCACAAGCTAGCAGAAACACAATGTATATAGAGCAGGTGGAATAAAGAAAGTAAGATAAGTAAATACGGAGACTCAATTGAAGAAAAACCTATAGCTAGAGTGTTCAGAATAAGAAAGAATGACGAGTTAGCTAAATGCAAAAATAAGCAAGCAAGCAATCAACGTGTCACTGAAGTAATCTTGTGGTCACTCACTATAGTGTTTGAGCTCACCTTTCTTTTCTTCTCACACACCTCACAAAGTGTTTACACTCCAATGAAACACAATGAAGCACAAAGGATTTCAATTCGGCAATAACACAAATATAGTCTTTCAAACTCAAAACCAATACAAACCAAATCAAATCAATGTAACTCATGTAAAGTAATCCAATCAACTTGCAAATGGTCTAATCAAGCTAAGCATAATGCGACCAATTCTCTTTCTTCTTTTTTTTTTCACTTTTTTTTTCAAACAAGTAGGTGACTCAGCTGTTTACGTAAGTAGCTTACAAGTAGGTCAAGTAAGCATGTCAATTCGGCAATGGTAAGTTACAAACCAACTAAACACTTTTCCAACTAGCTTGGTGATGCAGCAACTTGCCTCTTCAAGCACCTCTCAAATGCAATGATGGCTACTCAAGTTTCCATCTCAAGCTCATGAGTGCTTCCATTTTCAATGTCATGCTAATGATTTCAACACAAATCCAATGTCAAGCTAATGATAGCTCACGCAAATCAGCAGCACCTGTTAATTCATGCTTCAACATAAGCACATCAAGCATCTTACTGACGGCAATATGTGTAACAAAGCAACCAGACTTGTCTCACAAAGTTAACAACACACAAGCTTAAGTAAACTTCAGGAGTAAGTCACGGCCTCATCAATCCATAAGCATTTCATTTTGTTTCAACACTCATTCACTCAAATGCCTCACCAAATCACTCAAACAAACTTGTTTTCCACACACTTCACAAGATTGCAACAACTTCACAAAGATTGCAAACAAGCTAGTTCACGCAATGCTAGGAGTAATGAAGTGCAATCTGATTTTCTCAAAGTAGATATGAACAATACCTATTGAAAACAAGCTAAGTGACATGTATATGGCAAGAACAAAGCAAGGGTGGTGATGGTACTTCCTTGGCCGAATCTGACCTGATGCATTTTTTTTTTTTTTTTTGAAAACTAATAACTTAATAACAATGTTAAACACGTCCTAGTAACTTACAATTAACAACTAAACACTTGATTGAAGCAAAGAAAACAAAAGCCCCAATTTTGACCTAAGTAGCCAAAGCTTAACTCAAAGAAATACTCAAAATTAGCACAAACTACTAAAGGACAGATTGTTATTCATGCAACAAGGATCACAAATCTGCAAGAAACAACAAAGAACACACAAGAACACCAATGGCCGAACTTGAGGACAAATTCCTTAATGGCCGAAATCAACAACAACAACAAAAACAAAGATGAATACAAGATTAAACAACACAAAGGATAGGAAATCAGACCTCAGAACCCTAAGCTCATGATACCAATGACAAGAACCTCACTTGGGTTGAAACCAAGCAAACCCCAAGCATCTTTCTCAAAACCCCAAGAACTTTGAATACTGATTTTGTAGGAACAAAACCAACCAAGATCAGCCCCTAACCACCATGAAACTCACGTCCATGATAACCACAAGCATGAAATCAGATTGTATTTTGCTAGCAATGGAGACGCCACTAAGTTGCCAAGCTTAGATAAGTCAATTTAAACTTGAAAAGGGGAATCCCTCCCTTACAATAAATTTAGCCATAGCCAAAGCTTAAAAGCTTCAAAGTTTGATGAAAATGTCGTGAATGTTATTCCAAAGAAGAAGAAAACAAAGTTTAAATAGGTTACAAAGAGAAACCCTAAAGGTGTGAATGGACAAAAATGTCCCTAAAGTGAAATTACCAAAAGACCTGAAAACTACCCAAACCATTCACTCAAGCACGTCCCCAAAAGTCTTTTCCCACCTAAAGTAGCTTAAAACAATGATTAGAAAACTAATCTAACTTAAGCTAATTTGAGGTGCTTACATCAAATAGTAAATTGACGTGCTTACTCAATAAGCAAGGTTCTAAGCATAATTAAGCCTAATGGCATAGTCAACCATGCTAATTACATCATAAATAAAGTCAAAATGTCGAGCTCAAATGACAAAAATGCCCCCATTTGGCCGAATTCAACATGGTCCCAAAATGGGTGAAATCGGGTCAAAAGGATGCTGGTGCTGAAGCTACTCTGCTATGCTTCAGTCTGAGCTGATCTGGGTCAAATGAAATAGCTTGGGGACCTCTCTGGTTATGCCCTATATGTCTCTGGTGTGCACTTGACTCGGTTGCTGCAACTGGTCACATAGCTCTGAGCTAGTCCCGCAAAGGCCTCTCTGATCTTCTTTGCTCTTGACGAGTGATTGGACCTGTTGGAAACTGCATGGGTTCTTCCAAGTTGTTAGCTGCATGCTGTAATGTCTCTGGTGTGGTTGGACTCATGTCATTCCCTCATTGTTGAAAAGGATTCGACCTCGAATCTGAACCTGCATCAAAATGAGTTAAGTCAGAAACATTAAAAGTAGCAGAGACGTTGTACTTACCTTGCAAATCCAGCTTATATGCATTGTCATTGATCCTTTCCAAGACTTGAAAAGGTCCATCTCCTCTCGATTGTAGCTTAGATTTACGCTGTTCGGGAAATCTCTCTTACGCATGTGTACCCAAACCCAATCACCAGGTTGAAAGACTACACGTTTTCTTCCCTTATTTGCATGAGAAGCGTATTGCTCGTTCTTTCGTTGAATGTGCTCTTTTACCTTCTCATGGATATGCTTCACCAAATCAGCCTTTCTTTTGCCATATAACCCTGTATGCTCATCAATAGGTATTGGTAACAAATCCAATGGAGTTAGTGGCTGAAAACCATAAACAATCTCAAAAGGTGAAAATGATGTAGAAGAATGAATGCTACGATTATATGCAAACTCAATAAATGGCAAACAATCTTCCCAACTCTTCAAATTCTTACCAACTATAGTGCGCAATAATTGAGATAAAGTCCTATTAACTACCTCCGTTTGTCCATCAAAATGTGGGTGACATGTGGTAGAATACAATAGTTTGGTGCCTAGTTTAGCCCAAAACACCTTCCAAAAATGGCTAAGGAATTAACATCTCTATCAGATACAATACTCCTAGGTATACCATGGAGTCGCACTATGTCTCTGAAAAATAAATCTGCAATGTTTGTAGCATCATCGGTTTTATGACATGCAACGAAATGAGCCATTTTACTAAATCTATCAACTACAACAAAGATTGAATCTCTCCCTCTTTGTCCTTGGCAACCCTAACACAAAATCCATCGATATATCAACCCAAGGTTCGCTAGGTACAGGCAAAGGAGTATACAAACCATGTGGCATTAATTTAGATTTAGCATGCTTACATGTTAGACACTGATCACAAATACGCTCAACATCACGTTTCATTTTAGGCCAATAAAGTGCTCATGTAAAATAGCTAAAGTCTTAGTAATCCCAAAATGCCCCATCAAACCTCCCACATGCGCTTCTTTCACAAGCAACTCACGCATACTACAAGTAGGAACACACAACCTGTTCGCTTTAAATAAGAAACCGTCATGAATGTAAAACTTTACTAAAGATGACTTTGCACAAGCAACAATAATCTCACCAAAATCAGAATCACACTCATATAGTTCCTTAATCAAATCAAATCCCAACATCCGTGCATGCATTGAAGTAATTAAAACATACCTGCGAGATAATGCATCGGCCACGATGTTTTCTTTACCTTGCTTGTAGCGTATAATATATGGAAATGACTCAACGAATTCCATCCATTTTGCGTGTCGCTTATTCAGCTTACCTTGACCCTTCAAGTGTTTTAATGATTCATGGTCGGTGTGGATCACAACTCTTTAGGCCACAAGTAGTGCTGCCACGTCTGAAGTGCTCTCACAAGCGCAATTAACTCTTTATCGTACGTGGGGTACCTCAAAGCTGCTCCATTCAGCTTCTCACTAAAATAGGCTATTGGCCGCTTTTCTTGCATAAGAACTGCTCCAATACCTAACCCTGATGCGTCGCACTCAATTTCAAATGTCTTCTCGAAGTTGGGTAGTGCCAAAATGGCGCGCACTGCATAACTTCACTTTAAGATCCTGGAATGCTCGCTCTTGCGCCTCGCCCCATTGAAAACCAACTGTCCTCTTTACTACCTCGGTCAATGGCGCGGCAATGCTACTGAAGTCCTTGACAAATCTCCTATAGAAGCTCGCTAAGCCATGAAAGCTTCGGACTTCTGTCACTGTAGTTGGTGTAGGCTATTCCTGAATTGCCTTCACCTTCTCCACATCTACCTCGATGCCATCTGCACTCACAACAATCCAAGAAAAACAAGTCTATCCATGCAAAATGTGCATTTGTCAGAGTTAGCATACAATTGTTCTTTTCGTAAAACATCAAGTACATGTCTCAAATGTAATTCATGCTCCTCAATCGATGTACTGTAAACTAAGATGTCATCAAAGTATACCACAACAAACTTACCTATAAATGCACGCATAACATGATTCATTAATCTCATAAATGTGCTAGGTGCGTTTGTAAGACCAAATGGCATAACTAACCATTCATATAATCCATATTTGGTCTTAAATGCGGTTTTCCACTCATCTCCCTCTCTCATGCGAATTTGATGGTATCCACTTTTCAAATCAATCTTACTAAATATCTTGGAACCATGCAATTCATCTAACATGTCATCTAGCCTAGGAATAGGATGGCGATACTTTACCGTTATATTATTGATGGCTCGACAATCAACACACATCCGCCATGTCCCATCTTTCTTAGGAATTAGAAGCACTGGTACTGCACAAGGACTCATGCTTTCCCTTACATAACCCTTGTCCATCAAATCCCGCACTTGCCGTTGAAGTTCCTTTGTCTCCTCAGGATTGCTTCTATAGGATGGCCTGTTGCGAATGACTGCTCCAGGTACGAAGTCTATCTGGTGCTCAATGCCTCTAATGGGTGGAAGCACAAGGAATGTCCTCAGTCAGTACATCGTTGTAGTCCTGCAAAAGAGATGAAATAGACATAGGAAGCAAAGAGTCAGTGTTAGAAAAATAAACATGGGGCTCCTTGTAAAATAACAATAGCATCAGGCTGCTAGTCTTGAAAGCTCTCCTCGCTTCACCCTCACCCATGTAGAAACTTCTTTTCACTCTCCCTTTGGTATCCCCCTTACTTTCACTCTCACTTCCCTTAGGTAAACTCTCGGCCTTGGCCTTATTTTTCACACTCTCACTAGTTTCCCCCAAGTTAGTGTTGCACTCGCCCTCTCTTATCCCTCTCAAGTTGCAACTTAACCTGATCTTCATGGACTTGCTTTGGTGTAAGTGGGTATAGTGTAATGGGTTTCCCTTTATGTTGAAATGAATACTTCTTGAACCATCATGAATCACCTTCTTATCAAACTGCCACGGCCTCCCCAAAAGTATATGACCCGTATGCATGCACGGAATCACATCACATAGAACATCATCTGTGTAAGGCCCAATGGTAAAGCTCAATAATACTTGCTTCGTTACCTTCACTTCACCACAATCATTTAACCACTG
This sequence comes from Zanthoxylum bungeanum, assembly GCA_019454045.1. NCBI lineage: Eukaryota > Viridiplantae > Streptophyta > Magnoliopsida > Sapindales > Rutaceae > Zanthoxylum > Zanthoxylum bungeanum. The sequence continues at coordinate 318,550 of SKCR01044511.1, read as the reverse complement.
CAACTTGTAAGGCTTGGGGTGCTTCAAGCAACTCAACCCCAATCTCTCAATCAAAGTCGTGCTAGCCACATTGGTACAACTGCCTCCATCTATAATCATACTACAACCCTTACCATTCACACGGCATCTGGTGTGGAATATGTTCTCCCTCTGCTGATCACTCTCATCCTCAACAACTTGTGCTGTCAAAGCACGCTTAACAACTAGGGATAAGTTATCTAAAGGGTATGCAGCTCCCTCATGGTCACTAGCATCTTCTAACTCCGGTATCTCATCCTCAACCTCATCATCTGTAGAGTACACATCTCCGCTCTTGTCAATCACTAAGGAGCGCCTATTGGGACATTGTGAAGCATAGTGTCCCATGCCCAAACACTTGAAACACTTGACATCCTTACTTCTCGTAGCTGTACCCTCAGGTTTAGGTCTAGGTTTACTCGATTCTGCAACCTCTTTACGCTTGCCACTAGGTTCGGCTCTAGGCTTGTTAAAGCCTCCACTGAAATCACCTCTAGGCTTGTTAAAGCCTCCATCTCGCTTCTCATTCGGAACCCATTTCCCCTTCCAAGTAGAAGTAGTCTGAGTACCAAATCTGGATGTGGCCTTCTTCTTGAGTTGCCTCTCTACCTTGTAGCCATGTGAAGCATGTCCTCCAAATGAACATAATGATGTAACTCCACCATGTGTGGCAATCTCCCTATTTAAGCCTCCAAGAAACCGTGCCATAGTAGCCTCTGCATCCTCAACTACATTCGCCCTGATCATGGCAACTTCCATCTCTGTGTAGTAATCCTCAACACTCTTGGTACCTTGATACAGATGTTGTAGCTTCTGATACAACTCACGGTAGTAATGGCTCGGAATGAACCTCTTCCTCATAAGACCTCTGAGTTCTTCCCAAGTCTGAACTGGTCTCTCATAGTTTCTTCTCCGAGTAGTAACAAGCTGATCCCACCATATCATGGCATAATCAGTAAACTCAATAGCTGCCAGACTGATTTTCTTCTCATCTGAGTAGTGATGGCAATTGAATATCAGCTCAATTCTTCTTCTCCCATTCCAAATAAGCCTCGGGATCCTTCTTCCCCTGAAAGGTTGGTATCTTGATTTTAATGCTACCTAGATCTCCATCTAAGTCCCCCCGTCTACCAAAACCCCTTCGATCATAATCCCCTCGCCTATCATCAAATGCACCTCTATCATCAAATCGTCTATCCCTCCTTTTATGTCTCCCATCAAACCTCCTATCACACCCTCTACCAAACCCCCTACCATGCCTCCTATCTTGTCTAGGCTGAAACCTCTCCTCAACATCATCAAGATCATCAAAATCATCAAAGTCATTCTCGGCTTCTTCTTCATTGATGGTATATGTTGCGGTGGTACTCGACGTGGTGGCACATTATGAGGTGGTGGTACATTATGAGGTGGTAGTACATTATGAGGTGGTGGTACATTCTGAGGTGGTGGTGCTCTGGGAACACTGCCCGACTGAATACTCTCTACACTCTTGGACAACCTTTCCAATGCAGCATTCATATTCTCCATCATATCTGTAAACTTTCTATCCATAGCTGCAAGCTTCTCATCGACGGTTTTAAACTAACACCTGCCATTTCAAAGCTCAACAAACAAATTAGTAATAACAAGAAAGTAATACGATATGTAAAATCCTCTTAAGCTCACAATCTCACGTGTTTACACTCAATTATATCACTCCACTCGTGTTTGTACTATTGGCTTTTACCCGATACTGTGCTCACACTCACTGCCTTTTACCACTATTGAGTTCTTCCTCAATTCAATTACAAATCAACTCAATTCCCAGAATGGTTCAACTAAGATGTAGTCCACAAGCTAGCAGAAACACAATGTATATTAGAGTAGGTGGAATAAAGAAAATGAGATAAGTAATCACGGAGACTTTTTTTTTTGGATAAGGTAAGTATAGTAATCACGGAGACTCAATTGAAAGAAACCTATAGCTAGAGTGTTCAGAATAAGAAAGAATGACGAGTTAGCTAAATGCAATAAATAAGCACCCCAGTTGCATTGGTCTCGAGTTGTTTGGTTCCGGAAGGCAATCCCCCGTCATTCCTTTCTTCTTTGGATGTCTATTCAGGGTGGCCTTTGTACTCAGGACAGTCTGATAAGATTTGGCATCTCTTGCTTGCTCTCGGTTGTATTCTTTGTGGTTGTTCGAGTGAGGATATTGATAATCTTTTCTTCCAGTGCCTCTATTCTTCTAGGGTCTGGTCGTCTATGCTGGCCATGTGTGGCTAGATTGGAGTCGCCGAGATTGTGTCAGACTGTTGGGTGGGTTTCTCTGTTCTCCGGGTCCTCTTTATGTCATCTCTGGTTCGTCTGTCTTTTGCCAGCGTCGGTCTACCATATTTGGAGGGAGAGGAATGCTCGCACTCATGATATGCCTCTTCGGCCTGTTTCTGTTCTTCTTTATGATATTGCTTTGATGTTCGGAATCGTGTTAGCTCCTTAAGAAAGGTTAATCCATCTTGTGACAATAAATGGCTTCACCTTTCGTGGCACCTTCCCGATGACATCTTTTGTTGATTCTGTTTTAAGCCTTTTGGCTTTGTAGCCTTTTGGCTTTCTTCTAGGAGGGCCTGTCCTCTCTAGTGCCTGGGGTATGCCCCTTTGCTCTTTGTATAGTTTTTCGGTTATAATACTTACCTTATCCAAAAAAAATAAATAAATAAATAAATAAGCAAGCAAGCAATCAACGTGTCACTGAAGTAGTAATCTTGTGGTCACTCACTATAGTGTTTGAGCTCACCTTCTTTTCTTTCTCACACACACTCACAAGTGTTTACACTCCAATGAAACACAATGAAGCACAAAGGATTTCAATTCGGCAATAACACAAATATAGTCTTTCAAGCTCAAACCAATACAAACCAAATCAAATCAATGTAACTCATGTAAAGTAATCCAATCAACTTGCAAATGGTCTAATCAAGCTAAGCACAATGCGACCAATTCTCTTTCTTCTTTTTTTTTCACTTTTTTTTTTCAAAACAAGTAGGTGACTCAGCTGTTTACGTAAGTAGCTTACAAGTAGGTCAAGTAAGCATGTCAATTCGGCAATGGTAAGTTACAAACCACTAAACACTTTTCCACTAGCTTGGTGATTGCAGCACTTGCCTCTTCAAGCACCTCTCAAATGCAATGATGGCTACTCAAGTTTCCATCTCAAGCTCATGAGTGCTTCCATTTTCAATGTCATGCTAATGATTTCAACACAAATCCAATGTCAAGCTAATGATAGCTCACGCAAATCAGCAAGCACACTTGTTAATTCATGCTTCAACATAAGCACATCAAGCATCTTACTGACGGCAATATGTGTAACAAAGCAACCAGACTTGTCTCACAAAGTTAACAACACACAAGCTTAAGTAAACTTCAGGAGTAAGTCACGGCCTCATCAATCCATAAGCATTTCATTTTGTTTCAACACTCATTCACTCAAATGCCTCACCAAATCACTCAAACAAACTTGTTTTCCACACACTTCACAAGATTGCAACAACTTCACAAGATTGCAAACAAGCTAGTTCACGCAATGCTAGGAGGGTACTTCCTTGGCCGAATCTGACCTGATGCATTTTTTTTTTGAAACTAATAACTTAATAACAATGTTAAACACGTCCTAGTAACTTACAATTAACAACTAAACACTTGATTGAAGCAAAGAAAACAAAAGCCCCAATTTTGACCTAAGTCCCAAAGCTTAACTCAAAGAAATACTCAAAATTAGCACAAACCTACTAAAGGACAGATTGTTATTCATGCAACAAGGATCACAAATCTGCAAGAAACAACAAAGAACACACAAGAAACACAATGGCCGAAACTTGAGGACAAATTCCTTAATGGCCGAAATCAACAACAACAACAAAAACAAAGATGAATACAAGATTAAACAACACAAAGGATAGGAAATCAGACCTCAGAACCCTAAGCTCATGATACCAAATGATAAGAACTCACTTGGGTTGGAAACCAAGCAAACCCCAAGCATCTTTCTCAAAACCCCAAGAACTTTGAATACTGATTTTGTAGGAACAAAACCCAACCAAGATCAGCCCCTAACCACCATGAAACTCACGTCCATGATAACCACAAGCATGAAATCAGATTGTATTTTGCTAGCAATGGAGACGCCACTAAGTTGCCAAGCTTAGATAAGTCAATTTAAACTTGAAAAGGGGAATCCCTCCCTTACAAGAAATTTAGCCATAGCCAAAGCTTAAAAGCTTCAAAGTTTGATGAAAATGTCGTGAATGTTATTCCAAAGAAGAAGAAAACAAAGTTTAAATAGGTTACAAAGAGAAACCCTAAAGGTGTGAATGGACAAAAATGTCCCTAAAGTGAAATTACCAAAAGACCTGAAAACTACCCAAACCATTCACTCAAGCACGTCCCCAAAAGTCTTTTCCCACCTAAAGTAGCTTAAAAAAAATGATTAGAAACTAATCTAACTTAAGCTAATTTGAGGTGCTTACATCAAATAGTAAATTGACGTGCTTACTCAATAAGCAAGGTTCTAAGCATAATTAAGCCTAATGGCATAGTCAACCATGCTAATTACATCATAAATAAAGTCAAAATGTCGAGCTCAAATGAAAAAAATGCCCCCATTTGGCCGAATTCAACATGGTCCCAAAATGGGTGAAATCGGGTCAAAAGGATGCTGGTGCTGAAGCTACTCTGCTATGCTTCAGTCTGAGCTGATCTGGGTCAAATGAAATAGCTTGGGGACCTCTCTGGTTATGCCCATATATGTCTCTGGTGTGCACTTGACTCGGTTACTGCAACTGGTCACATAGCTCTGAGCTAGTCCCGCAAAGGCCTCTCTGATTTCTTTGCTCTTTGACGAGTGATTGGACCTGTTGGAAACTGCATGGGTTCTTCCAGTTGTTAGCTGCATGCTGTAATGTCTCTGGTGTGGTTGGACTCATGTCAGAAGTACCATCACCACCCTTGCTTTGTTCTTGCCATATACATGTCACTTAGCTTGTTTTCAATAGGTTATTGTTCATATCTACTTTGTGGAAAATCAGATTGCACTTCATTACTCCTAGCATTTTCTTGAACTAGCTTGTCTGGCAATCTTTGTGAAGTTGTTGCAATCTTGTGAAGTGTGTGGAAAACAAGTGTGTTTGAGTGATTTGGTGAGGCTTTTGAGTGAATGAGTGTTGAAACAAAATGAAATGCTTATGGATTGATGAGGCCGTGACTTACTCCTGAAGTTTACTTAAGCATGTGTGTTGTTAACTTTGTGAGACAAGTCTGGTTGCTTTGTTACACATATTGCCCGTGAGTAAGATGCTTGATGTGCTTATGTTGAAGTATGAATTAACAAGTGTGCTTGCTGATTTGCGTGAGCTATCATTAGCTTGACATTGGATTTGTGTTGAAATCATTAGCATGACATTGAAAATGGAAGCACTCATGAGCTTGAGATGGAAAATTGAGTAGCCATCATTGCATTTGAGAGGTGCTTGAAGAGGCAAGCTACTGCATCACCAAGTTAGTTGGAAAAAAAGTGTTTAGTTGGTTGTAACTTACCATTGCCGAATTGACATGCTTACTTGACCTACTTGTAAGCTACTTACGTAAGCAGCTGAGTCACCTACTTGTTTTGAAAAAAAAGTGAAAAAAAAGAAGAAAGAGAATGGTCGCATTGTGCTTAGCTTGAATAGACCATTTGCAAGTTGATTGGATTGCTTTACATGAGTTACATTGATTTGATTTGGTTTGTATTGGTTTGAGCTTGAAAGACTATATTTGTGTTATTGCCGAATTGAAATCCTTTGTGCTTCATTGTGTTTCATTGGAGTGTAAACACTTGTGAGTGTGTGTGAGAAGAAAAGAAAGGTGAGCTCAAACACTATAGCGAGTGACCACAAGATTGCTTCAGTGACACGTTGATTGCTTGCTTGCTTATTTATTGCATTTAGCTAACTCGTCATTCTTTTTTATTCTGAGCACTCTAGCTATAAGTTTCTTTCGATTGAGTCTCCGTGATTACTTATCTTATTTGCTTTATTCCACCTACTCTATATATACATTGTGTTTCTGCTAGCTTATGGACTACATCTTAGTTGACCATTCTGGGAATTGAGTTGACTTGTAATTGAATTGAGGAAGAACTCAATAGTGGTAAAAGGCAGTGAGTGTGAGCACAATATCGGGTAAAAGCCAATAGAGTGCAAACACGAGTGGATTGAGATATAATTGAGTGTAACACGTGAGATTGTGAGCTTGAGAGGATTTTACATATCGTATTACTTTCTTGTTATTACTAATTTGTTTGTTGAGCTTTGAAATGGCAGGTGTTAGTTTAACCGTCGATGAGAACTTGCAGCTATGGATAGAAAGTTTACAGATATGATGGAGAATATGAATGCTGCATTGGAAAGGTTGTCCAAGAGTGTAGAGAGTATTCAGTCGGGCAGTGTTCCCAGAGCACCACCACCTCAGAATGTACCACCACCTCATAATGTACTACCACCTCAAATGTACCACCACCTCATAATGTGCCACCACGTCGAGTACCACCGCAACATATACCATCAGATGAAGAAGAAGCTGAGAATGACTTTGATGATCTTGATGATGTTGAGGAGAGGTTTTCAGCCTAGACAAGATAGGAGGCATGGTAGGGGGTTTGGTAAGGGTGTGATAGGAGGTTTGATGGGAGACATAATAGGAGGGATAACGATTTGATGATAGAGGTGCATTTGATGATAGGCAATGGGATTATGATCGAAGGGGTTTTGGTAGACGAGGGGACTTAGATGGAGATCTAGGTAGCATTAAAATCAAGATACCAACCTTTCAGGGGAAGAATGATCCGAGGCTTATTTGGAATGGGAGAAGAAGATTGAGTGATATTCAATTGCCATCACTACTCAGATGTGAAGAAAATCAATCTGGCAGCTATTGAGTTTACTGATTATGCCATGATATGGTGGGATCAGATTGTTGCTACTCGGAGAAGAAACTATGAGAGACCAGTTCAGACTTGGGAAGAACTCAGAGGTCTTATGAGGAAGAGGTTCATTCCGAGCAATTACTACCGTGAGTTGTATCAGAAGCTACAACATCTGTATCAGGGTACCAAGAGTGTTGAGGATTACTACACAGAGATGGAAGTTGCCATGATCAGGGCGAATGTAGTCGAGGATGCAGAGGCTACTATGGCACGGTTTCTTGGAGGCTTAATAGAGAGATTGCCAACATGGTGGAGTTACATCATTATGTTGATTTGGAGGACATGCTTCACATGGCTATCAAGGTAGAGAGACAACTCAAGAAGAAGGCCACATCCAGATTTGGTACTCAGACTACTTCTACTTGGAAGGGGAAATGGGTTCCGAATGAGAAGCGAGATGGAGGCTTTAACAAGCCTAGAGGTGATTTCAGTGGAGGTTTTTTACAAGCCTAGGGCCGAACCTAGTGGCAAGGGTAAAGAGGCTGCAGAATCGAGTAAGCCTAGACCTAAACCTGAGGGTACAGCTACGAGAACTAAGGATGTCAAGTGTTTCAAGTGTTTGGGCATGGGACACTATGCTTCACAATGTCCCAATAGGCGCACCTTAGTGATTGACAAGAGCGGAGATGTGTACTCTACAGATGATGAGGTAGAGGATGAGATGCCGGAGTTAGAAGATGCTAGTGACCACGAGGGAGCTGCATACCCTTTAGATAACTTATCCCTAGTTGTTAAGCGTGCTTTGACAGCACAAGTTGTTGAGGATGAGAGTGATCAGCAGAGGGAGAACATATTCCACACCAGATGCCGTGTGTATGGTAAGGGTTGTAGTATGATTATAGATGGAGGCAGTTGTACCAATGTGGCTAGCACGGCTTTGATTGAGAGATTGGGGTTGAGTTGCTTGAAGCACCCCAGCCTTACAAGTTGCAGTGGTTAAATGATTGTGGTGAAGTGAAGGTAACGAAGCAGGTATTATTGAGCTTTACCATTGGGCCTTACACAGATGATGTTCTATGTGATGTGATTCCGATGCATGCGGGTCATATACTTTTGGGGAGGCCGTGGCAGTTTGATAAGAAGGTGATTCATGATGGGTTCAAGAATAAGTATTCATTTCAACATAAAGGGAAACCCATTACATTATACCCACTTACACCAACAAGTCCATGAAGATCAGGTTAAGTTGCAACTTGAGAGGGATAAAGAGAGGGCGAGTGCAAACACTAACTTGGGGGAAACTAGTGAGAGTGTGAAAAATAAGGCCAAGGCCGAGAGTTTACCCAAGGGAAGTGAGAGTGAAAGTAAGGGGGATACCAAAGGGAGAGTGAAAAGAAGTTTCTACATGGGTGAGGGTGAAGCGAGGAGAGCTTTCAAGACTAGCAGCCTGATGCTATTGTTAGTTTACAAGGAGCCCCATGTTTATTTTTCTAACACTGACCCTTTGCTTCCTATGTCTATTTCATCTCTTTTGCAGGACTACAATGATGTACTGACTGAGGACATTCCTTGTGGGCTTCCACCCATTAGAGGCATTGAGCACCAGATAGACTTCGTACATGGAGCAGTAATTCCCAACAGGCCATCCTATAGAAGCAATCCTGAGGAGACAAAGGAACTTCAACGGCAAGTGTGGGATTTGATGGACAAGGGATATGTATGGGAAAGCATGAGTCCTTGTGCAGTACCAGTGCTTCTAGTTCCTAAGAAAGATGGGACATGGCGGATGTGTGTTGATTGTCGAGCCATCAATAATATAACGGTAAAGTATCGCCATCCTATTCCTAGGCTAGATGACATGTTAGATGAATTGCATGGTTCCAAGATATTTAGTAAGATTGATTTGAAAAGTGGATACCATCAAATTCGCATGAGAGAGGGAGATGAGTGGAAAACCGTATTTAAGACCAAATATGGATTATATGAATGGTTAGTTATGCCATTTGGTCTTACAAACGCACCTAGCACATTTATGAGATTAATGAATCATGTTATGCGTGCATTTATAGGTAAGTTTGTTGTGGTATACTTTGATGACATCTTAGTTTATAGTACATCGATTGAGGAGCATGAATTACATTTGAGACATGTACTTGATGTTTTACGAAAAGAACAATTGTATGCTAACTCTGACAAATGCACATTTTGCATGGATAGACTTGTTTTTCTTGGATTTGTTGTGAGTGCAGATGGCATCGAGGTAGATGTGGAGAAGGTGAAGGCAATTCAGGAATGGCCTACACCAACTACAGTGACAGAAGTCCGAAGCTTTCATGGCTTAGCGAGCTTCTATAGGAGATTTGTCAAGGACTTCAGTAGCATTGCCGCGCCATTGACCGAGGTAGTAAAGAAGACAGTTGGTTTTCAATGGGGCGAGGCGCAAGAGCGAGCATTCCAGGATCTTAAATCGAAGTTATGCAGTGCGCCCATTTTGGCACTACCCAACTTCGAGAAGACATTTGAAATTGAGTGTGACGCATCAGGTTAGGTATTGGAGCAGTTCTTATGCAAGAAAAGCGGCCAATAGCCTATTTTAGTGAGAAGCTGAATGGAGCAGCTTTGAGGTACCCCACGTACGATAAAGAGTTATATGCGCTTGTGAGAGCACTTCAGACGTGGCAGCACTACTTGTGGCCTAAAGAGTTTGTGATCCACACCGACCATGAATCATTAAAACACTTGAAGGGTCAAGGTAAGCTGAATAAGCGACACGCAAAATGGATGGAATTCGTTGAGTCATTTCCATATATTATACGCTACAAGCAAGGGAAAGAAAACATCGTGGCCGATGCATTATCTCGCAGGTATGTTTTACTTACTTCAATGCATGCACGGATGTTGGGATTTGATTTGATTAGGAACTATATGAGTGTGATTCTGATTTTGGTGAGATTATTATTGCTTGTGCAAAGTCATCTTTTGGAAAGTTTTACATTCATGACAGTTTCTTATTTAAAGCGAACAGGTTGTGTGTTCATGCTTGTAGTATGCGTGAGTTGTTTGTGAAAGAAGCGCATGGGGGAGGTTTGATGGGGCATTTTGGGATTACTAAGACTTTAGCTATTTTACATGAGCACTTTTATTGGCCTAAAATGAAACGTGATGTTGAGCGTATTTGTGATCAGTGTCTAACATGTAAGCATGCTAAATCTAAATTAATGCCACATGGTTTGTATACTCCTTTGCCTGTACCTAGCGAACCTTGGGTTGATATATCGATGGATTTTGTGTTAGGTTTGCCAAGGACAAAGAGGGGTAGAGATTCAATCTTTGTTGTAGTTGATAGGTTTAGTAAAATGGCTCATTTCGTTGCATGTCATAAAACCGATGATGCTACAAACATTGCAGATTTATTTTTCAAAGACATAGTGCGACTCCATGGTATACCTAGGAGTATTGTATCTGATAGAGATGTTAAGTTCCTTAGCCATTTTTGGAAGGTGTTGTGGGCTAAACTAGGCACCAAACTATTGTATTCTACCACATGTCACCCACAGACTGATGGACAAACGGAGGTAGTTAATAGGACTTTATCTCAATTATTGCGCACTATAGTTGGTAAGAATTTGAAGAGTTGGGAAGATTGTTTGCCATTTATTGAGTTTGCATATAATCGTAGCATTCATTCTTCTACATCATTTTCACCTTTTGAGATTGTTTATGGTTTTCAGCCACTAACTCCATTGGATTTGTTACCATTACCTATTGATGAGCATACAGGGTTAGATGGCAAAAGGAAGGCTGATTTGGTGAAGCATATCCATGAGAAGGTAAGAGAGCACATTCAACGAAAGAATGAGCAATACGCTTCTCATGCAAATAAGGGAAGAAAACGTGTAGTCTTTCAACCTGGTGATTGGGTTTGGGTACACATGCGTAAAGAGAGATTTCCCGAACAGCGTAAATCCAAGCTACAATTGAGAGGAGATGGACCTTTTCAAGTCTTGGAAAGGATCAATGACAATGCATATAAGCTGGATTTGCAAGGTAAGTACAACGTCTCTGCTACTTTTAATGTTTCTGACTTAACTCATTTTGATGCAGGTTCGGATTCGAGGTCGAATCCTTTTCAACAAGGAGGGAATGACATGAGTCCAACCACACCAGAGACATTACAGGATGCAGCTAACAACTTGGAAGAACCCATGCAATTGCCAACAAGGCCAATCACATGCCAAAGAGCAAAGAAGATCAGAGAGGCCTTTGCGGGACTAGCTCAGAGCTATGTGACCAGTTGCAACAACCAAGTCAAGTGCACACCAGAGACACATATGGGCATAACCAGAGAGGTCCCCAAGCTATTTCATTTTACCCAGATCAGGTCAGACTGAAGCATAGCAGAGCAGCTTCAGCACCAGCACCCTTTTGACCCGATTTCACCCATTTTGGGACTATGTTGAATTCGGCCAAATGGGGGCATTTTTGTCATTTTTGCTCGACATTTTGACTTTATTTATGATGTAATTAGCATGGTTGACTATGCCATTAGGCTTAATTATGCTTAGATTTGTACTTAGCCGGAAGCACGTCAATTTACTATAGCATGTAAGCACCTTAATTAGCTTAAGTGAGATTAGCTTCTAATCTTTATTTTAAGTTTATTTAGGTGCAAAAGGACCTTAATGGTCGTGGTTGAGGTGCCTGACTTAGGGCTTTTGGTAATTTTAGCTCTAGGGTCATTTTAGCCTTTTTACTCTTTTGTAACCCTTATTATATGACTCTTCTTTGTATTTTTTGAACAACCAACGTAATATACAGAATTTTGAAAGAAATAAAAGCTTGAGCTTTCCATGGCTATGGCCAAAACCTTGTTGAGGGAGGGATTCCCCTTTTCAAGTTCAAATTGACTTATCTAAGCTTGGCAACTTAGTGGCGTCTCCATTGCTAGCAAAATACAATCTGATTTCATGCTTGTGGTTATCATGGACGTGAGTTTCATGGTGGTTAGGGGCTGATCTTGGTTGGGTTTTGTTCCTACAAAATCAGTATTCAAAGTTCTTGGGGTTTTGAGAAAGATGCTTGGGGTTTGCTTGGTTTCCAACCCAAGTGAGTTCTTTTCATGTGGTAGTGAAGTTTTTCCATAACATTTTCTCTATTGTTTATGCTTTTTCATCACAAGTACAAGTGGTCAAGTATGATTCTTTTATATTTCAATATCATCGTCCAATTGATTTTGTCATAACTATCTATGATCCGGGTTCGGATTCGAGGACAAATCCATTTCAAGAGAGGGAGAATGACATGATCCAAGCGACAACATTTGACATGAATGCAGTCACCCAAGGAACATTAGAGCCTTTGCAATTGCCAACAGGCCCAATCACACGCCAAAGAGCTAAAAAGATCATAGACGCAATAGCGGGCCAAAGTTTGCATATAATAGATGCATTCATCCTTCTAGTTTTTACTTGCCTTATGAGATTGATTATGATTCTAATTCCTTAACTCCTATGGATTTACTATCTTTGATTGTTATTAAGCTTGGGAGTATGAATGATAAGGGAAAGGCAGAGTTGGTGAGAATAATAGGTTTCCAACGCATTGTGTTTGACCCCGGCAATTGGGTGTGGCTTTATATGCAAGAGGAAAAGATCCAAGTTGCAACCAAGAGGAGATGGTCCATTTCAAGTCTTGGAGCGGATCAACGACAATACTTACACCCTTGATCTTCCTAGTGAATTTGCGTTCCTGCAATGTTTAATGTTTCTGACTTATTTTATTTTTAATGCAGGTTCAGATTCGAGGTCGAATCCTTTTCAACAATGAGGGAATGACATGAGTCCAACCACACTAGAGACATTACAGGATGCAGCTAACAACTTGGAGGAACCCATGCAGTTGGTAACAGGTCCAATCACACGCCAAAGAGCAAAGAAGATCAGAGATGCCTTTGCGGGACTAGCTTAGAGCTATGTGACTAGTTGCAGCAACCAAGTCAAGTGCACACCAGAGACACATATGGGCATAACCAGAGAGGTCCCCAAGCTATTTCATTTGACCCAGATCAGCTCAGACTGAAGCATAGCAGAGTAGCACCAGCACCCTTTTGACCCGATTTCACCCATTTTGGGACTATGTTGAATTCGGCCAAATGGGGGCATTTTTGTCATTTTTGCTCGACATTTTGACTTTATTTATGATGTAATTAGCATGTTGACTATGCCATTAGGCATATTTATGCTTAGATCTGTACTTAGTAGGAAGCACGTCAATTTACTATAGCATGTAAGCACCTCAATTAGCTTAAGTAAGATTAGCTTCTAATCTTTGTTTTAAGTTTATTTAGGTGCAAAAGGACCTTAATGGTCGTGGTTGAGGTGCTTGACTTAGGGCTTTTGTTAATTTTAGCTCTAGGGTCATTTTAGTCTTTTTACTCTCTTGTAACCCTTATTATATGACTCTTCTTTGTATTTTGGAGACAACCAACGTAATATACAACATTTGAAAGAGAGAAAAGCTTGAGCTTTCCATGGCTATGGCCGAAACCTTGTTGAGGGAGGGATTTCCCTTTTCAAGTTCAAATTGACTTATCTAAGCTTAGCAACTTAGTGGCGTCGCCATTGCTAGCAAAATAAAATCTGATTTCATGCTTGTGGTTATCATGGATGTGAGTTTCATGGTGGTTAGGGGCTTATCTTGGTTGGGTTTTGTTCCTACAAAATCAGTATTCAAAGTTCTTGGGATTTTGAGAAAGATGCTTGGGGGTTTGCTTGGTTTCCAACCCAAGTGAGTTCTTGTCAGTGATGGGGTCTTGTACACGTAGTATGCCCAAGGTACTCATATGCGAGGCACTACCTCTCCAGTATCTGATCCTCGAGTACGTCCTCAAATGCTATAGAAAGGTTAGTAAGGTAGAGATGACTTTATTAGGAATGTGGAGACGACTTTGAGATCTTTTCTTTGGAGGGGTAGTGAGGTTGCTTCTTCATGAGCGAAGATGGCTTGGAGTAGAGTTTGTTTACCTTTTGAAGAAGAGGGTTTGGGGATTAAAAGTTTAGAAACTTGGAATAATGCGGTCATTGTTAAGCATTTATGGTTTCTTTGCTCTGGTCAAGTCTCTTTTTGGTCTACCTGGGTTTAGTCTCACTTGTTGCTTAGGTGAAGTTTTTGGGAGGTGTCTTGTCCTGGAGATTATTCGTAGAGCTGGCAGAAGATTTTAGGTCTTCAATCTTGGGCTCGTCGGAGGATGAGATTTAGGAATGGGAATGGTGAAAGGCTTTTTTGTGGTTTGATAATTAACATACGCTGGGTCTTATTGTGGAAACGATGGGTGATAGGGTCATTTTTTATTATGGCTTGGATAGGATGGCTATAGTGGCTACTATTATCACAAACTCTTCTTGGCGTTCGCCTGGGACTAGATCTGCTGTCCTTCTTGAGTTGGCTCATTCCCTACCTTTGGATTGTGTTCCTTGTAGTATAAGGGAGGATGGGTTGCTTTCGAAGGATGATTGTTGAGGTATTTTTTCAATTAGGAGTGCTTGGAATGATATGAGGATGAAGGTACTTTGGAAAGTTGGTATCGGACTGTGTGGTTTCATAAGGCCATCCCATGCCATTCTTTTCTGTTTTGGTTTACTATTCTTGACGGCCTTTGTACTCAAGATAGGCTTATGAGTTTTGGTATTTTTGTATGCTCGAGATGTGTCCTCTATGGTTGTTCTGGGAGGACGTAGATCACATTTTCTTCCAGTGCTCTTTCTTTTGGCGGGTTTAGACGAATCAGTTGGCAATATATAATTTAGATTAAAGTTCTTGAGATTGGATGCAGACTATTGAGTGGATGGATCCATATATTGGTTGCTCCTTATGTCATTTACTGATGAAAACCTGCCTGGAACAAAGCTAAGAAAACCAACAAAAGATTGAAATCATTCCCAAGAAAGCCAAGGCAGAACAGAATCAAAACTCTAAACCTCTGAAGAGCAAACAACAAAAACCTAGAGTGCTAAGGGGGTGCCACAAAGGGTTAACAAGCCTTTGATAAGCCAAAATCAATGAGAAAAGTTTAGGGTTACTCAAGTCTCAAGATAATAGTGATTTTTATTAAAAGATGGATTTTTTTGTTATGATGAATAATCATCCCCCTTTAAATAAGTGGCTAACCCTAATTCTACTTAAACATAATAAAAACTTAGCAAAATAAACCCAATAACACTGAAAATCCTTCAAATTTTCGTACATGGGCTTTATTGTTGGATAAATATGACCCATAGCATCACTATTTGTAAAAGACATTGTGGTTTTTGTACAAATTAACTATGTGACAGAGGAAATTGCTATTTTATCATTTTGTGATTAGATTACTTGAATATATATAAATGATAAAAGTCCTTATGATTAGTTCCGGATTAATAAGATATGAGACAGTATCAATCCACGTAAGGTTTAATCATTAAATATCCCTAGTCATAGTATTATCGAGACTGGACATCGATAATTTGTAATAGACTAGTATTGTACTTGTGCGCGTTATGGAAGCGTAACGTCATAGTTCTCATATATTTGGGTATTGGATACTCATATAAGTGTAATAGGAGGTTATGTTTGCCGATGGTACGGAAACAGTTTCGCTCTGGATAGACCCATCGGAATCTCATTGGTAGTATGACTATGTGTCTATGGGAATCCGAATCAGGGTAGGTGTATTTGGTCTTAACTTGAGACTTGCATCGCTAATACTTGCGACAATCAGCACGCAATGGTTTTGGTCGTCCGGGGCTTTAACAAGTTCTGTGTATGCCTCTTCTGGGTTTATTGAGAATCGTAATGTATTGGGTGTGATGTCAAGATGGAAGTATCATTTCAGTCATATGGAGATGATGATCATGCAGAGATACATAATTGGTACTCTAATATGTTGCAACTATCGGGATAATATGACAATGTCATGATTATCCGATTAAAAAGACTAGTTTCTAGTCATCCGATATATGCTTCGTACGGGACAGACACAATTCCAGCCTCAGGCCTAGCACGTGACATCCGATATTGGATCGTAATACGCAATACATTGTATACTATGCCTGATATAGATTATATATACTTTGTTGAATATTTCTGGAGAATTGGGTAGGCACGGTGCTTTGCTAGAAGCCAACCATGTCTTGTAAATCGATAAGAACGTGGTACGAGGTACGCATGTGTTCGGATAGTCCGACAACCAGATTTACTGCCAACATATTCAGGGATCTCTTGGGTCGCTTTCCAAAGATTCACCATTGACATTTGACTCAAACAGAATTAATCTAGGATTAATCAAGAGAGAGAAAATTAATATGGGATTGATTAAGACAAGAATTTATCTAGGATAAAATTCGATTAGAAGAGAGAACACGATTAATTTGGAATTAATCGATTAAATAATGTATTGGATATATTAAATGAAATCAATTTTCATAGCGGAATTAAAATTGGATTTTAATTCGGGCGAACGAATCAATTTAGAATTAATTCGCGAGCGACGTTCGTAATAATTTTACAAGACATTATTATTTAATTAAATTGGATTTAATTACGTCGCGATGGAAAATTCGTTTAATCGGATTAAGCGAACCCGAGCCCGAAGGGTGTGGAGCAAGCCACTTGAATTTTGAATTAAAGTGGGTCCCACCAACTTACATCACATGTCTATCAAGTGTCAACTTGAGTGATGGAAGTGGTTGGAGGCATTAAATGCCATTTTCCCTCCAAAACTCTTTGCTTTTGCTTTTGGAAAAGACATATACACATTTTGTGAGTTGACTTGGTCAATTATGTTTTTAGAAAACAAAACACAAAATTTTCTTCTCTCTCCCTCTTGCTTGGCCGAACACAAGCTTCTTCTCTCCCTTTGATTTTGCTTCAAAATCAAACAAAGCTAGCACTTCAAGAGTTGAAGAAGGTGATAAGGAAACTCACCCTTGGAATTAAAATTCAACACAAAGCTTGGAGCTTCCGAAACGAAAAGATTTTTGAAATCTCCACATCCGATCTTTGTAAGTACTTCCGCAACTTCTTTGATCTTATTCACATTGAATCATGACTTAGAGATCCTTGGCATGATCTAGGAACACCTACAATGGTATCTTGAGCCAATTTTAAGCATGATTTGTTTTAGGGTTTATATACTTTAATTTGGGTATTTTTGCTTGGAGCTTGATTTTTCCAAATTGATTGTTTGGTTATACTTAGATTATGATAACTTAGAGTTATGCATGATTAGATTTGATAAAAATTAAT
This sequence comes from Zanthoxylum bungeanum, assembly GCA_019454045.1. Taxonomy (NCBI): domain Eukaryota; kingdom Viridiplantae; phylum Streptophyta; class Magnoliopsida; order Sapindales; family Rutaceae; genus Zanthoxylum; species Zanthoxylum bungeanum. Next base: position 301,308 of record SKCR01044511.1, on the reverse strand, counting down.
TGGATCCATTTTTCCCAAAAAATGAAGCTTGGCCGAATACACCCTAATGGATAACTCATGGTGATTTTTTTATTTTAGACCATTGGATGTGTTTAAAGCATGATATGTATGTTGATTATTGATTTAATTAGATTGAAATCAAAATTGGTTAAGATTATGCTAAATTGCTGTGAGCATGATAAGCATGGAATGAGTTGTTTTGCTTCAATTTGTGTTGGACATGAGTTGATTAATTAAAGCAAGATTAATTAGTTTAATTGGTGTTTTGGAAATATTAGTTTAACTAATTAATTGTGGCAATTACACTTAAATTAATTAATATGATATTTCGAATATTATATTAATAATAAAATTAGTCTTTAAATTGGATTGGGCTAATATTATTGTATTTGGGCTTAATGGGCTTGGTTGGGCCAAGCTTGGTTTAGGACAATTGGAATGGATCCAAATTGGGCTTAAAACAATTCCATAAAGTCCAAATATAATACTTGGGCATTTAACTATTTAATTGGGTCTAATGGGCCTAAATTGATTTTATGGCAAAAGGTGATTCCCTAATTGGGCCTTGGCATTTTGGATTGGATCCATAATTGCCAAAGCCCATGCCTTAAGAATTAATCAAAAGCCCATTGGACTTTAATTAAATTGACATTGGATGTTAATTGGGCCTTTGAGACCCATTAAGATTGGATTTAGAATCTAAATCTAAAAGGGTGTAATTATTTAATTTGGAATTAAATTAGAATTAGTATTGAATAGAGATTAAATTGGATTTAAAATTATAGTTCGATATAATTCAAGAATACACACTTTGAGTACTTATTCTTAAACGAGTTGGACTCGCGCAAATCAAATCGTTGTTTGAACATTGGATGGTCATTAATTCAAAGATTAATTAATTGGATTAGATTGATTGAATAACATGCTTTGTGTGAATACATGGATGTATTGTATGAATAATGTATATCAGATGGATATTAGAAGGGTGAGGGCAATTTTGGAAATTGTTGTAATAAATTTAGAATTTATTAAATTGGACCTGCGTGTCCAGCCTATTCTCTCTATTCTCTTTGTACTACTCTTCTCACCAATTCCCCTCAATGTAAATGAGGTTTCTTTATTGTATTATGTAATTAGGTAGAAGTTAGAATATTGCTAGCGGGAGAGAGGAAATGGAGAGATTTTTTCTAGGAATAATTTGTTAAATATCTATCCGCATATCATTATTATTTATTTCGTGCCTTATTATGCTTTTAGAATGCATGCTTAAGGGTGTATGATGAGACCTAATCAAAGATAATAAATTGGTTGCCAATTTACGCGAAAGACCCTCAATCAAATATTAAGCGATTTCCTTCCATTGAGTGGTTCTTTCTCAAGATCCAAGATTGGCATGTTTGTTGGCCAAAGTCAAGATCAATGTCCATCGCGGATGTGTTTGAACCACGAAGACTTTGTTATATATCGCATGTCTTGGGCAGATGTGACTTGTTGGCCAAAGTCAAGGTCACTTTTTGTTCATCGACATGGATTACGAAGCTTTCCCACAGTCAATGGGTCCCGCTTAACTGGAATCATTAAGCTTGTTGAACCAAAGCTAAGACTTAATTGATTCAGCGGAAAAAGGTTTGGAAATATATTGGATATAATATATATTGTATATATGTTTCGGACTTGGAGGTCCACCTACCGGATCTAGGAATTGGATGAGATCCAATTGATCTTAGAGATCTACCTAGTTAAGTATCATACAGCTTGTTGGCCAAAGTCAAGGTTGTGTGTTATTAAACGGGATACTAGCCCACTAGGAAATAAGGTTTCCCGAGTACTCAACAGAGGGTTAGAGGCTCGCCGAAAAATAGTGGGAGGCAAGTATTGAATTTTCAATTTCGTTCAAATACTTGTCAAATACGCGCTTTCAAATTATTTTCGTCATTTTATATATTTATATTAGTTGGACTAATATTTTATTATTTTCTTGTAACAGTTGGACTGTACCCAAAATTGTTAATTGAATAGTTAGACTATTGCAATTAAGATGGCTGGAAAGGTCAATGTTATGGACATTATCATGGGCAAAAATATCTTTAATGGTGCAAAATTTCCTGACTGGGATATGAACCTCAGGATTGTCTTGGGGGCTGAGAGATTTCTCTATGCGATAGAGAGATCTCATGGGCCTAAGCCCGGAATTGAGAAGCTGCTTGAGCTTGAGCTTTGGAAGACTCACAGTGATGAAAACTCAATTGCTCAATCTGTCATGCTTGCTGCAATGACCCCACAATTTCGTTGTCAAAACAAGGGATTGGATCCCTACGAAATGATGTTGAAATTGAGGGACCTTCACTGATCTAACTTTAGATCGCAGAGGTACGAATTGTAGAAGAAGCTCTTTCGCTCTCACATGTCAAAGGGTACATCTGTTGAGCACCATGTATCGCAGATGATTGCTGACATCGAATAGCTGGGACAGCTAGGCATATTCTTCGAGGTTGAGACTTCCATAGATTTGATCTTACAGTCTCTTCCTGACAGCTGGAGCGGGTTCATCATGAACTATAATATGATGAACCAAGAAAATACTCTTGGAGAGTTGATGGCTATGCTCAAAGAGGCAGAAAAAGAGCTTTTGAAGGGCAAAAAGCGCGAGGCGCACTTCGCTTCGACATCTCAGAATGCCAGGCTTGGCCGAAGACTTCTGGAGATGTGAAGAAGAAGAAGAAGAGAAAAGACAAGGCCAAATCATCAAAGTCTTATGGGAAGGCAAATGACAAATCCCAAGATGTCTGCCTACAGTGTGGGAAACGGGGTCACTGGAAGCGTGACTGCCGTGAGTACAAGGCGCACATGAAGGAAGTGAAAGCGGGCAAGACACCGGCTTCAGGTATGTTTGTTATTGAAATAAATATGTCTACTTCTAGTTTTAAAAATTGGATTTTTGATTCTGGTTGTGGTACTCATATATGTACTGATGTGCATGATCTGCAAATTAGCAGGAGACTGGCTTCAGAAGAGATCGACCTCCGAGTTGGAAATGGGACTAGAGTCGCCGTTTTGGCTGTTGGGACATACATTTTGGAACTGCCCTCAGGGCATGTACTTAATTTATCAGACTGCTATTATGTACCTAGTTTGACTAGAAACATTATATCTGTATCTTGTTTAACCCAATGTGGGTATACTTTTGTATTCAGAAACACCGGGTGTTTTGTTTATAAAATGATTTTGATATATGTACAGCTGATGTTAATAATGGTCTTTATATTTTGAATATAAATCAATCTCAAACATATAACATGAAAAAAAAGGCTTAAATTAAGTAACAAAGATGAAACTTATATGTGGCATTGTCGTCTGGGACACATTAATAAGACTCGTATATCCACACTTTCGAAGAATGGATACTTGGACGGATTTGTTCCAAATTCATATGACGTCTGTGAATCTTGTTTATTAGGCAAAATGCCTAAAACACCTTTTAGCAGTAAAGGTGCCCGTGCCACCAAACTGTTAGCCCTTGTTCATAGTGACGTATGTGGGCCCATGTCTAGCCAGGCTAGAAGTGGTTATGAATACTTCGTAACCTTTACGGATGATGCATCGCGTTATGGTTATGTGTATCTTATGAGACACAAGTCGAAAACCTTTGAGAAATTCAAAGAGTTTCGACACGAAGTAGAAAAACAGACCGGCAAAAGTATTAAAATATTACGGTCGGACCATGATGGAGAATACTTGAGCAATGAGTTTCTTGATTAGTTGAAAGAGTATGGTATTCTTTCACAGTGGACTCCTCCCGGAACACCTCAATTAAACGGTGTGTCTGAACGGAGAAACCGAACTTTATTGGACATAGTAAGGTCTATGATGAGTCGCACAGAGCTACCAATTTCCTTCTAGGGATATGCATTGAACTGTGCAATACTTATTTTGAATAAGGTTCCGTCAAAGTCTGTTCAACAGACTCCATATGAAATATGGACATGAGAGAAACCGAGTTTCCCATTCTTGAAGATTTGGGGATGCTGGGCATACGTTAAACGTTTGGATGGTACCAAACTTGAACCTAAATCGGATAAGTGCCTATTCGTAGGTTATCCTAGGGAAACCAAAGGATATTACTTCTACCACCTACAAGAGAACAAGGTATTTGTTGCTCTACATGCGGTTTTCCTTGAAAAGGAATTCTTAAATATAGTGGTAAGTGGGAGGAAAGTAGAACTCGATGAAAGTCAGAGTGATACTGTTCCTGGCACCGATTCCCAAACAGAACACGAACAGTTCATCAGGGATGAAACTGTACCACAATCTTCTAATACACAAGAACCACGTAGATCGGAGGGAGTCAGAAAATAACCTCAGAGTTATGGGTTTCTGATCTCGCCTCACGTAGATATTAATCTTATTGAGGATAATGAGTCTGCTACGTATGAGGAAACGATACAAGGTATCGACTCCATTTTATGGCAAGATGCCATGAAGTCCGAAATGGATTCCATGTATACCAACCAAGTTTGGACATTGGTTGATGCACTAGAAGGCGTAAAGCCTATTGGTTGTAAATGGGTCTTCAAGAAGAAGACGGACATGGATGGCAACATACAAATGTACAAAGCTAGGCTTGTAGCGAAAGGGTATCGTCAACGACATGGTGTTGACTACGACGAAACTTTTTCACCTGTTGCCATGATTAAATCCATTCGGATAATGCTTGCTATTGCTGTATATTTCGATTATGAAATATGGCAGATGGACGTCAAAACCGCTTTCCTTAACAGAAACCTTTTGGAGGATGTTTATATGCAACAGCCTGAGGTTTGCAAGTTAAATCGATCCATTTATGGATTGAAGCAAGCATCACGTTCTTTGAACCAACGTTTTGATGAGATCATAAAAGAATATGATTTCATTCAAAACGAGGGTGATCCTTGTGTATATAAGAAGGTTACTGGGAGCGCACTGACATTCATTGTCCTTTACGTAAATGATGTACTGCTTATTGGCAATGACATTCCCATGCTACAATCGGTGAAAGCTTGGCTTTCATTAAAATTCTCCATGAAAGATCTGGGAGAAGCAGCTTTTATTCTGGGAATAAGGATCTACCGGGATATATCTAGAAAGATGCTTGGACTCTCTCAAAGCTTGTATATCGACAAAGTGTTGAAGAGATTCAACATGGATCAGTCTAAGAGGGGACTATTGCCAGTGTCACATGGCGTCTCTCTATCTAAGGACATGTGTCCTAAAACTCAAGATGAGAGAGACAACATGAGTCGGATCTCGTTCCCTTCAGCAGTCGGATCGATCATGTATGTCATGATATGTACAAGACCTGATGTCTCATATGCTTTGAGCATGTGTAGTCGCTATCAGGCTGATCCAGGTGATGGTCACTTGGTTGCGGTTAAGAATATCCTTAAGTATCTTAGACGAACAAAGGATGTTTATCTATGGAGATGGAGAACTTGAGGTAACTGGGTTTATCGATACAAGTTTCCAAATTGATAAAGACGACTATAAGTCGCAATCCGGGTACATATTTTGTTTGAACAACGGAGCAGTGAGCTGGAAATCTTCCAAGCAAGAGACCGTTGCCGATTCAACAACAGAAGCGGAATATATCGCTGCAGCTGAGGCAGTAAAAGAGGCAGTTTGGATCCGTAAATTCCTAATTGGATTAGGAGTAGTTCCGTTAGCAGCTGAGCCCGTTCCTTTGTATTGTGACAATAACGGGGCTATAGCACAGGCTAAAGAACCGCGGTCTCATCAACGATCCAAGCATGTACTTCGACATTTCTAGTTGATTCGTGAGATCATACATCATGGCGATGTGAAGATCGAGAATGTCGCATTAGATGACAACATTGCAGATCCGCTGACGAAGGCTATTTCTCAACAAAAGTTTGAGCAACATGTACATAGTTCAGGTGTTAGATACTTGAGTGATTGGCTATAGGCCAAGTGGGAGATTATTGGACAATTATGACCCATAGCATCACTATTTGTAAAAGACATTGTGGTTTTTGTACAAATTAACTATGTGACAAAGGAAATTGCTATTTTATCATTTTGTAATTAGATTACTTGAATATATATAAATGATAAAAGTCCTTATGATTAGTTCCGGATTAATAAGATATGAGACAGGGATCTCTTGGGTCGCTTCCCAAAGATTCACCGATGACATTTGACTCGAACATAATTAATCTAGGATTAATCAAGAGAGAGAAAATTAATCTGGGATTAATTGCGGCAAGAATTTATCTGGGATAAAATTTGATTAGAAGAGAGAACACGATTAATTTGGAATTAATCGATTAAATAATGTATTGGATATATTAAATGAAATCGAATTTCAAAGGGGAATTAAAATTGAATTTTAATTTAGGCGAACGAATCAATTTAGAATTAATTCGCAAGCGACGTTCGTAATAATTTTGCAAGGCATTATTATTTAATTAACTTGGATTTAATTACATCGCGGTGGAAAATTCATTTAATCGGATTAAGCGAACCCGAGCCCGAAGTGTGTGGAGCAAGCCACTTGAATTTTGAATTAAAGTGGGTCCCACCAACTTACATCACATGTCTATCAAGTGTCAACTTGAGTGATGGTGGTTGGTGGCATTAAATGTCATTTTCCCTCCAAAACTCTTTACTTTTGCTTTTGGAAAAGGCATATAAACATTTTGTGAGTTGACTTGGTCAATTATTTTTTTAGAAAACAAAACACAAAATTTTCTTCTCTCTCCCTCTTGCTTGGCCGAACACAAGCTTCTTCTCTCCCTTTGATTTTGCTTCAAAATCAAACAAAGCTAGCACTTCAAGAGTTGAATAAGGTGATAGGGAAACTCACCCTTGGAATTAAAGATTCAACACAAAGCTTGGAGCTTCTGAAATTAAAAGATTTTTGAAATCTCCACATCCGATCTTTGTAAGTACTTTCGCAACTTCTTTGATCTTATTCACATTGAAAAGATTATTCTCTCCTTAGAAAATCTCATAGAGTAAATTTATTAACTTTCAAGATCCATGTATGCTTAACAAGCTTTCTAAGGGACAGAAGGGAGATAGAAATATAAAAGAAGTAAGAAGTCTGATCTAGTTGTGAAAATTCCCCATAAGCTTGAGATACCTAGAAGAACACAAGGATTTCAGATACCCTAGTCTAGAAGACTTAGTAAGACTAATATCATAAGAAGTAGTAAATTGGTTATATTAGCAAATGAGTCTAACCATTGCCCGACCGCGCGGAGGTACTTGATAGGAAAACGTTCTAACAGGGTCCATCTCATACCTATTCTAAAATAGGTACTGTATTGGGCCAGGACAATCAATAAATGACATCAGTACACAAGTACTAAACACAGTTTGACATTCAGACTTTATTAACCAGAACAGATAAAGGTATCTGTAAAAAACCAAGTACCCACCATAGTATACTACGAAATAGAAATAGAAAACCTTAAGAGATAAGAATACTAGATAGAGATTCATCAAAACTGTAGAAATCAGTAAGAGAGTGAGCCTAGTGTAGCACATGAGATAAGCTTTCCTGAAGCTTGTAGCACCAGCAGAAGTCCATAGACTATGCCAACCGTAATAGTAACCCATATAACCCTAAGAAACATATCTCGTAAATATGAAACATTGAAAATCCAGGGAACGACAAGTAAGTCCAGTACATGTCACACCGTAGATAACGTAACTCGAATATTACAACGCAAGTAGAAACCACATAATGGTTGATAGAGTTTATGTAAAACCAATCCATAGAAAGACCTATATGACTATCAATAGTGCATACGATAAATCTCCCATATTGTAATAACCACCCAGTAAGTATTTAGACACTCACCACCCAGTAAGTTTAGCCAAATTTAGTAAAGTTATCTTAGTTTGCTACCTAAGCCTAAAGTGTTTGAATAAGTAAGCAATCACAGAATTCGAGAACTTGAAGAAGGTAGAGCATATAACATTTATAAGAGTAAATGTATATTTTGTGAGACCTTTCTATCGAGCCAAAAATGGAACTACGAAAAGGAATAAGATGAAACTTCCAGGAATAAGTAACTAATAGAGTATAATAAGACTTGAAGTAAGATTATGTTTCAGAGAATACCCAGCAAATGATAGTGTGAGTATTAGTAAAGGACTGAACTAGAAGAGAGGCTAGGTGTTGCATTCAAGTGGCCCTTTTGCCTTAGTACTTCTATGTGGTACCCAAAATAGACTTTGATTTCTCGACTCCTCCCAATCTTAGTTAGATAGCTCTGATAGCGATGAACCAAAACATTTGTCCTCATGATGTTCTCAAAAATAGATAGGTTTAAGATGTAGTGTAACATCTTTAAGGCCTGATCGGAGTCACTTCATCCCAAAAAAATACATTTCCCTCATGGTAAGGCATTTGAGGCATATGAACCACGAGGGCCTCAGATACAATACAGAGTATAAGAAGAAGAGAGAGAGGCTCTAGACTATAAGGTGGAAGTGGAATTGTCGAGGAGATAATAAGAGAGTACTAGTCAAATAGTGACAAAAGCACATGACTAGCAAGATTCAGTTGTAGGTTCGGTAATACTACATGCCTTTGCACGAATTTAGCCTACAACATTAGACATAATTAAGGGCATATAGTACTAGACTTTTCTATTCCAGAAATGAAGAAGAAGTGCAACAGGAGAAGGGTTATAGAGGTATGACAATGTGATTCCTAGATGACAAAATAGGGTCGAAATTCCATCAGTTACAGACCTGTAAAAAAATTGTTAGTACAATCTGTATGCTTCCTCACATGATGCACCCAGGTAGGAATAAGACAAAACATGACTCTAAATAATTTACTAGCAACATAACATGAACAAGGATAAGGTGACTCGGTACCCATAAATTTTACCAGGTAGTCAATCTGGATAAAATAGTAGAAGAATCATATGGACAATTCAGAGCTAAGGTATTTTAGGTTGTAAGCCAGACAGGGTAACCAAAGACGTTAAAATAGTTTACCAATGACCAAATGAGTAAGATTTCATTTAAAATACAGTTAATAGGTTTTTTTTTATAAGGTAAGTATATATTAACAAAAGGAAACAAAAACACATGGGCATTCCCCAGACAGCTAGGGAGGACATGCCCTCCTAGCAACAAAGCTAAAAGCTAAAAAGGGGCAAACCCCAGACAACTAGAGAGGACATGCCCTCCTAGAATAAAATCTGAAAGGCTACAAACAAAACAATACCATCAAAAGATGTCATCGGGCAGGCGCTATGAGAGGTGAAGCCATTTATTATCATAAGATGGTTTCACCCTCCGCAGTAAACTGGCACGAGATCAGAAAGTAAACACAATATCACAAAGTAGAGCACTGACAGAGCGATGGGTCATATCATGCATGCGGGCATTCCTCTACCTCCAGATGTAGTAAACTGACGCAGCAAAAAAAAGAACAAGAAGATGATGTAATGAGGCATCAGTGAACTAATACATCCACTCAATAGTCTGCAACCAAACTCGAGAACTCCAATCTAAACTGATGCAGTTAACAGGTTTTTCAGATAGCGTATTTCCCTCCCAGCTAAATTCATGATAATAACAAATCAGAAAACTAGAGTGAACATGGTATAATACACCCGAATAAAGTTACCACAAAATAAGTAATTGTAACAGACGTGAGGATTATGACAGGAAAAGTTATGGTAGACATGGTGATGTTGATGGTGATTTGAGCAGCATCAAGACCAAGATACCAAACTTCCAGGGCAAGAATGATCCTAAAGCGTATTTGGAGTGGGATAAGAAAATCGAGTTGATTTTCAATTGTCATCATTACTCTGATGAGAAGAAGGTCAATCTGGCAGCCATGAAATTCACTAATTATGTGATGATTTGGTGGGATCAGATTTTCACCAACCGAATGAGGATTCATTAGAGGCCAATTCAGACATAGGAAGAACTTCGAGGTCTCATGAGGAAACAGTTCATACCCAGCCATTACTATCGAGAGTTGTATCAGAAACTACAACATCTGTATCAGGGGGCTAAGATTGTAGAGGATTACTATACTGAGATTGAGGTTTCCATGATCAAGGCAAATGTAGTGGAGGATGGAGAGGCTACTGTGGCACATTTTCTAGGGGGCTTGAACAGAGAGATTGCCAACATGGTGGAGTTACATCATTATATTGATTTAGAGGATATGATTCATATGGCTATCAAGGTAGAGAGGAAACTTAAGAAGAGGTCTACATCCAGATTTGGTACTCAGACTACTCTTACATGGAAGGGGAAATGGGTTCCTAATGATCAACGGGATGGAGGCTTTAACAAACCAAGGGGTGATCCTAGTGCCAATGGTAAAGAAGTTGCAGAACCAAGCAAGGCTAGATCGAAACCTCAGAGTACAACACTAAAGACTAAGGACGTTAGGTGTTTCGAGTGTCTGGGCATGGGACACTATGCTTCACAATGCCCTTACAGACACACCTTAATGATTAATAAGAAGAGAGGTGAGGTACATTCTACCGACAATGAAGTTGAGGTTGATGATGATCAGCCTAAGATTGAGGATACTAGTGACAAATAGGGATTTGCATACCCGCTGGATAACTTGTCCTTAGTTGTTAAACATGCTTTGAGTGCAAAAAATGTTGAGAACGAGAGTGATCAACAAAGGGAGAACATATTCCACACTAGATGCCTTGTGAATGGCAAGGGGTGTAGTATGATCATTGACGGGGGCAGTTGAACTAATGTCGTAAGTACGAATTTAGTTGAAAGGTTAAGATTAAATTGCTTGAAGCATCTCAAGCCTTATAATTTGCAGTGGTTGAATGACTATGGAGAAGTGCGGGTGACTAGGCAGGTATTATTGAGATTCAGCATTGGGCCATATACTGATGATGTTTTGTATGATGTTATACCCATGTATGCAAGACACATTCATTTTAATAAGGTCGTAGTAGTTTGATAAGAAGGTTATATACACGATGGGTTCAAGAATGAATATTTCTTTTAGCATAAGGGAAAACCCATTACCTTATACCCATTTACACTGGGGTAAGTCCACGACGATCAAGTCAAGTTGAAATTTGATAGAGATAGAGAGAAATAGAGTGGAAACACAGCCTTGGAGAAAACACGTGACGGGAGTGTGACCGAACCTAGTAAGGAAATTAAGTCTAAGGCCGTGAGTGCTCCCAATGGGAGTGTGAACGACCTTAAGGAGGAAACAAATGGGCGAGTGAAAAAAAGCTTCTACATGGGTGAGGGTGAAGAAATGAGAGCTTTTAAGACTACCAAGCTTATGCTTTCGCTAGTCTACAAGGATCGTCGTTTTTATATTGCTAACACTGACCATTTGTTTCTTGTATCCATTTCATCTCTTTCGTAGGAATTCAGTGATGTGCTGACAAATGTCATTCCTAGTGGACTTCCACCCATTAGAGGTATTGAGCACCAGATATATTTCATACCTGGCGTAGTCACTCCCAAAATACCAGCCTACCAGAGTAATCCTGAGGAAACGAAGGAACTTCAAAGGCAAGTGTGGGAGTTGATGGAGAAAGGGTATGTAAGAGAATGCATGAGTCCATGTGAGGTACTAGTTCTTCTAGTTCCTAAGAAAGATGTTATTTGGCGTATGTGCGTTGATTGTCGAGTGATCAATAATATAACAGTAAAGTATCGTCACCCTATTCCTAGACTAGATGACATGTCGGATGAATTGCATGGTTCCAAATTTTTTTGTAGATTTTTTAAAAAGTGGATACCATTAAATTCGCATGAGAGAGAAAGATGAGTGGAAAACTGTATTTAAGATAATGTATGGCTTGTAAGAATTGTTAGTTATACCATTTTATCTTACAAACGCACCTAGCACCTTTATGAGATTGATGAATCATGTTATGCATGCATTTTTAGGTAGGTTTTTGTAGTTTATTTTGATGACATCGTAGTTTATAGTAAAACATTAGATAAGCATGTTCTGCATTTACAGAATGTTCTTGAAGTGTTAAGACAGGAAAAACTGTATGCTAATATTGATAAGTGCACCTTTTGTGTGGATATAATTATTTTTCTTTGTTTTGTTGTAAGTGCAGATGGCATCGAAGTTGATGTCAAAGGTAACGACAATTCAAGATTGGCCTACCTCGACAGCTGTGACAGTAGTCATAAGCTTCCATTGATTAGCAAGCTTCAACCGTATATTTGTTAGAGACTTCAACAGTATTGTAGCACCATTAACTGAAATAGTGAAGAAAAATGTTGGCTTTAAATGGGAGAATAACACGAGCGTGCATTCCAGGATCTTAAAATAAAGTTGTGCAGTGCACCAGTTTTGGCGCTACCCAACTTTGAGAAGATATTTGAGATTGACTATGACACATCTGTGATAGGCATTGGAGTGGTTCTTTTGCAAGAAAAGTGGCCAATAACTTACGTTAGAGGAGTCTGATTTGGTTCTGAATTCGGCAAAGAGTCATATTTTTTCTTCGGGTATTTCCCCAACTATTAAGCACCGGTTGCTACAAGTATTGGGCTTTTAAGAGGGTGTGCTTCTAATAAGGTATTTGGGGGTTCCTTTGATTTCTACTAAGCTACGGGCCTCAAACTATACTATCCTTATTGAGGGTATTATCGGGCATGCCAAGACTTGGAATTGTATTGCTTTTTCTTATACTGGGAAGCATCAGCTTATCAAATCGGTATTGTTCTCTATTCAAGTGTATTGGTCCTCCTTGTTCACCCTGCCTAAGTCTGTTATTAGGAAGGTGGGGATGACTTTGAGATCTTTTCTATATAAGGGTAGTGAGCTTGCTTCTTCATGGGCGAAGATGGCTTGGAGCAGAGTTTTTTTTGCCTTTGGAATAAAGAGGTTTGGTGATTTAAAGTTTGGAAACTTGGAATAGAGCGGCCATTAATAGGCATTTGTGGTTTCTTTGCTCTAGTCAGGTATTTTCTTGGTCTACTTGGGTTCAGTCTTACCTATTGCATGGACGAAGTTTTTGAGAGGTGTCATGTCCTGGAAATTATTCATAGAGCTGCCAAAATTTTTTGGGTCATCGATCATGGGCTCGTCGGAGGATGAGATTTAGGATTATGAATGGCGAAAGGCTTTGTTGTGGTTCGATAATTGGCATCCACTAGGTCCGATTGTGGATACGATGGGTGAGAGGGTCATTTATGACTCTGGCGTGGATAGGATGGCTACAGTGCCTACTGTTATCACAGATTCTTCTTGGCGTTGGCCCCCGACTAGATCTTCAGTCTTTCTAGAGTTTGCTCATTCCCTCCATTTGGATTGTGTTTCTTGTAGTATGAGGAGGGATGAGTTGGTTTGGGAGGACGATTGTAGAGGTATTTTTTCAGTTAGGGGTGCTTGGAATGCTAAGAGGATGAGGGGATTTTTGGTGCGTTAGTATCAGATTGTGTGGTTTCATAAGGCTATCTCGCGCCATTCTTTTCTACTTTGGTTGACTATACAAAGTGGCCTTTGTACTTCGGATAGGCTGATGAGTTTCGGTACTCCAGCTTGCACGAGATGTGTCTTTTTGGTTGTTCTGATGAGGTGACGGGGAACTCACTTGAAGGATTAGGCCAAACAAACCCCTAGCAATGGATAAAACCCCAATAACCGCAAATTTGATTTTGTAGGAACAAAACCCTTCCAAGGCCAAAAAGAAGACCCACAAAGAACTTGTTTTTTAGAACCCTTAAGATGAATCATTGTAGTGTTTTGCTAGCATAGAGACGCCACTAAGGCTGCCATGCCTTTTTTTTTTGGATAAGGTAAGTATTATAACCAAAAGAAAACTATACAAGAGCAAAGGGGCATCCCCCAAGATCTAGAGAGGACATGCCCTCCTAGAAGAAAGCCAAACGGCTACAAGAGATCAACTAAAGATGTCATCGGGCAAGTGCCACGAAAGGTGAAGCCATTTATTGTCATAAGATGGAGTCACCTTACGTAAAGAACTAACACGATTCCGAACATCAAAAACAATATCATATAGAAGAACAGAAACTGGCCTAAGAGGCATATCATGAGTGCGAGCATTCCTCTCCCTCCATATATGGTAAACTGACGCTGCAAAGGACAGACGAACCAGAAGATGATATAAAGAGGCACCGGAGAACTGACAAAGCCACTCAACAGTTTGGCGCCAATCTCGACAGCTCCAATCTAATCCACACATGGCTAGCACAGACGACCAAACCCTCGATGAAAAGAGGCACTGAAATAAAAGATGATCGATGTCCTCACTCGAACAACCACAAAGGATACACCGCGAGCATGAGGATATACCAAATTTCATTAGACTGTCCTGAGTACAAAGGCCTCCCTGAATAGACATCCAAAGAAGAAAAGAATGGCTGGAATAGATTTCCGGAACCAGACAACTCGGGACCAAGGCATCTCGGGTCTCCTTGACCTCAAAGCATTCCAGGCACTATCCACAGAAAATCTCCCATGTCTATCATCCTCCCAAACCAGCTCATCCTCCCTCAAACTAGAAGGAGACGGAAGGTGAGTCTGAGCCAAATCAACAAGAGCAGCAGATCTAGAAGGGGGCCAACGCCAAGCAGAATCAGAGATAATGGAAGCAATTGTCGCCATCCTATCCAAGCCAGAATCATAAATCACTCTCTCGCCCAATGAGTCCTCAATCGGGCCTACAGGATGCCAATTATCAAACCACAATAATGTCGACTCACCATTCCCAATACTCACTCTCATCCGCCGACGGGACCAAGAACGAAGCTCCAAAATCTTACGCCAACTCCAAGAGCAATCAGAAGGACGTGGGATCTCCCAAAAACTTCTCCCCCTCAGTAAATAAGAGTAAACCCAAGTAGACCAAGAAGAAACCTGACCAGAACAGAGAAACCAATATGCTTGACAATAGCTGCTCTATTCCAAGCTTCCAGACTCTTTATACCCAGTCCCCCCTCCTTAAGAGGTAAACAAATTTTGCTCCAAGCTACTCTAGCCCCAGTAGGGATAAGCGCACTACCCTTCCAAAGGAAAGAACGTAGGATAGTCTCCACCTTCCTAATCACTGACTTAGGAAGAATAAATAAAGAAGACCAATAAACTTGAATGGAGAACAAAACAGACTTTATAAGCTGGAGCCGACTTGCATAAGAGAGAAACTTACAACTCCAGCTTTTAGCATGCATAACAATACGATCCACAAGAGAAGCACAGTCAGAGGCCCTAAGTTTAGTAGAGATCAAAGGAACCCCCAAATACCTCACAGGAAGAGTCCCCACCTGGAATCTTAACACATCACGCAGTTGGTCTTGCATAGAAAGAGAGATGCCAGAAGAGAAGAGATGACTCTTAGCTGGATTCGGAATTAAACCTGATAAACCACTGAACTGCCCAATACAATCCTTGATCAAAGAAACAGAGGATGCATCTGCTTTACAAAAAATCATAAGGTCATCTGCAAAACAGAGATGAGTAAGACGGTCCTTTGAACACCGCCAGTGGAACTGGAAACCCGGATTAGTAGCCATATTACGAAGAAGGCCTGATAAAACTTCCATAGCCAAAACAAAAAGATAAGGAGACATAGGATCACCTTGTCGCAACCCACGACCCCCAGAGAAAAATCCATGCAGCTCACCATAATAGAAACAGAGAATCCCGTAGTAGTCATACACTCCTGAATCCAACCCACCATCCTCTCAGGAATACCAACAGTCCTCAGAACCTCAACCAAAAAATCCCAACGAACAGTGTCATAAGCTTTCATCAAGTCAATCTTAAGAGCACACCTCGGGGAACCGCCATTCCGGTGATAATTCCGAACCAATTCCTGACATAAGAGAATATTGTCGCTAATACGCCTTCCCTCGACAAAAGCAGATTGATTCTGACTGATCACTGAAGGGAGAATGACCTTAATTCTGTTCGCAATCAGCTTAGCAATGCACTTGTAAATGGTGTTACAGCAAGAAATGGGCCTATAATCCTTAACCTGGGAAGGATTAGGAATCTTAGGAATCAGAGCAATGGATGTATTTACCTGCCTCAAAAGACGTCCAGAAGAAAAGAATGAATGAATAGCACATAAGACATCATCCCCCACAATATTCCAACACTTCTTAAAGAAACCCGAATTAAACCCATCCGGACCTGGAGCTTTATTGTCTTTCAGCCCGAACAAAACAGCTTTAATCTCCTCATCCTCAACCTCACGAGAAAGAGCCATACTCTGCTCCTCAGTCACATGTCTAGTAATAGCAGAATGGAGGGTCACCCTATCAAAATCCTGCTGACGATGCTGAGGACCTAAAAGGGACTCAAAAAAGAAAAAATCTCATCTCTAACCAAGCATCTTCCTCCACACGGGTACCATCCTCTTTAGTAATAGAAGTAACCTTACTACGGCCATGAAAACTCTTCATAGCGGTAAAGAAGAACTTAGAATTCTGATCCCCAAGGTTAAGCCACTGAACACGAGATTTCTGTCTATTAAAGCCTTCTTCAGCCCGACTCAAATCACCATAACTCACTGAAAGACGAGCTTCCTCAGCTAACAGAGCAGGGTCACTGGGAAGTCCTGTAAAGCACATTGTACTCTATCCAACTCCTTCCTGATCTCCAAAACACGACAAGAAATTTTAGAGAAATGCTCAACATTAAATTTCTTCAAAGCCGCCTTAACATTCTTTAGCTTACAACATAACCGGAACATTGGAGTACCATGAACATCAATATCCCAAGCCCTAGCCACAACAGAAAGAAAATCAGGATGATCCACCCAAAACTGAAAGAATTTAAAGGGAATTTTCCTTTTAGGGAGCTCTGCAAGCTTAACAACCATAGGAGAGTGATCAGAAATCCGGGAAGGAAGAAAACGGGCAGAAGAACCCGGGAAAATACACTCCCAAGAAGGATTTACCAGAACACGGTCCAACTTGCGCCAAATAGGAGACTGAATCTGCTTATTAAACCAAGTAAACTTACACCCAGAATACTGCAGATCATCCAAGCCAGCTTGACCCAAACAGCAACCCAAGTCATCTTTCCAAGCTGGCCAAGCCACAGATCCACCACTATGCTCAAACGGAGAACGGATAGCATTGAAATCACCTAAAACAAGCCATGGGGAATCATCAACCATACTACCACAATTAAGCAGGTCAGCCCAAAGTTCTCGCCGCTTCTCGTAATCACACTCACCATAAACCACTGAAACTACACAATTCCAAACCCCAGAAATAGGAGTCACACGGCAGTGAATAGCTTGAGCTGAAGACTGAATAATGCTAACAACAACATCACTAGGATTCCAACAAACCCAGATACGACCAAACGGACTAATATCATAATGGCAAAAAAACTTCCAAGAAGGATTAATCGCACGAGAGACATTCATAAGATTAACCTCCTTAACCTTGGTTTCAACTAAACCACACAACGAGAGCTTCTCCTCACTAAAAAACCTCTTGACTTCAGCATGTTTTAATGGGTCATTGAGACCTCTAATATTCCAACAACCAAAAATCATTAAAACAGATGAAAAAAGGCCAAACCCACAAATCAACGTCGACGACCCCCCCCAGAAGACTTCCAATTCTGACTCCTTTTCCCACCTGAACCTTTTTGGATTTTTTTTTTTTTTTTTTTTTTGGATAAGGTAAGTATTATAACAAAAGAAAACTATACAAGAGCAAAGGGGCATCCCCCAGGATCTAGAGAGGACAAGCCCTCCTAGAAGAAAGCCAAACGGCTACAAAAGATCAACTAAAGATGTCATCGGGCAAGTGCCACGAAAGGTGAAGCCATTTATTGTCATAAGATGGAGTCACCTTACGTAAAGAACTAACACGATTCCGAACATAAAAAACAATATCATATAGAGAACAAAAACTGGCCTAAGAGGCATATCATGAGTGCGAGCATTCCTCTCCTCCATATATGGTAACTGACGCTGCAAAGGACAAACGAACCAGAAGATGATATAAAGAGGCATCAGAGAACTGACAAAGCCACTCAACAGTTTGGCGCCAATCTCGACAGCTCCAGTCTAAACCACACATGGCTAACACAGACGACCAAACCCTCAATGAAAAGAGGCACTGAAAAAAAAGATGATCGATGTCCTCACTCGAACAACCACAAAGGATACACTGCGAGCAAGATGATATACAATTCATTAGATTGTCCTGAGTACAAAGGCCTCCCTGAATGGACATCAAAGAAGAAAAGAATGGCGGGGAATAGATTTCCGGAACCAGACAACTCGGGACCAAGGCATCTCGGGTCTCCTCGACCTCAAAGCATTCCAGGCACAATCCACAGAATTTCCCATGTCTATCATCTTCCCAAACCAGCATATCCTCCCTCAAACTAGAAGGAGACGGAAGGTGAGTCTGAGCCAAATCAACAAGAGCAGCAGATCTAGAAGGGGGCCAATGCCAAGCAGAATCAGAGATAATGGAAGCAACTGTCGCCATCCTATCCAGCCAGAATCATAAATCACTCTCTCGCCCAATGAGTACTCAATCGGGCCTACAGGATGCCAATTATCAAACCACAATAAAGTCGACTCACCATTCCCAATACTCACTCTCATCCGCCGACGGGACCAAGAACGAAGCTCCAAAATCTTACGCCAACGCCAACTCCAGGGAGTCAACAGCCTTAATAGCCAAACTGTTAACCAACGGAGTAGGCGAATCATAAACTGCAGACGCGAGCATTCATTTACCTCAGTATAGGAAGATCCTCACCAAGTTGTGAAGAGTCAATGGAGGTTTTCCCCTTTCAAATTACCATCTATCACCATAGAGCAGTCTCGGAAGAAATCACAGGCAGAGAATGAGTAACCAAAGTCGGATTCAACCCATTAGAAGAACCCTCTCCCAAAACAAGAGTTTCTCTCAGCAATCAGAGGCACCACATCACTCGAACTAACAGGATGGTTCAAAGAAGTACCCTTACCTTTCTTATTTTTAGTGACCGGGATCCAAGCCCCCTCCTGAGCCTTAGCAGAATCAAAAGGAGCATCCTTATTCGTAGACGGAGGATGTGGCTTAGGAATAGCAGGCTGAGGAAGACTTTTTAATCTCCTTACTAGGTGCCTTTTTGGGGCACGAATTCACCGAGTGCCCAAAAACTTCACAAGTAGAACATTTCACAGGAACCCATTCAAACTCAACCCTAATAGGAACCCTAGTGCCATTAGGGTATTGGAACACAATCTCCTCGATAAGGGGACTCCGAGCATCAATCTCAACACAAACACGAGCAAAGCTGAGACGTTTCCTGGACTGGGTAATATGGTCAACATTGAGAGGTTTCCCAACTGCACTTGCCACACAGCTAATCCCTTTCGCCGTCCATAAGAAAAAGGAAGGTCAAAAAGTTTGAGCCAGACCGGGACCTTGAACAAATCCTCCTTAGTCAAAGATAAATTAGAATGCCAAAGTTTTAAACCAACGGCCTATTAGCCATATGCCAAGGGGCTCCATCCACACCACACCAGCCTCTTGAAGGCTATTGATCTAAACAAAAGAAACCATTCTCGGACGTAAGGACTTCTAACAAACATCCTTCCCCATAACTTGTGTGCAATAGAATTGACAGTTTGGAAGGGTAGAACGTTTTCCCACAAAATAACCAACTAAAGTATTCTGCCAGTACACCACTCCCTTCTTCAAAGACTTCTGCAGGTGGGCATACAACAACCTTACCATCAATAATATTAGGTTTAACATAATGTAGAGCAGTGGAAGAAAATGTCGAATCAAGACTGTCAACCAGCAGGAACACCAAAATCACCTTGACCCGGAACACCTGCAACGGCGGAGACAGAATCAGATGGGGAGATAACACCCGACCCACTATCACCAATAACCAAGCTAGAAGCTGAAGCGACTCCTTCTGAGAAAGTCAATGCCGCCGGCGCTGAGGAAGGAACCGAGAGGGCCACGAGATCCGACGATGGCTTCGAGCAAACCGAACCCAGCACAACCTGCGAAGCATTTGAGACCAACGAGGTAGCCCTAACAGCTCTACGGCCAGTGCCAGGGAGGCGCGGCCCCACGATAGGGAGACCAGAAGGAGGCATAATGAAAAAGACGGTGAGGGGGAAAATAAGGAGAGCAAAAGAGGCGAAATTAGAAAGGAAAGGAGAAAAAAAGGGGGGAAACCGGAGTAAAAAGACCAAAACCGATCTAAGAAAAATAAAGGGGAAGAAAATAGATCTGAGAAAACAAAAGGGTAACAAGAGGAGAAAGGCATGGGGAAAATAATTTAGTAAAAAGCCCATATCTGAGAGGAGAGAATCAATTTGGTAGAAGACCAAAGGGATCCAGGTACACGAAGGAGAAGAAGCAAATCGCCCAGTTTCAGGCTACTTCTGCATGGAAGGGAAAATGGGTTCCTGCCATGCCTTTGATAAGTCGAAGTTGAAACAAAGAAGATAAGTTACAATATATAGTACAATGAAAGAAATCATAATGGGTAAAATGACCAAAACACCCTTATTTTCTAACTAATTGCAACTTAAAGGCTATGCCCTTAATATGCATTTAACAACCTAGACAACTTACCATAAAAGTCTAAATTAATAAAAACTTAATAAAAAACTTTGCCAAAAAAAATCAATAAATGAAAAACAACAAAATCACAAAAATCCAACAAGGGTGGCAAGTTTTTCAAAGCCAGGACAAATTGTCTCATTGACATAAAAATCCCCAAAATTTGTGGCATTCATGTATATAGGCCAAATGATGTGTTTTGAAGCCCAATAAGTTTTGTATTCACCTAATATTTGGTGTTGGACTTAATTCGGCTTGATTCGTTAAAACTGCATCTACTTTGGGCTTGCATCATTCTCATTTATTTCAATCCAGTTTTTTTTAGGTTTGAATGTTGTCCCCTAGATCATGTCGGGAGGACGTAGATCACCTTTTCTTCCTGACATGATCCAAGGGACAACATTTGACATGAATGTAGTCACCCAAGGAACATTAGAGCCTTTGCAATTGCCAACAGGCCCAATCACACGCCAAAGAGCTAAGAAGATTACAGACGCAATAACAGGGCTAGAGTTTGCATATAATAGATGCATTCATCCTTCTAGTTTTTACTTGCCTTATGAGATTGATTATGATTCTAATTCTTTAACTCCTATGGATTTGTTATCTTTGATTGTTATTAAGCTTGGGAGTATAATGATAAGGGAAAGGCAGAGTTGGTGAGAATAATAGGTTTCCAACGCATTGTGTATGACCCCGGCAATTGGGTGTGGCTTTATATGCAAGAGGAAAAGATCCAAGTTGCAACCAGGATGGGATGGTCCATTTCAAGTCTTGGAAAGGATTAACGACAATGCATATAAGCTGTATTTGCAAGGTAAGTACAAGCTATCTCTGCTACTTTTATTTTTCTGACTTAACTCATTTTGATGCAAGTTCAGATTCAAGGTCGAATCCTTTTCAACAAGGAGGGAATGACATGAGTCCAACCACCAGAGACATTACATGATGCAGCTAACAACTTGGAGGAACCCATGCAGTTGCCAACAGGTCCAATCACACGCCAAAGAGCAATGAAGATCAGAGAGGCCTTTGCGGGACTAGCTCGGAGCTATGTGACCAGTTGCAGCAACCAAGTCAAGTGCACACCAGAGACACATATGGGCATAAACAGAGAGGTCCCCAAGCTATTTCATTTGACCCAGATCAGTTCAGACTGAAGCATAGCAAAGCAGCTTCAGCACCTGCACCCTTTTGACCCGATTTGACCTATTTTGGGACTATGTTGAATTCGGGCCAATGGGGGCATTTTTGTGTCATTTGTGCTCGACATTTTGACTTTATTTATGATGTAATTATCATGGTTGACTATGTCATTAGGCTTAATTATGCTTAGATTTGTACTTAGCCGGAAGCACGTCAATTTACTATAGCATGTAAGCACCTTAATTAGCTTAAGTGAGATTAGCTTCTAATCATTGTTTTAAGTTTATTTAGGTGTAAAAGGACTTTAATGGTCGTGGTTGAGGTGCTTGACTTATGGCTTTTGGTAATTTTAGCTCTAGGGTCATTTTAGCCTTTTTACTCTTTTCTAACCCTTATTATATGACTCTTCTTTGTATTTTTGGAAAACCAACGTAATATACAGAATTTTGAAAGAGAGAAAAGCTTGAGCTTTCCATGGCTATGGCCAAAACCTTGTTGAGGGAGGGATTCCCCTTTTCAAGTTCAAATTGACTTATCTAAGCTTGGCAACTTAGTGGCGTCTCCATTGCTAGCAAAATACAATTTGATTTCATGCTTGTGGTTATCATGGACGTGAGTTTCATGGTGGTTAGGGGCTGATCTTGGTTGGGTTTTTGTTCCTACAAAATCAGTATTCAAAGTTCTTGGGGTTTTGAGAAAGATGCTTGGGGTTTGCTTGGTTTCCAAACCAAGTGAGTTCTTGTCATTTGGTATCAAGAGCTTAGGGTTCTGAGGTCTGATTTCCTATCCTTTGTGTGTTTAATCTTTTATTCATCTTTGTTCTTTGTTGATTTAATTTCGGCATCAAGGTTTTACTTCCATGAATATTTCATGAATTGTTGCAGCCGGCCATAAAACTCTGAACTAATCCCGCCATTGCTTCTCTGAGTCTTTTGGTCCTCTGCCTCGTAATTGGCCCTTCTGGTACTTGTAATGCGTCATTTGGTTTGTTGTCTGCCTGGATCATGTCACATCTACTTTCTTTTCACCAGCTCTCACAACTTCATCATCACTCATGGCCACTATCTCAACCATACTTGCAAAGACCTCCTCACACACCTGCTCAGCTTCACTATGTTTTTCAACCTCAAAGCACACTACCTCACAAGTTTTTACTCCCTCAATGCTCACGGTCTCACAAGCATTTTCACTCACACCATGTCACTTATAACACAATTCACAACATTCAAGGCCTCAAAAGTGTTTTCATTCGCTATGCACTCAACATCACAAATGCTTCTCACTTCATTACACACAACTTCAATAGCTTTTGGTTGTTGAGTACTCTCTTCATTCACTGCATATTTAGTTACCTTCCAAGTCTTTTTTTCCATTTCTCATAAGATCTTCTATAATCACTCATAATATCTTGGACATCACATTTGAAAGTATCCAAAACCTCGATCTTATCATTAATGGTTAAACAAGGACCTGCCATCTCAACACTAAACAAATAGATTAGAAATAATAAAAAGCAAAACAAATATGTAAATCCTCACAATCTCACGTGTTTACACCGAATGATATCACTCCACTCGTGTTTGCACTCTATTGGCTTTACCCGATATTGTGCTCACAATCACATCGCCTTTTACCACTATTGAGTTCTTCCTCAATTCAATTAAAAATCAACTCAATTCCCAGAATGGTCAACTAAGGTGTAGTCCACAAGCTAGCAGAAACACAATGTATATATAGAGCAGGTGGAATAAAGCAAATAAGATAAGTAATCACAGAGACTCAATCGAAAGAAACCTATAGCTAGAGTGCTCATAATAAGAAAGAATGACGAGTTAGCTAAATGCAATAAATAAGCAAGCAAGCAATAAACGTGTCACTGAAGCAATCTTGTGGTCACTCGCTATAGTGTTTGAGCTCACCTTTCTTTTCTTCTCACACACACTCACAAGTGTTTACACTCCAATGAAACACAATGAAGCACAACGGATTTCAATTCGGCTATAACACAAATATAGTCTTTCAAGCTCAAGCTCAAACCAACCAATCAATATCAATGTAACTCATGTAAAGCAATCCAATCAACCTGCAAATGGTCTAATCAAGCTAAGCACAATGCGACCAATTCTCTTTCTTTTTTTTTTTTTTTCAAAACAAGTAGGTGACTCAGCTGCTTACGTAAGTAGCTTACAAGTAGGTCAAGTAAGCATGTCAATTCGGTAATGGTAAGTTACAAACCAACTAAACACTTTTTCCAACTAACTTGTGATGCAGCAGCTTGCCTCTTCAAGCACCTCTCAAATGCAATGATGGCTACTCAAATTTCCATGTCAAGCTCATGAGTGCTTCCATTTTCAATGTCATGCTAATGATTTCAACACAAATCAAATGTCAAGCTAATGATGGCTAACGCAAATCAGCAAGCACACTTGTTAATTCATGCTTCAACATAAGCACATCAAGCACTCACGGCAATATGTGTAACAAAGCAACAAGACTTGTCTCACAAAGTTAACACACAAGCATAAGTAAACTTCAAGAGTCTCACGGCCTCATCAATCCATAAGCATTTCATTTTATTTCAACACTCATTCACTCAAATGCCTCACCACAACACTTAAAAACACTTGTTTTCCTCACACTTCACAAGATTGCAACAACTTCACAAAGATTGCAAACAAGTTAGTTCAAGCAATGCTAGGAGTAATGAAGTGCAATCTGATTTTCTCAAAGATATGAATGAACAATACCTATTGAAAACAAGCTAAGTGACATGCATATGGCAAGAACAAAGCAAGGGTGGTGATGGTTCTTCCTTGGCCGAATCTGACCTGATGCATTTTTTTTTTTTTTGATTTTTGAAACTAATAACTTAATAACAATGTTAAACACGTCCTAGTAACTTAAAATTAACAACTAAACACTTGATTCAAGCAAAGAACACAAAAGCCCCAATTTTGACCTAAGTAGCCAAAGCTTAACTCAAAGAAATACTCATGATCAATCAAAAAACACTCAAGGCAGAATGTTATTCATGATATTTTGATCACAAATCAACAAGAATCAGCAAGAAACCTTATCCAAAAAAAGAATCAGCAAGAAACAACAAGATCCAACAATTCATGAAATATTCATGGAAGTAAAACCTTGATGCCGAAATTAAATCAACAAAGAACAAAGATGAATAAAAGATTAAACAACACAAAGGATAGGAAATAAGACCTCAGAACCCTAAGCTCTTGATACCAAATGACAAGAACTCACTTGGGTTTGGAAACCAAGCAAACCCCAAGCATCTTTCTCAAAACCCCAAGAACTTTGAATACTGATTTTGTAGGAACAAAACCCAACCAAGATCAGCCCCTAACCACCATGAAACTCACGTCCATGATAACCACAAGCATGAAATCAGATTGTATTTTGCTAGCAATGGAGACGCCACTAAGTTGCCAAGCTTAGATAAGTCAATTTGAACTTGAAAAGGGGAATCCCTCCCTCAACAAGGTTTTGGCCATAGCCATGGAAAGATCAAGCTTTTCTCTCTTTCAAAATTCTGTATATTACGTTGGTTTTCCAAAAATACAAAGAAGAGTCATATAATAAGGGTTACAAAAGAGTAAAAAGGCTAAAATGACCCTAGAGCTAAAATTACCAAAAGCCATAAGTCAAGCACCTCAACCACGACCATTAAGGTCCTTTTGCACCTAAATAACTTAAAACAAAGATTAGAAGCTAATCTCACTTAAGCTAATTAAGGTGCTTACATGCTATAGTAAATTGACGTGCTTCCGGCTAAGTACAAATCTAAGCATAATTAAGCCTAATGGCATAGTCAACCATGCTAATTACATCATAAATAAAGTCAAATGTCGAGCACAAATGACAAAAGTGCCCCCATTTGGCCGAATTCAACATAGTCCCAAAATAGGTCAAATCGGGTCAAAAGGGTGCAGGTGCTGAAGCTGCTCTGCTATGCTTCAGTCTGAACTGATCTGGGTCAAATGAAATAGCTTGGGGACCTCTCTGGTTATGCCCATATGTGTCTCTGGTGTGCACTTGACTTGGTTGCTGCAACTGGTCACATAGCTCCGAGCTAGTCCCGCAAAGGCCTCTCTGATCTTCATTGCTCTTTGGCGTGTGATTGGACCTGTTGGCAACTGCATGGGTTCCTCCAAGTTGTTAGCTGCATCATGTAATGTCTCTGGTGGTTGGACTCATGTCATTCCCTCCTTGTTGAAAAGGATTCGACCTTGAATCTGAACTTGCATCAAAATGAGTTAAGTCAGAAACAATAAAAGTAGCAGATACGTTGTACTTACCTTGCAAATCCAGCTTATATGCATTGTCGTTAATCCTTTCCAAGACTGAAATGGACCATCCCATCCTGGTTGCAACTTGGATCTTTTCCTCTTGCATATAAAGCCACACCCAATTGCCGGGGTCATACACAATGCGTTGGAAACCTATTATTCTCACCAACTCTGCCTTTCCCTTATCATTCATACTCCCAAGCTTAATAACAATCAAAGATAAAAAATCCATAGGACTTAAAGAATTAGAATCATAATCAATCTCATAAGGCAAGTAAAAACTAGAAGGATGAATGCATCTATTATATGCAAACTCTAGCCCCGTTATTGCGTCTGTAATCTTCTTAGCTCTTTGGTGTGTGATTGGGCCTGTTGGCAATTGCAAAGGCTCTAATGTTCCTTGGGTGACTACATTCATGTCAAATGTTGTCCCTTGGATCATGTCATTCTCCCTCTCTTGAAATGGATTCGTCCTCGAATCCGAACCCGGATCATAGATAGTTATGACAAAATCAATTGGACGATGATATTGAAATATAAAAGAATCATATTTGACCACTTGTACCTGCGATGAAAAAGCATAAACAATAGAGAAAATGTTATTGAAAAACTTCACTAACACATCTTGACAAGGAACCCACTTGGATTCGAAATCCAAGCAAACCCCAAGCAACGGACGGAACCCCAAGAACCGCGAAATGATTTTGTAGAAACAAAACCCTTCCAAGGCCACAAAGAAGACCCACAAAGAACTTGCCCTTGAGAACCTTTAAGATGAATCCTTGTAGTGTTTTGCTAGCAATGGAGACGCCACTAAGTGTGCCAAACTTAGATAAGTCGATTCAAACTTGAAAAGGGGAATCCCTCCCTTACATTAATTCGGCCATAGCCAAAGCTTTAAGCTTTTGAGTTTACAAAATTCGTTGGTTCCCTCAAATGAAGAAGAAAGTAAGCTTAAATATTGTTACAAAAAGAAACCCTAAAGGCATAAAGACAATAATGCCCCTAAAAACGAAATACACACAAATATCAAGTCTTTAAGTCTTTAAATGCCTAGAAATCTTTATTCTAAACTGATTTGGGCCAAGTGAAATGGCTTTGGGCCCTTTCCATCGAGCCCATATGCGCCTCTATTTGTTTGTTGCAGCCGGCCATAAAACTCTGAACTAATCCCGCCATTGCTTCTCTGAGTCTTTTGGTCCTCTGCCTCGTAATTGGCCCTTCTGGTACTTGTAATGCGTCATTTTGGTTTGTTGTCTGCCTGGATCATGTCACATCTACTTTCTTTTCACCAGCTCTCACAGCTTCATCATCACTCATGGCCACTATCTCAACCATACTTGCAAAGACCCCTCACACACCCCTGCTCAGCTTCACTATGTTTTTCACACCTCAAGCACACTACCTCACAAGTTTTTGTTTACTCCCTCAATGCTCACGGTCTCACAAGCATTTTCACTCACCATGTCACTTATAACACAATTCACAACATTCAAGGCCTCAAAGTGTTTTCATTCGCTATGCACTCAACATCACAAATGCTTCTCTCACTTCATTACACACAACTTCAATAGCTTTTGGTTGTTGAGTACTCTCTTCATTCACTGTATATTTAGTTACCTTCCAAGTCTTTTTCCATTTCTCATAAGATCTTCTATAATCACTCATAATATCTTGGACATCACATTTGAAAGTATCCAAAACCTCGATCTTATCATCAATGGTTAAACAAGGACCTGCCATCTCAACACTAAACAAATAGATTAGAAATAATAAAAAGCAAAACAAATACGTAAATCCTCACAATCTCACGTGTTTACACCGAATGATATCACTCCACTCGTGTTTGCACTATATTGGCTTTTACCCGATACTGTGCTCACAATCACTGCCTTTTACCACTATTGAGTTCTTCCTCAATTCAATTAAAAATCAACTCAATTCCCAGAATGGTCAACTAAGGTGTAGTCCACAAGCTAGCAGAAACACAATGTATATATAGAGTAGGTGGAATAAAGCAAATAAGATAAGTAATCACAGAGACTCAATCGAAAAAAACCTATAGCTAGAGTGCTCATAATAAGAAAGAATGACGAGTTAGCTAAATGCAATAAATAAGCAAGCAAGCAATAAACGTGTCACTGAAGCAATCTTGTGGTCACTCGCTATAGTGTTTGAGCTCACCTTTCTTTTCTTCTCACACACACTCACAAGTGTTTACACTCCAATGAAACACAATGAAGCACAACGGATTTCAATTCGGCTATAACACAAATATAGTCTTTCAAGCTCAAGCTCAAACCAAATCAAATATCAATGTAACTCATGTAAAGCAATCCAATCAACCTGCAAATGGTCTAATCAAGCTAAGCACAATGCGACCAATTCTCTTTCTTTTTTTTTTTTTTCAAAACAAGTAGGTGACTCAGCTGCTTACGTAAGTAGCTTACAAGTAGGTCAAGTAAGCATGTCAATTCGGTAATGGTAAGTTACAAACCAACTAAACACTTTTTCCAACTAACTTGGTGATGCAGCAGCTTGCCTCTTCAAGCACCTCTCAAATGCAATGATGGCTACTCAAATTTCCATGTCAAGCTCATGAGTGCTTCCATTTTCAATGTCATGCTAATGATTTCAACACAAATCAAATGTCAAGCTAATGATGGCTAACGCAAATCAGCAAGCACACTTGTTAATTCATGCTTCAACATAAGCACATCAAGCACTCACGGCAATATGTGTAACAAAGCAACAAGACTTGTCTCACAAAGTTAACACACAAGCATAAGTAAACTTCAAGAGTCTCACGGCCTCATCAATCCATAACATTTCATTTTATTTCAACACTCATTCACTCAAATGCCTCACCACAACACTTAAAAAACACTTGTTTTCCTCACACTTCACAAGATTGCAACAACTTCACAAAGATTGCAAACAAGTTAGTTCAAGCAATGCTAGGAGTAATGAAGTGCAATCTGATTTTCTCAAAGTAGATATGAACAATACCTATTGAAAACAAGCTAAGTGACATGCATATGGCAAGAACAAAGCAAGGGTGGTGATGGTTCTTCCTTGGCCGAATCTGACCTGATGCATTTCTCTTTTTTTTTTTTTTTATTTTTGAAACTAATAACTTAATAACAATGTTAAACACGTCCTAGTAACTTAAAATTAACAACTAAACACTTGATTCAAGCAAAGAACACAAAAGCCCCAATTTTGAAACTAATAACTTAATAACAATGTTAAACACGTCCTAGTAACTTAAAATTAACAACTAAACACTTGATTCAAGCAAAGAACACAAAAGCCCCAATTTTGAACTAAGTAGCCAAGTCAAGTGCACACCAGAGCTAAAATTAGGGTTACATCATAAAGTCAAAATTTTGACCTAAGTAGCCAAAGCTTAACTCAAAGAAATACTCATGATCAATCAAAAAACACTCAAGGCAGAATGTTATTCATGATATTTTGATCACAAATCAACAAGAATCAGCAAGAAACAACAAGATCCAACAATTCATGAAATATTCATGGAAGTAAAACCTTGATGCCGAAATTAAATCAACAAAGAACAAAGATGAATAAAAGATTAAACAACACAAAGGATAGGAAATCAGACCTCAGAACCCTAAGCTCTTGATACCAAATGACAAGAACTCACTTGGGTTTGGAAACCAAGCAAACCCCAAGCATCTTTCTCAAAACCCCAAGAACTTTGAATACTGATTTTGTAGGAACAAAACCCAACCAAGATCAGCCCCTAACCACCATGAAACTCACGTCCATGATAACCACAAGCATGAAATCAAATTGTATTTTGCTAGCAATGGAGACGCCACTAAGTTGCCAAGCTTAGATAAGTCAATTTGAACTTGAAAAGGGGAATCCCTCCCTCAACAAGGTTTTGGCCATAGCCATGGAAAGCTCAAGCTTTTCTCTCTTTCAAAATTCTGTATATTACGTTGGTTTTCCAAAAATACAAAGAAGAGTCATATAATAAGGGTTACAAAAGAGTAAAAAGGCTAAAATGACCCTAGAGCTAAAATTACCAAAAGCCATAAGTCAAGCACCTCAACCACGACCATTAAGGTCCTTTTGCACCTAAATAAACTTAAAACAAAGATTAGAAGCTAATCTCACTTAAGCTAATTAAGGTGCTTACATGCTATAGTAAATTGACGTGCTTCCGGCTAAGTACAAATCTAAGCATAATTAAGCCTAATGGCATAGTCAACCATGCTAATTACATCATAAATAAAGTCAAAATGTCGAGCACAAATGACAAAAATGCCCCTATTTGGCCGAATTCAACATAGTCCTAAAATAGGTCAAATCGGGTCAAAAGGGTGCAGGTGCTGAAGCTGCTCTGCTATGCTTCAGTCTGAACTGATCTGGGTCAAATGAAATAGCTTGGGGACCTCTCTAGTTATGCCCATATGTGTCTCTGGTGTGCACTTGACTTGGTTGCTGCAACTGGTCACATAGCTCCGAGCTAGTCCCGCAAAGGCCTCTCTGATCTTCATTGCTCTTTGGCGTGTGATTGGACCTGTTGGCAACTGCATGGGTTCCTCCAAGTTGTTAGCTGCATCATGTAATGTCTCTGGTGGTTGGACTCATGTCATTCCCTCCTTGTTGAAAAGGATTCGACCTTGAATCTGAACTTGCATCAAAATGAGTTAAGTCAGAAACAATAAAAGTAGCAGATACGTTGTACTTACCTTGCAAATCCAGCTTATATGCATTGTCGTTAATCCTTTCCAAGACTTGAAATGGACCATCCCATCCTGGTTGCAACTTGGATCTTTTCCTCTTGCATATAAAGCCACACCCAATTGCCGGGGTCATACACAATGCGTTGGAAACTATTATTCTCACCAACTCTGCCTTTCCCTTATCATTCATACTCCCAAGCTTAATAACAATCAAAGATAACAATCCATAGGAGTTAAAGAATTAGAATCATAATCAATCTCATAAGGCAAGTAAAAACTAGAAGGATGAATGCATCTATTATATGCAAACTCTAGCCCCGTTATTGCGTCTGTAATCTTCTTAGCTCTTTGGCGTGTGATTGGGCCTGTTGGCAATTGCAAAGGCTCTAATGTTCCTTGGGTGACTACATTCATGTCAAATGTGTCCCTTGGATCATGTCATTCTCCCTCTCTTGAAATGGATTCGTCCTCGAATCCGAACCCGGATCATAGATAGTTATGACAAAATCAATTGGACGATGATATTGAAATATAAAAGAATCATATTTGACCACTTGTACCTTGCGATGAAAAAGCATAAACAATAGAGAAAATGTTATTGAAAAACTTCACTAACACATCTTGACAAGGAACCCACTTGGATTCGAAATCAAGCAAACCCCAAGCACGACGGAACCCCAAGAACCGCGAAATGATTTTGTAGAAACAAAACCCTTCCAAGGCCACAAAGAAGACCCACAAAGAACTTGCCCTTGAGAACCTTTAAGATGAATCCTTGTAGTGTTTTGCTAGCAATGGAGACGCCACTAAGTGTGCCAAACTTAGATAAGTCGATTCAAACTTGAAAAGGGGAATCCCTCCCTTACATTAATTCGGCCATAGCCAAAGCTTTAAGCTTTTGAGTTTACAAAATTCGTTGGTTCCCTCAAATGAAGAAGAAAGTAAGCTTAAATATTGTTACAAAAAGAAACCCTAAAGGCATAAAGACAATAATGCCCCTAAAAACGAAATTACACAAATATCAAGTCTTTAAGTCTTTAAATGCCTAGAAAGCTTTATTCTAAACTGATTTGGGCCAAGTGAAATGGCTTTGGGCCCTTTCCATCGAAGCCCACATGCGCCTCTATTTGTTTGTTGCAGCCGGCCATAAAACTCTGAACTAATCCCGCCATTGCTTCTCTGAGTCTTTTGGTCCTCTGCCTCGTAATTGGCCCTTCTGGTACTTGTAATGCGTCATTTGGTTTGTTGTCTGCCTGGATCATGTCACATCTACTTTCTTTTCACCAGCTCTCACAGCTTCATCATCACTCATGGCCACTATCTCAACCATACTTGCAAAGACCTCCTCACACACCTGCTCAGCTTCACTATGTTTTTCAACCTCAAAGCACACTACCTCACAAGTGTTTACTCCCTCAATGCTCACGGTCTCACAAGCATTTTCACTCACCATGTCACTTATAACACAATTCACAACATTCAAGGCCTCAAAAGTGTTTTCATTCGCTATGCACTCAACATCACAAATGCTTCTCACTTCATTACACACAACTTCAATAGCTTTTGGTTGTTGAGTACTCTCTTCATTCACTGTATATTTAGTTACCTTCCAAGTCTTTTTCCATTTCTCATAAGATCTTCTATAATCACTCATAATATCTTGGACATCACATTTGAAAGTATCCAAAACCTCGATCTTATCATCAATGGTTAAACAAGGACCTGCCATCTCAACACTAAACAAATAGATTAGAAAATAAAAAAAGCAAAACAAATACGTAAATCCTCACAATCTCACGTGTTTACACCGAATGATATCACTCCACTCGTGTTTGCACTATATTGGCTTTTACCGATACTGTGCTCACAATCACTGCCTTTTACCACTATTGAGTTCTTCCTCAATTCAATTAAAAATCAACTCAATTCCCAGAATGGTCAACTAAGGTGTAGTCCACAAGCTAGCAGAAACACAATGTATATATAGAGCAGGTGGAATAAAGCAAATAAGATAAGTAATCACAGAGACTCAATCGAAAGAAACCTATAGCTAGAGTGCTCATAATAAGAAAGAATGACGAGTTAGCTAAATGCAATAAATAAGCAAGCAAGCAATAAACGTGTCACTGAAGCAATCTTATGGTCACTCGCTATAGTGTTTGAGCTCACCTTTCTTTTCTTCTCACACACACTCACAAGTGTTTACACTCCAATGAAACACATGAAGCACAACGGATTTCAATTCGGCTATAACACAATATAGTCTTTCAAGCTCAAGCTCAAACCAAATCAAATATCAATGTAACTCATGTAAAGCAATCCAATCAACTTGCAAATGGTCTAATCAAGCTAAGCACAATGCGACCAATTCTCTTTCTTTTTTTTTTTCAAAACAAGTAGGTGACTCAGCTGCTTACGTAAGTAGCTTACAAGTAGGTCAAGTAAGCATGTCAATTCGGTAATGGTAAGTTACAAACCAACTAAACACTTTTTCCCCAACTAACTTGGTGATGCAGCAGCCTTGCCTCTTCAAGCACCTCTCAAATGCAATGATGGCTACTCAAATTTCCATGTCAAGCTCATGAGTGCTTCCATTTTCAATGTCATGCTAATGATTTCAACACAAATCAAATGTCAAGCTAATGATGGCTAACGCAAATCAGCAAGCACACTTGTTATTCATGCTTCACAACATAAGCACATCAAGCACTCACGGCAATATGTGTAACAAAGCAACAAGACTTGTCTCACAAAGTTAACACACAAGCATAAGTAAACTTCAAGAGTCTCACGGCCTCATCAATCCATAAGCATTTCATTTTCTTTCAACACTCATTCACTCAAATGCCTCACCACAACACTTAAAAAACACTTGTTTTCATCACACTTCACAAGATTGCAACAACTTCACAAAGATTGCAAACAAGTTAGTTCAAGCAATGCTAGGAGTAATGAAGTGCAATCTGATTTTCTCAAAGTAGATATGAACAATACCTATTGAAAACAAGCTAAGTGACATGCATATGGCAAGAACAAAGCAAGGGTGGTGATGGTTCTTCCTTGGCCGAATCTGACCTGATGCATTTCTTTTTTTTATTTTTTTTATTTTTGAAACTAATAACTTAATAACAATGTTAAACACGTCCTAGTAACTTAAAATTAACAACTAACACTTGATTCAAGCAAAGAACACAAACCCCAATTTTGACCTAAGTAGCCAAGTCAAGTGCACACCAGAGCTAAAATTAGGGTTACAAAGAAGAGTCATATAATAAGGGTTACAAAAGAGTAAAAAGGCTAAAATGACCCTAGAGCTAAAATTACCAAAATCCATAAGTCAAGCACCTCAACCACGACCATTAAGGTCCTTTTGCACCTAAATAAACTTAAAACAATGATTAGAAGCTAATCTCACTTAAGCTAATTAAGGTGCTTACATGCTATAGTAAATTGACGTGCTTCCGGCTAAGTACAAATCTAAGCATAATTAAGCCTAATGGCATAGTCAACCATGCTAATTACATCATAAATAAAGTCAAAATGTCGAGCACAAATGACAAAAATGCCCCTATTTGGCCGAATTCAACATAGTCCTAAAATAGGTCAAATCGGGTCAAAAGGGTGCAGGTGCTGAAGCTGCTCTGCTATGCTTCAGTCTGAACTGATCTGGGTCAAATGAAATAGCTTGGGGACCTCTCTAGTTATGCCCATATGTGTCTCTGGTGTGCACTTGACTTGGTTGCTGCAACTGGTCACATAGCTCCGAGCTAGTCCCGCAAAAGCCTCTCTGATCTTCATTGCTCTTTGGCGTGTGATTGGACCTGTTGGCAACTGCATGGGTTCCTCCAAGTTGTTAGCTGCATCATGTAATGTCTCTGGTGGTTGGACTCATGTCATTCCCTCCTTGTTGAAAAGGATTCGACCTTGAATCTGAACTTGCATCAAAATGAGTTAAGTCAGAAACAATAAAAGTAGCAGATACGTTGTACTTACCTTGCAAATCCAGCTTATATGCATTGTCGTTAATCCTTTCCAAGACTTGAAATGGACCATCCCATCCTGGTTGCAACTTGGATCTTTTCCTCTTGCATATAAAGCCACACCCAATTGCCGGGGTCATACACAATGCGTTGGAAACCTATTATTCTCACCAACTCTGCCTTTCCCTTATCATTCATACTCCCAAGCTTAATAACAATCAAAGATAACAAATCCATAGGAGTTAAAGAATTAGAATCATAATCAATCTCATAAGGCAAGTAAAAACTAGAAGGATGAATGCATCTATTATATGCAAACTCTAGCCCCGTTATTGCGTCTGTAATCTTCTTAGCTCTTTGGCGTGTGATTGGGCCTGTTGGCAATTGCAAAGGCTCTAATGTTCCTTGGGTGACTACATTCATGTCAAATGTTGTCCCTTGGATCATGTCATTCTCCCTCTCTTGAAATGGATTCGTCCTCGAATCCGAACCCGGATCATAGATAGTTATGACAAAATCAATTGGACGATGATATTGAATATAAAAGAATCATATTTGACCACTTGTACGTGCGATGAAAAAGCATAAACAATAGAGAAAATGTTATGGAAAAACTTCACTAACACATCTACTTTCTTTTCACCAGCTCTCACAGCTTCATCATCACTCATGGCCACTATCTCAACCATACTTGCAAAGACCTCCTCACACACCTGCTCAGCTTCACTATGTTTTTCAACCTCAAAGCACACTACCTCACAAGTGTTTACTCCCTCAATGCTCACGGTCTCACAAGCATTTTCACTCACCATGTCACTTATAACACAATTCACAACATTAAGGCCTCAAAAGTGTTTTCATTCGCTATGCACTCAACATCACAAATGCTTCTCACTTCATTACACACAACTTCAATAGCTTTTGGTTGTTGAGTACTCTCTTCATTCACTGTATATTTAGTTACCTTCCAAGTCTTTTTCCATTTCTCATAAGATCTTCTATAATCACTCATAATATCTTGGACATCACATTTGAAAGTATCCAAAACCTCGATCTTATCATCAATGGTTAAACAAGGACCTGCCATCTCAACACTAAACAAATAGATTAGAAATAATAAAAAGCAAAACAAATATGTAAATCCTCACAATCTCGCGTGTTTACACCGAATGATATCACTCCAACCGTGTTTGCACTCTATTTGCTTTTACCCGATGCTGTGCTCACAATCACTGCCTTTTACCACTATTGAGTTCTTCCTCAATTCAATTAAAAATCAACTCAATTCCCAGAATGGTCAACTAAGGTGTAGTCCACAAGCTAGCAGAAACACAATGTATATATAGAGCAGGTGGAATAAAGCAAATAAGATAAGTAATCACAGAGACTCAATCGAAAGAAACATATAGCTAGAGTGCTCATAATAAGAAAGAATGACGAGTTAGCTAAATGCAATAAATAAGCAAGCAAGCAATAAACGTGTCACTGAAGCAATCTTGTGGTCACTCGCTATAGTGTTTGAGCTCACCTTTCTTTTCTTCTCACACACACTCACAAGTGTTTACACTCCAATGAAACACAATGAAGCAAAACGGATTTCAATTCGGCTATAACACAATATAGTCTTTCAAGCTCAAGTTCAAACCAAATCAAATATCAATGTAACTCATGTAAAGCAATCCAATCAACTTGCAAATGGTCTAATCAAGCTAAGCACAATGCGACCAATTCTCTTTCTTTTTTTTTTTCAAAACAAGTAGGTGACTCAGCTGCTTACGTAAGTAGCTTACAAGTAGGTCAAGTAAGCATGTCATTTCGGTAATGGTAAGTTACAAACCAACTAAACACTTTTTCCAACTAACTTGGTGATGCAGCAGCTTGCCTCTTCAAGCACCTCTCAAATGCAATGATGGCTACTCAAATTTCCATGTCAAGCTTATGAGTGCTTCCATTTTCAATGTCATGCTAATGATTTCAACACAAATCAAATGTCAAGCTAATGATGGCTAACGCAAATCAGCAAGCACACTTGTTAATTCATGCTTCAACATAAGCACATCAAGCACTCACGGCAATATGTGTAACAAAGCAACAAGACTTGTCTCACAAAGTTAACACACAAGCATAAGTAAACTTCAAGAGTCTCACAGCTTCATCAATCCATAAGCATTTCATTTTCTTTCAACACTCATTCACTCAAATGCCTCACCACAACACTTAAAAATACTTGTTTTCCTCACACTTCACAAGATTGCAAAAACTTCACAAAGATTGCAAACAAGTTAGTTCAAGCAATGCTAGGAGTAATGAAGTGCAATCTGATTTTCTCAAAGTAGATATGAACAATACCTATTGAAAACAAGCTAAGTGACATGCATATGGCAAGAACAAAGCAAGGGTGGTGATGGTTCTTCCTTGGCCGAATCTGACCTGATGCATTTCTTTTTTTTTTTTTGATTTTTGAAACTAATAACTTAATAAATTGTTAAAACACGTCCTAGTAACTTAAAATAACAACTAAACACTTGATTCAAGCAAAGAACACAAAAGCCCCAATTTTGACCTAAGTAGCCAAAGCTTAACTCAAAGAATACTCATGATCAATCAAAAAACACTCAAGGCAGAATGTTGTTCATGATATTTTGATCACAAATCAACAAGAATCAGCAAGAAACAACAAGATCCAACAATTCATGAAATATTCATGGAAGTAAAACCTTGATGCCGAAATTAAATCACAAAGAACAAAGATGAATAAAAGATTAAACAACACAAAGGATAGGAAATCAGACCTCAGAACCCTAAGCTCTTGATACCAAATGACAAGAACTCACTTGGGTTTGGAAACCAAGCAAACCCCAAGCGTCTTTCTCAAAACCCCAAGAACTTTGAATACTGATTTTGTAGGAACAAAACCCAACAAGATCAGCCCCTAACCACCATGAAACTCACGTCCATGATAACCACAAGCATGAAATCAGATTGTATTTTGCTAGCAATGGAGACGCCACTAAGTTGCCAAGCTTAGATAAGTCAATTTGAACTTGAAAAGGGGAATCCCTCCCTCAACAAGGTTTTGGCCATAGCCATGGAAAGCTCAAGCTTTTCTCTCTTTCAAAATTCTGTATATTACGTTGGTTTTCCAAAAATACAAAGAAGAGTCATATAATAAGGGTTACAAAAGAGTAAAAAGGCTAAAATGACCCTAGAGCTAAAATTACCAAAATCCATAAGTCAAGCACCTCAACCACGACCATTAAGGTCCTTTTGCACCTAAATAAACTTAAAACAAAGATTAGAAGCTAATCTCACTTAAGCTAATTAAGGTG
The DNA here is from genome assembly GCA_019454045.1 of Zanthoxylum bungeanum. NCBI lineage: Eukaryota > Viridiplantae > Streptophyta > Magnoliopsida > Sapindales > Rutaceae > Zanthoxylum > Zanthoxylum bungeanum. The sequence goes on along the minus strand of SKCR01044511.1, from coordinate 263,263 downwards.
CTTACATGCTATAGTAAATTGACGTGCTTCCGGCTAAGTACAAATCTAAGCATAATTAAGCCTAATGGCATAGTCAACCATGCTAATTACATCATAAATAAAGTCAAAATGTCGAGCACAAATGACAAAAATGCCCCCATTTGGCCGAATTCAACATAGTCCCAAAATAGGTCAAATCGGTCAAAAGGGTGCAGGTACTGAAGCTGCTATGCTATGCTTCAGTCTGAACTGATCTGGGTCAAATGAAATAGCTTGGGGACCTCTCTGGTTATGCCCATATGTGTCTCTGGTGTGCACTTGACTTGGTTGCTGCAACTGGTCACATAGCTCCGAGCTAGTCCCGCAAAGGGCTCTCTGATCTTCATTGCTCTTTGGCATGTGATTGGACCTATTGGCAACTGCATGGGTTCCTCCAAGTTGTTAGCTGCATCATGTAATGTCTCTGGTGGTTGGACTCATGTCACTTCCAATGCCCTTTCTCTTCACGGGTTTGGAAGACTGTGTTGGCTATGTGTGGTTTAGATTAGAGCCCTCGAGTTTAGATGCAGACTGATGAGTGGATGGATCAATACACTAGTGGCTCCTTATGTCATTTACTAGTTCGACTTTAATTTACAGCTTCAATTTGCTACATCTGGAGGGGGAGAAATGCTCGCCTTTATGATGAGCCACCTCACCCATTTAGTATTCTTCTCACTGATATTGTGTTTTCTGTTCGGACACGTGCTAGTTTGTTACGAATAGTGAAACCACCTTTTGATAATAAATGGCTTCACATTTCTTGGCGTCTATCTGATGATATCTTTTGATGTACTTGTTTTATTTGTAGCTTTTGGCTCTTGTTGCTAGGAGGGCTTGTCCTCTCTAGTTGTCTGGGGTATGCCTAGACCTTTGTAATTTTTTGGTTAATGTACTTATCTTATCCAAAAAAAAGCTGAATAGAGTAGTTTTGTGGTACCCCACATACGACAAGGAGTTGTATGCGCTAGTGAGAGCCCTTGAGACTTGGCAACATTATATGTGGCCTTGAGAGTTTGTGATCCATAAAGATCACGAGTCATTGAAGCATTTGAGGGATTAAGATAAGCTGAAGAAATGACACGCACGATGGTTAGAGTTTGTTGAGACATTGCCATATGTAATTCTCTACAAACAAGGTTAGGAAAATATTATCACTGATGCACTATCGCGAATGTATTCTTTACTTACTTCATTGAGTGCAAGAATGCTTGGGTTTGAATTTATTAAAGAAATTTATGCAAGTTATACTGACTTTAGTACTATCTAGGGTGCATGTGAAAAGTCACCTTTAGTAAATTCTACCAACATGATGGTTTTCTCTTTAGGGATAATAGATTATGCATTCTTGTTTATAGCATATGTTAGTTGTTAGTTAGAGAAGCGAATGAGGGAGGTTTATTAGGGCACTTTTCCATTGCCAAGACCTTATGGGTATTGAGTGAACAATTCTATTAGCCCAAAATACGAAGAGATATTGAGCGTTTGTATGATAAGTGCTTTTTTTTTTTTGTAAAAAGGCTAAATCTAAGGTTATGCCTCATGGGTTGTACCCACCATTGTATGTACCTAGTGAGCCCTGGGAAGATGTATCAATGGACTTTATATTGGGTTTACCTAAGACTAGGCGGGGTAGAGATTCCATCTTTGTAGTGGTTGATAGGTTTAGTAAGATGCACACTTTATACTATGACATAAGACAGATGATGCCACTAACATTGCTGACTTGTTCTTTAGAGAAGTAGTACGGCTCAATGGGATTCCACAAAGTATAGTTTTAGATCGTAATATCAAATTCCTTAGTCACTTTTGGAAAGTTTTATAGGATAAGTTAGGAAATAAACTTTTGTATTCTACTACTTGCCACCCCCAAACTGATGGGGAGACCGAGGTGGTTAATAGGACTTTGACTAATTTATTGCGTACTATTATCACTAAGAACTTGAAAACTTGAGAGGATTGTTTTCCTTTTATTGAATTTTCATATAATCTTAGCATTCATTCTTCTATATCTTATTCACCATTTGAAATTGTTTATGGTTTTCAGCCACTAACTGTAGGAACCACTTTCCTACCGCAGCGGAAACACGTTAGGCACCTGAGATCGGACTATAAAAAATTTTCTGCCCTTCTCTCCTTAAGGCTGAATCTGACCAGCTCCACCACATAAATTTTGCTTATTTTTTAAATAAAATTTTAGCTTCGGAATAGCCCCCGAATAGTGGCATAAAACTGGATTGTTTTTTACCCGAAATGGGCCCAACTCACTGCCCAAATCAACCCCTATTTGCGTGAAAAGCCCCTTTGTTTCATATATGTTTTTTAGTTAAAAATAGCCCCAACACAGTATTAAAACACCTCTAAAAGTTCCCCAAAAAATTTGGAGCAAAGGGAATTCAAATCGAGCCTCGTTACAAACTTTTTGTGTGCAGTAGTGAGCAGACAATTACTCACTACCGTGTAATATAATAGAAGAGGGAGATGATGGGTTTTTGTTCGACACCAAAAGGTCTTATGTGCTATATCTCGTCACCTACAGAAAGTAGGGTGGGCTACACTAAAAAAATAATCCCTAAACTGACATGAATCCAACAACTCAAGGAACATTAGATCCTTTGCAATTGCCAACAGGTCCAATCACCAAATTTCGAATTTCATCTTCATTTTGAAGTCTTGGCTATTGCTTAAATTGCTTAAGGGAGGGATTCCCCTTATCACATGCAATCGACTTATCTAAGGCGTGGCAACCTTAGTGGCGTCTCCGTGCTAGCAGAACACTTCAAGAAATCATCTTAAGGGTTCTCAAAGACAAGTTCTTTGTGGGTCTTCTTTGTGGCCTTGGAAGGGTTTTGTTCCTACAAAATCAAATTTGCGGTTCTTGGGGTTCTGTCCGTTGCGAGGGGTTTGCTTGGCCTAATCCTCCAAGTGAGTTCCGCATCATTTGGTATCAGAGCTTAGGGTTCCAAGGTCTGATTTTTCTATCTTTACTTTGTGTTGTTTTGATTTAGTCATTATTGTGTTTGTTGGTCATCAAGATACTTGTTCATCTTGATTCTTAGTTTTTGTTGGATCTTGTTGTTTCTTGCTTATTTGTGATCAAAATAGCATGAATAACATTCTGCCTTTGAGTGTTTTTTATTGATCATGAGTATTTCTTCATGTTCTAGTTTCGGTCTTTGAGTCAAAATTAGAGCTTTATTTTCTTTATTTAAATCAAGTGTTTATTTGTTAATTGTATGTTACTAGGACGTGTTCAACATTGTTATTAAGTTATTTGTGTTAAAAAAAAAAAGGAATCAGGTCAGATTTGAAAAAAAAAAAAAAGAAAAAAAAAGGAGTAAGTGAGACAAAACAGTAGAGAGTGATTACAAGATTGACTACGTGTCACATTGAGTGCTTGCTTGTTTGTTTGCGCATTTCGCTAACTCATTTTCTTTTTCTTATTTCGTGCTCTTTATCTTAAGTTTCTTTGATTGAGTCTTCGTGATTACTATTCTTATTCGCATTATTCCACCTACCCTATATACATTATTGGTTCTTGTTGTTTATGCTAGCTTGAAGATTACATGGTTGTGAACTTTGGGTAAGTCATATTCACATCATATTGAGTGTAAACACGAGTGGAGTGATACATATTTGAGTGTAAACACGTGAGCTTGTGAGATTGTGAGGTTGTGAGGATATCTAATTTTTTTCACATATTGTTACTTCTAATTTTTTTTTGGATAAGGTAAGTATTATAACCAAAAGAAAACTAAACAAGAGCAAAGGGGCATCCCCCAGGATCTAGAGAGGACATGCCCTCCTAGAAGAAAGCCAAACGGCTACAAGAGATCAACTAAAGATGTCATCGGGCAAGTGCCACGAAAGGTGAAGCCATTTATTGTCATAAGATGGAGTCACCTTACGTAAAGAACTAACACGATTCCGAACATCAAAAACAATATCATATAGAAGAACAGAAACTGGCCTAAGAGGCATATCATGAGTGCGAGCATTCCTCTCCCTCCATATATGGTAAACTGACGCTGCAAAGGACAGACGAACCAGAAGATGATATAAAGAGGCACCAGAGAACTGACAAAGCCACTCAACAGTTTGGCGCCAATCTCGACAGCTCCAATCTAATCCACACATGGCTAGCACAGACGACCAAACCCTCGATGAAAAGAGGCACTGAAATAAAAGATGATCGATGTCCTCACTCGAACAACCACAAAGGATACACCGCGAGCATGAGGATATACCAAATTTCATTAGACTGTCCTGAGTACAAAGGCCTCCCTGAATAGACATCCAAAGAAGAAAAGAATGGCGGGGAATAGATTTCGGGAACTAGACAACTCGGGACCAAGGCATCTCGGGTCTCCTTGACCTCAAAGCATTCCAGGCACTATCCACAGAAAATCTCCATGTCTATCATCCTCCCAAACCAGCACATCCTCCCTCAAACTAGAAGGAGACGGAAGGTGAGTCTGAGCCAAATCAACAAGAGCAGCAGATCTAGAAGGGGGCCAATGCCAAGCAGAATCAGAGATAATGGAAGCAACTGTCGCCATCCTATCCAAGCCAGAATCATAAATCACTCTCTCGCCCAATGAGTCCTCAATCGGGCCTACAAGATGCCAATTATCAACCACAATAATGTCGACTCACCATTCCCAATACTCACTCTCATCCGCCGACGGGACCAAGAACGAAGCTCCAAAATCTTACGCCAACTCCAAGAGCAATCAGAAGGACGAGGGATCTCCCAAAAACTTCTCCCCCTCAGTAAATAAGAGTAAACCCAAGTAGACCAAGAAGAAACCTGACCAGAACAGAGAAACCAAATATGCTTGACAATAGCCGCTCTATTCCAAGCTTCCAGACTCTTTATACCCAGTCCCCCCTCCTTAAGAGGTAAACAAATTTTGCTCCAAGCTACTCTAGCCCCAGTAGGGATAAGCGCACTACCCTTCCAAAGGAAAGAACGTAGGATAGTCTCCACCTTCCTAATCACTGACTTAGGAAGAATAAATAAAGAAGACCAATAAACTTGAATGGAGAACAAAACAGACTTTATAAGCTGGAGCCGACCTGCATAAGAGAGAAACTTACAACTCCAGCTTTTAGCACGCATAACAATACGATCCACAAGAGAAGCACAGTCAGAGGCCCTAAGTTTAGTAGAGATCAAAGGAACCCCCAAATACCTCACAGGAAGAGTCCCCACCTGGAATCTTAACACATCACGCAGTTGGTCTTGCATAGAAAGAGAGATGCCAGAAGAGAAGAGATGACTCTTAGCTGGATTCGGAATTAAACCTGATAAACCACTGAACTGCCCAATACAATCCTTGATCAAAGAAACAGAGGATGCATCTGCTTTACAAAAAATCATAAGGTCATCTGCAAAACATAGATGAGTAAGACGGTCCTTTGAACACCGCCAGTGGAACTGGAAACCCGGATGTTACTTCTAATTTGTTTGTTGAAGCTTTGAGATGGCAGGTACTAGTTTGAAAGTGGATGACAAACTTGAGGCTTTAGAAAGGAAATTCATGGATATGATGGAAAACATGAATGCTACTTTTGATAAGCTATCTTGGGAAGTAGAGAGTAATCGAACAGGTAGTGTTCCCAGACCACCACCTCGACATAAACCACCACCTCAGAATGTGGCACCACGAAGGGTACCACCAGATGAAGAAGAAGCTGAAAATGAGTTTGATGATTCTGATGATCTTAATGATGTGGAGGAGAGATTTCAGTCAGGGCCTGATAGGAGGCCTGATAGGAGGTTTGATAGGAGGAATGATAGGAGGGATAGGCGGTTTGATGGTAGAGGTGCATTTGATGACAGGCGTGAGGATTATGACATGAGGGGTTACGGTAGACATGGTGATATTGATTAGGGGTGGGCATCGGATCGGATCGAATCAGATCCGATCCGATCCGATCCGATTTGATCGGATCGAATCGGATCGGATCTGATTCTTTTATCCGATCGGACAGCCACATACGGATTTGACGGATTTCGGATCGGATCGGATAAAATCCGATCCGATCGATTTTTTTTTTCAATTTTTTTGTAAGCAAAACGACGTCGTTTTGCAATGTCAGAAACGACGTCGTTTTGCATAAGTTAGGGTTCATTTTGGTTTCTCTCATGGTCACGGTCTCACTCTCATCTCACTCTCAGTTTCTCTATCACTGCGTCTGCACTTCTTCTTCTTCCTCGAATCTTCAATTCATCTTCATCAAAATCAGATTTCTACTCTTCTTCTGTTCTTCATCACCCAATTCCTCGAATTCGGATTAACTTCTTCACTTCATCAGACACAGACAACCACTTCAAAGTTCAAATCGCAATCTGCCAATCTTCACTTCATCTTCATCAAAAATCAGGCTTCTACTCTTCTTCATCATCCACGCAGGTTTCATCAAGGATCAAGGTAATTAACTTCTTTCTCTACTTCATTGATTCATTCACATTCACTGGACAGTGGACACTGGTTAACCAAATTTTGTTCCTCTGAGTTTTTTGGTTTTGGCCCTTTTGGAATTTGATTTCTATCATGAGTGAAAATAGTAAGTATACTTGGGCTGTGAGTTTCTTGGGTTGATTGATTTGATTATTTAGGTTTTACTGTTTTAGGACGACTGATTTTATAAACTGCCCAATTTTCTTCATTTTGTCTTGAGAATAGTTATGTGAACTTGAATTGGAAAATATATCGGTGGAATTTTGGGTGGATAGTGTGTTCTTTCTTTGTTTTTGATTCTGGATGGTCACTGTTGGTAATAGAGCTGTTAAAAAAAGAAGAAGAGAGAAATTAGGAAGTGAAATAGGCATCAATAGCGTAAATAGTAAGCTGTTGTATATATACATTGCAGTGACAATGTCTTGATTTGAATTCATCAACATGGCTTACGAAATTAATAGGTAAAGGGTTCGGCCAAATAGTCTAAGGGGGAGCTGTGATGATTTTCTTGATGAATGTTGAGACACGTTGAAGTGTAATTGTGAGATTAATAAAGAAAATATAAACATAATGTTGATTTAGCTTTTAGTTTCACTGTCACTATCATTTTCTTTCAAACAGACTAGCTTTCGCTCTACACTCTGATACGCATTAAACTAATCGAAAATCTTGTCTTGCAAGTGCTGACTTTATATTGGTATGAAGTATGTGGTGTGTATAGGATCAAGAATGAGTATTAATGTGAAGTTTAAATTCTAATTGTCTATTTTATTTTTCTTGTAGATGAGTGAGTTTGAAAGCTCACCCTACAGTAGTGGGTCGGAATCAGATTCATTTGATGTACAATTAAGAGAACCAAGGAAACAGAAGAGAAAAATTCCCCCAAACTCCGAGAGACCGCCATTGTCAAAAAAATATGATTCTTCGCCATCAATCACATCAGTAGCAAATAAAATAAGAAATAAAAGATCTGAAGTGTGGAAAGTTTTCCGCATGTGTGAAGATAATCAAGATAGGGCTGAATGTATGTATTGTCAGAAGAGTTATGCTTGTAGTTCGAAGGATCGGTCAACAACCAACTTGAAGAGGCATATGGAGGCCTGCAAATCATATCTGGCTTATTGTGAAGCACAAGGTGTTTTGGTGGGGTTGGTGAAGAGGGAGGCACGAGTGGAAATCTCTCCGTGAGAGATGGTCATTTCAATCAAGCAGCGTGTCGGAAAGCAGCTGTGAAAATGATCATTGTTGACGAGCTACCATTTAGCTTATAGAGAAAGAGGGTTTTCGACATTTCTGTAGTGTAGCCGTCCCTCGTTTTGATGTCCCATCTCGTAGGACTATAACAAGAGATATCCTACAGTTGTTTGCTGATGAAAAAGTGACGTTGAAGAGTATTTTATCTGCGGGTTATCAGAGAGTTAGTTTGACCACTGATATATGGACGTCAATTCAAAATATTAATTACATGGTTATCACTGGACATTTTATAGACAATGATTGGCAGCTGCATCGGCGAATCCTTAGCTTCTGTCCAATTAACAATCACAAAGGAGACACTATCGGAAGGTTAATAGAGTCTTGTTTACAGCATTGGGGTATTGAGAGAATTTTTACTATAACTGTGGATAACGCCAGTGCCAATGCCGTAGCCATCCAACAGTTGGTGAGGAAGATGAAGACGTGGAGGGGAGATGCATTGGTGCTTAATGGAGAGTATGTGCATATGCGGTGTTGTGCTCACATATTGAACTTAGTTGTGTCTGATGGTTTGAAACAAATGGATGACAGCATTATAGCAATTCGAAATGCTGTTAAGTATGTGAGATCTTCTCCATCAAGATTGGAAGCATTTAAATCGGCGGTAGCACGTGAGAAGATTGAGAGCAAGGGCAGTGTCATCTTAGATGTTCCTACTAGGTGGAATTCCACCTTTTTAATGTTGAATGCTGCATTAGACTTTCAGAAGGCCTTTGATCGAATGATTGATGATGATGGTCACTATGCTCCATATTTTAGAGATGATGAAAATGGGAGCAAAAGGGTTGGGCCTCCTACAGATATAGATTGGGAGAAAGCTCAATACTTTGCTGATTTTTTGGAGATTTTTTATGATGCAACGAATATGTTCAGTGCCTCATCCACTGTCACATCTTGTTTCACCTACAATGAGATTTGCAAGATTCATACAAGTTTGAAAAACCTGGCGCGTAATGAACATCCTCTATTGCATGACATGGCATTATCTATGAAGATGAAGTTTGATAAATATTGGGAGTCCACTGCCAAAATCAATAAATTATTGATTGTGAGTACTATTCTTGATCCACGACGTAAGATGACATTTGCCTCTGTTTGTTTTGGTATACTTTTTGATAATGATGATGTGAAGATAGAGGAAATGAGAAAGTCTTCTAGAGATTTATTGAAGAGATTATACGATATGTATAATGATTGGTATGGCACAAATGGGTTGTTTGTTGACAGTGATGGTCCTGGATCAAGGGCTGGGGGTGTAACTGGTGTTGGTGGAGATGGGTCTAGTGCTACACAATCTCAGCCATTTTTTAGACCGCGAGTACAAGATAGAGTGCGTAAGCGCAATACAAACGTGCACCTGATGATCCATTTCAAGTTTTTCAGACTAGTCATGCAATGCATCAAGAGGATAGTACTGAGGTTGAAATGTATTTAATGGAACCCTATGAGATTAGCGTGACCCTAGCTTTAGTGTTCTGATGTGGTGGAAAACAAATACCGGTAAGTATCCAATTTTAGCTAGGATTGCTCGTGATATTTTTGCAATGCCGGTATCAACTGTGGCATCTGAATCGGCATTTAGTACGAGTGGTCGTGTTCTTGACAGTTTTCGTAGCTCATTAACTCCTGTTATGGTCGAGGCTCTAATATGCACTCAAAATTGGATACGGAATAGGCTTACAATTGACAAAACCAATGAAGTGGAAGCAATGTTATTGGAGGCAGAGTACTACGAAAAACTTGAAGAAGGTAAAAACAAAATTATTAATTACTTAATTAGTTTTTTAATTTTTAATTTTTTATAATGAATACCATTACATTATATGCAAACTTACTAACTGTGGATAATTTTTTTTTATTTTATTTGAAGAATATCACAAGACACAAGTTACAATCTGAATCACAATCACCGGATCATGTCGTTGGCAACATAGTTTGGGCGAATTATCTTTGAAGGTACAATTTTGACAAAGTTATGTTCTTCACCTTCATCTGTGTGTATCTTCACTTCACATTCATCTGTCATTCTGTTGTATACTTGTATTTTATTTGTTGAGAACTTGAGATATAGGCTCACTATTTGAATTTGAAATAAATACTATCCATTATTTATTTGAATTTGATGATATGATGGTGCTTTTACGATATGAAGTGGTTATATACTTATATTTTATTTCAGAAACATTGTTTGTTAATTTCCATCTTTTGCAGGCTTTATGTTGTTGTGGTGCTGCCGTGCTGGAAGTGGACGGACACTGGGAATACTGGATAATGGATAGTATTGTGGATTGATAATTTGAAATTATGGTCATGTTGGTTACGGTTGTGTTGTGTGTAAACTTTTGGCTTTTGTAGTTTTGTGCTTTTGTTGATCTTGACATCTTGATCTTGTGGTATTGTTATGTGTATTGTGTAGTCAGTAGTGTGTACTGCAGTAACAATGTTGTGTGTACAAAACTAGAATCAGATAATTGCTTGTGCTGTTCTGTCATAATCGGATCGGATCGATTCGGATCGGTCCGATTCGAAATCGTCCAATTTCGAATCGGATCGATCCGAATCGAATCGAATCGGATCGATCCGATTCGAAATTGGACGATTTCGAATCGGACCGATCCGATCCGATTGGTATCGAATCGAATCGAGTCGATCCGATTCGATCCGATAATTATCGAATCGAATCGGATCGAGTTCGATTCACTGATCCGATCCGATCGGATCGAAAATATCAACAAATTTCGGATCGGATCGAATTCGGATTCGGTTCGATCCGATCCGAATTCGATATTGCCCAGGCCTAATATTGATGGTGATTTGAGCAGCATCAAGATCAAAATACCAAACTTTCGAGGCAAGAATGATCCAGAAGCATATTTAGAGTGGGAGAAGAAAATAGAATTGATTTTCAATTGTCATCATTACTCAGATGAGAAGAAGATCAATCTAGCAGTCATGGAATTCACAGATTATGCTATGATTTGGTGGGATCAGATTGTCACCAACCGAATGAGGAATTATGAGAGGCCAATTCAGACATGGGAAGAACTTCGAGGTCTCATGAGGAAACGATTTATACCCAGCATTACTACCGATACTTGTATCAAAAACTACAACATTTGTATCAGGGGACCAAGAGTGTAGAGGATTATTATACTGAGATGGAGGTTGCCATGATCAGGGCGAATGTAGTGGAGGATGCAGAGGCTACTATGGCACGATTTTTAGGGGGCTTGAACAGAGAGATTGCCAACATGGTGGAGTTACATCATTATGTTGATTTGGAGGATATGCTTCACATGGCCGTCAAGGTAGAAAGGCAACTCAAGAAGAAGTCTACATCCAGATTTGGTACTCAGACTACTTCTACATGGAAGGGGAAATGGGTTCCTAATGATCGACGAGATGGAGGCTTTAACAAGCCAAGAGCTGAACCTGATGCCAAGGGTAAAGAAGTTGCAGAACCAAGCAAGGCTAGAACGAAACCTGAAGGTACAACACCAAAGACAAAGGACATCAAGTGTTTCAAGTGTTTGGGCATGGGACACTATTCTTCACAGTGCCCCAACAGGCGCACCTTAGTGATTGATAAAAAGAGTGGTGAAGTACAATCTACTGACAGTGAGGTTGAGGTTGATGATGATGAGCCTGAGATTGAGGATACTAGTGACAAAAAGGGAGATGCATACCCGCTGGATAACTTGTCCTTAGTTGTCAAGCGTGTTTTGAGTGCACAAATTGTTGAGGATAAGAGTGATCAACAGAGGGAGAACATATTTCATACCAGATGCCATGTGAATGGTAAAGGGTGTAGTATGATCATTGATGGGGGTAGTTGTGCTAATGTCACAAGTACGGCTTTAGTTGAGAGGTTGGGATTAGATTGCTTGAAGCATCCCAAGCCTTATAAGTTGTAGTGGTTAAATGATTGTGGCGAGATAAAGGTGACAAAGCAGGTGTTATTGAGCTTTACCATTGGGCCATACACGGATGATGTCCTATGTGATGTGATATCGATGCATGCAGGACATATTCTTTTGGGTAGACCGTGGTAGTTTGATAGGAAAGTTATTCACGATGGGTTCAAGAATAAGTATTCCTTTCAACATAAGGGAAAACCCATTACCTTGTACCCACTCACACCAAAGCAAGTCCATGAGGATCAAGTCAAGTTGCAACTTGAGAGAGATAGAGAGATTTTTTTTTTTTTGGATAAAGTAAGTATTATAACCAAAAGAAAACTATACAAAGAGCAAAGGGGCATACCCCAGGCAACTAGAGAGGACAAGCCCTCCTAGAAGAAAAGCCGAAAGGCAACAAGCAAAAGATCAAAGGGGCATGCCCCAGGCACTAGAGAGGACAGGCCCTCTAAGAAGAAAGCCAACCGTCTACAAAAGATCAACAAAAGATGTCATCGGGCAGGTGCCACGAAAGGTGAAGCCATTTATTGTCATAAGATGGATTCACCTTACGTAAAAAGCTAACACGATTCCGAACATCAAAAACAATATCATAAAGAAGAGCAGAAACAGGCCGAAGAGGCATATCATGAGTGCGAGCATTCCTCTCCCTCCAAATATGGTAGACTGACGCTGCAAAAGACAGACGAACCAGAAGATGACATAAAGAGGCACCAGAGAACTGACATAACCACTTAACAGTCTGACACCAATCTCGGCGACTCCAATCTAACCCACACATGGCTAGCACAGACGACCAGACCCTCGAAGAAAAGAGGCACTGGAAGAAAAGATGATCAATGTCCTCACTCGAACAACCACAAAGAATACACCGTGAGCAAGCGGAGATGCCAAATCTCATCAGACTGTCCTGAGTACAAAGGCCTCCCTGAATAGTCATCCAAAGAAGAAAGTGCAAACACAGCCTTGGGGAAAACACATGAGGGGAGTGTGACCGAACCTAGTAAGGAAAATAAGGCAAAGGCCGTGAGTGTTTCCAAGGGGAGTGTGAGTGAGCTTAAGGGGGAAACAAAAGGGCGAGTGAAAAGAGCTTTTACATGGGTGAAGGTGAAGCAAGGAAAGCTTTTAAGGCTAGCAAGCTTATGCTTTTGTTGGTCTACAAGGAACACCGTATTTGTATTGCTAACACTGACCCTTTGCTTCCTGTGTCCATTTCATCCTTTTGCAGAAATTCAGTGATGTGCTGGCAGAGGACATTCCTAGTGGGCTTCCACCCATTAGAGGTATTGAGCACCAGATAGATTTCTTACCTGGCGCAGTCATTCCCAACAGACCAGCCTACTGAAGCAATCCGGAGGAGACGAAGGAACTTCAGAAGCAAGTGAGGGAGTTGATGGAGAAAGGGTATGTTAGAGAAAGTATGAGTCTCTGTGCGGTACCAGTTCTTCTAGTTCCTAAGAAAGATGGGTCGTGGCATATGTGCGTTGATTGTCGAGCGATCAACAATATAACGGTAAAGTATCGTCACCATATTCCTAGACTAGATGACATGTTGGATGAATTGCATGGTTCCAAAGTTTTTAGTAAGATTAATTTAAAGAGTGGATACCATCAAATTCGCATGAGAGAGGGAGATGAGTGGAAAACTGCATTTAAGACCAAGTATGGCTTGTATGAATGGTTAGTTATGCCATTTGGTCTTACAAACGCACCTAGCACATTTATGAGATTGATGAATCATGTTATGCGTGCTTTTATAGGTAAGTTTGTTGTAGTTTATTTTGATGACATCTTAGTTTACAGTAAAACATTAGATGAGCATGTTACACATTTGAAGCATGTTCTTGAAGTGTTGAGACAGGAAAAACTGTATGTTAACTTTGGTAAGTGCACTTTTTGTATGGATAGGATTGTTTTCCTTGGTTTTGTTGTAAGTGCAAATGGCATCGAAGTTGATGTAGAGAAGGTGAAGACGATTCAGGATTGGCCTACACCAACGACAATGACAGAAGTTAGAAGCTTCCATGGATTAGCAAGCTTCTACCGCAGATTTGTTAAAGACTTCAGTAGTATTGCTGCACCACTGACTGAAGTAGTGAAGAAAACTGTTGGTTTCAAATGGGGACAAGAGCAGGAGCGTGCATTCCAGGATCTTAAAATGAAGTTATGTAGTGCACCAGTTTTGGCGCTACCCAATTTTGAAAAGACATTTGAGATTGAGTGTGATGCATCCGGAATAGGCATTGGAGCTGTTCTTATGCAAGAAAAGCGACCAATAGCTTACTTTTGTGAGAAGCTGAATGAAGCAGTTTTGAGGTACCCCACATATGACAAGGAGTTGTATGCGCTAGTGAGAGCCCTTGAGACTTGGCAGCATTATCTGTGGCCTCGAGAATTTTTGATCCATACTGATCATGAATCATTGAAGCACTTGAAGGGCCAAGGTAAGTTGAACAAACGACACGCAAAGTGGTTGGAGTTCATTGAGACATTTCCATACGTAATTCGCTACAAACAAGGTAAGGAAAACATTGTCGCTGATGTACTATCGCGAAGATATGCTTTACTTACTTCATTGAGTGCAAGAATGCTTGGGTTTGAATTTATTAAAGAACTTTATGCAAATGATACTGACTTTAGTACCATCTATGCTGCATGTGCAGAGTCTACCTTTAATAAATTCTATCAACATGACGGGTTTCTGTTTAGGGAGAATAGATTATGCATTCCTGTTTGTAGTATGCGTGAGTTGTTAGTTAGAGAAGCGCATGGGGAGGTTTAATGGGGCACTTTGGCATTTCTAAGACCTTAGGGGTATTGAGTGAACATTTTTATTGGCATAAAATACGGAGAGATATTGAGCGTTTGTGTGATAAATGCTTGATTTGTAAAAAGGCTAAATCTAAGGTTATGCCTCATGGGTTGTATACACCGTTGCCTGTACCTAGTGAGCCGTGGGTAGATGTATCAATGGACTTTATATTGGGTTTACCTAGGACTATGCATGGTTGAGATTCCATCTTTGTAGTGGTTGATAGGTTCAGTAAGATGGCACACTTTATAGCATGTCATAAAACTGATGATGCCACTAACATTGCCGACTTATTCTTTAGAGAAGTGGTACGACTCCATGGAATTCCACGGAGTATAGTTTCAGATCGTGATGTTAAATTCCTTAGTCACTTTTGGAAAGTTTTATGGGGTAAGTTAGGAACAAAACTTTTGTATTCTACTACTTGTCATCCCCAACTGATGGACAGACTGAAGTGGTTAATAGGACTTTGACTCAGTTATTGCGTACTATTGTCTCTAAGAACTTGAAAACTTGGGAGGATTGTTTACCTTTTGTTGAATTTGCATATAATCGTAGCATTCATTCTTCCACATCTTATTCACCATTTGAAATTGTTTATGGTTTTCAACCACTAACTCCATTAGATTTGTTACCATTTCCTGTTGATGAGCATGCAGGGTTAGATGGAAAAAAGAAAGCTGATTTGGTGAAACATATACATGAGAAAGCAAGAGAGCACATACAACGAAAGAATGAACAATATGCTTCTCATGCCAATAAGGGAAGAAAACGTGTGGTATTTCAACCTGGAGATTGAGTTTGGGTACTCATACGAAAGGAAATATTTCCTGAATAGCGTAAATCCAAACTACAACCGAGAGGGGATGGTCCATTTCAAGTCTTGGAACGGATTAATGACAATGCATACAAGCTGGATTTACAAGGTGAGCATAATGTGTCTACGACATTTAATGTTTCCGACTTAACTCTTTTTGATGCAGGTACAGATTCGAGGTCGAATCCTTTTCAAGAGGGAGGGAATGACATGAATCCAACAACTCAAGGAACATTAGATCCTTTGCAATTTCCAACAGGTCCAATCACCAAATTTCGAATTTCATCTTCATTTTGAAGTCTTGGCTATTGCCTAAATTGCTTAAGGGAGAGATTCCCCTTATCTCATGCAATCGACTTATCTAAGGCGTGGCAACTTTAGTGGCGTCTCCGTGCTAGCAGAACACTTCAAGGAATCATCTTAAGGGTTCTCAAAGACAAGTTCTTTGTGGGTTTTCTTTGTGGCCTTGGAAGGGTTTTGTTCCTACAAAATCAAATTCGCGGTTCTTGGGGTTCTGTCCGTTGCGAGAGGTTTGTTTGGCCTAATCCTCCAAGTGAGTTCCGCGTCATAAACACTTTAGAGATTAAAATCACACAAGGTTTTCTTTTGGTTTTTGTTTTTGTTATTCTTTTTCTTTTCTCAACACTTGAGAGAATTCTTAGAACAAGAAGAGGGTGTGGCTAGGGTTAGAATGAGAGGTTTAGGGAAAATTGAAAATCTCATTTTCTTTTTATACCTAGGGTTATTAATTTCTAAAATTAACAAAACCCTTCCCTTTCCCCACTTAGAGAATTCGGCCACCCCTCTTTATCTTTGAAAATTTTGTTCCATAAAATTTATAATGACCATAATTAAAAAGATGTTACAAAATTAAAGAATTATCACCTTTTAAAGGTATAACTTCCAAAATAAAACCAAGGGTTTGAAAAACCCAAATTTGGAAATTTCAAATTTAACTTTTGTTAAATTATATCATATATAATTTAATAACAAGTGTTTAATTATCATATAATTATAAAAACTATATATTAAATTTAACATATAGTTTAAAGTGTGACAAAATAATATATACATATGTGAGTATATAATTGGACTATCTAATTATATTTAATCTGCTATAGTATATCAAGCTAGCACGGGGACCAAATGGACCTACAGTTCCGAGCTCCAATAATCTCGGAATATTAATGAAACTCTTAATTAAATATTATGAATTATTAACTCCGGGTTATTCCATTAAAAACCCGAAGCTGCCATCTCATTGTCGCAGATAGATAAATTCAGTCGAACCACGTCGGTGTCCATTAATATAGTCATTACATACGGATTGTCCATTCACGAGTATCTCTCATAATTAGAGCCCGGTCATAATGTCCATTATACCCCTCTAATTATTTTTACCTTAAGTACCATTGATTCTCTAATGAATGATTTATTCATAACTATTATGAATGTTAATCTTTCTATTCGCAATAGAAGACTTAAGCGCTCCAACTTTTCAAGTACCGAATAAACCCTTATGGAAGATACTCCTCTACTTCTCGCAAAAATGAGTGAACTCCATATCTATGTAAAACGTCCCCAGTTACACACCAAACCATGTCCCCAAAGTACGTAGCTATTGGTCGGGACTGCTACACCAACCTCACCTTTGTAAATCAAAGGACATAACCTGCCATGCAGGAGTTCGTAGTACATTTAGGATTAAGATCTTTTTTTTTTTTTGTGGATAAAGTAAGTATTATAACCAAAAGAAAACTATATAAAGAGCAAAGGGGCATACCCTAGGCAACTAGAGAGGACAAGCCCTCCTAGAAGAAAAGCCGAAAGGCAACAAGCAAAAGATCAACAGAAGATGCCATCGGGCAAGTGCCACGAAAGGTGAAGCCATTTATTGTCATAAGATGGTTTCACCTTACGTAAAAAGCTAGCACGATTCCGAACATCAAAAACAATATCATAAAGAAGAGCAGAAACAGGCCGAAGAGGCATATCATGAGTGCGAGCATTCCTCTCCTCCAAATATGGTAGACTGACGCTGCAAAAGACAAACGAACCAGAAGGTGACGTAAAGAAGCATCGGAGAACTGACATAACCACTCAACAGTCTAACGCCAATCCCGACGTCTCCAATCTAACCCACACATGGCCAGTACAGACGACCAAACCCTCGAAGAGAAGAGGCACTGGAAGAAAAGATGATCAATGTCCTCACTTGAACAACCGCATAGAATACAACGCGAGCAAGTAGAGATACCAAACCTCATCAAACTATCCTAAGTATAAAGGCCTCCCTGAATAGACATCCAAAGTAGAAAGGAATGGCAGGGAATAGCCTTCCGGAACCAAACAACTCGAGACCAATGCAGCAAGGTTCCCCTTGTCCGCATGGCATTCCAGGCACAATCCACAGAAAATCTCCCACTCCTATCTTCCTCCCAAACTAGCACATCCTCCCTCAAAATTAAGATCTATCTATTTATTACCATCCGATAGATCGACGTGAATTAATTTATTTAACGGATATTATAAGAAAATCATTTCCATCTGGTTCCAGTCCTATATGATTACATCATACAAGGTGCCTCCATTCTGTCTCCACTTGAACGATCCTAGATCAAGGTCGCCATATAATTATATAATGGACCGAAGCTATAGATAAACCACAAACAAAGTACCCGTTTTGTTTACTCTCTATGGACTATTTTAGATTACTAACTTCAGACTTAAATCCTCTTGTGTATGATACTCAAACACTAAGTCTGAAATAACATGAGTAATCTAGGGTAAACAAAATAATAAACGGTATGCGATATTAAACAAACACTTTGATAAATGAATAATGCATTATTTTATTTCATAAAATATAATTTCGTTTACCTTACATGAAGCTATAGGGCATATATCCCAACAATCTCCCACTTGCACTAGAGAAATTGGGACATGTCACGTAATCCTAGAAAATCTAGGTGACCTTCAAATACATTAGCCGACAAGGTCTTTGTAAACGGATCAACCAGGTTCTCTACAAATCCAATCTTCATGACAGAAACATCTCATCTCTACATTATCTCCCTGAATAGATGATATTTTATCTCTATATGTTTTCCCCTCTTATGGATTCTTGGATCTTTAGAATTCACCACTGCAAGACGATTATCCCAATAAAGTGTGAGTGGTTTATCCATATCTGGAATAACTTCCAGATCTCCCAAGAACTTCTAGAGAGAGACTGCTTCCTAAGTGTAACGACCGGTAATCTCGACGATCGGTGATCTCGGCTGCTGGTTCATTCTGGGATGAATGTTACATAATATAAATTATGTTTGAACACTTATTGACAAGAACTCACTTGGGTTGGAAACCAAGCAAACCCCCAAGCATCTTTCTCAAAACCCCAAGAACTTTGAATACTGATTTTGTAGGAACAAAACCCAATCAAGATCAGCCCCTAACCACCATGAAACTCACGTCCATGATAACCACAAGCATGAAATCAGATTGTATTTTGCTAGCAATGGAGACGCCACTAAGTTGCCAAGCTTAGATAAGTCAATTTGAACTTGAAAAGGGGAATCCCTCCCTCAACAAGGTTTCGGCCATAGCCATGGAAAGCTCAAGCTTTTCTCTCTTTCAAAATGTTGTATATTACGTTGGTTGTCTCCAAAATACAAAGAAGAGTCATATAATAAGGGTTACAAGAGAGTAAAAAGACTAAAATGACCCTAGACCTAAAATTACCCAAAGCCCTAAGTCAAGCACCTCAACCACGACCATTAAGATCCTTTTGCACCTAAATAAACTTAAAACAAAGATTAGAAGCTAATCTCACTTAAGCTAATTGAGGTGCTTACATGCTATAGTAAATTGACGTGCTTCTGGCTAAGTACAGATCTAAGCATAATTAAGCCTAATGGCATATTCAACCATGCTTATTACATCATAAATAAAGTCAAAATGTCGAGCAAAAATGACAAAAATTCCCCCATTTGGCCGAATTCAACATAGTCCCAAAATGGGTGAAATCGGGTCAAAATGGTGCTGGTGCTGAAGCTGCTCTGTTATGCTTCAGTTTGAGCTGATTTGGGTCAAATGAAATAGCTTGGGGACCTATCTGGTTATGCCCATATGTGTCTCTGGTGTGCACTTGACTTGGTTGTTGCAACTGGTCACATAGCTTTGAGCTAGTCCCGCAAAGGCCTCTATGATCTTCTTTGCTATTTGGCGTGTGATTGGACATGTTGGCAACTGCATGGGTTCCTCCAAGTTGTTAGCTGCATCCTGTAATGTCTCTGGTGTGGTTGGACTCATGTCATTCCCTCCTTGTTGAAAAGGATTCGACCTCGAATCTGAACCTGCATCAAAATGAGTTAAGTCAAAAACATTAAAAGTAGCAGATACGTTGTACTTACCTTGCAAATCCAGCTTATATGCATTGTCATTGATCCTTTCCAAGACTTGAAAAGGTCCATCTCCTCTCGATTGTAGCTTTGATTTTTCCTCTTGCATATAAAGCCACACCCAATTGCCGGGGTCAAACACAATGCGTTGGAAACCTATTATTCTCACCAACTCTGCCTTTCCCTTATCATTCATACTCCCAAGCTTAATAAGAATCAAAGATAATAAATCCATAGGAGTTAAAGAATTAGAATCATAATCAATCTCACAAGGCAAGTAAGAACTAGAAGGATGAATGCATCTATTATATGCAAACTCTGGCCCCGCTATTGCGTCTATGATCTTCTTAGCTCTTTGGCGTGTGATTGGGCTTGTTGGCAATTGCAAAGGCTCTAATATTCCTTGGGTGACTGCATTCATGTCAAATGTTTTTTTTTTGGATAAGGTAAGTATTATAACCAAAAGAAAACTATACAAGAGCAAAGGGGCATCCCCCAGGATCTAGAGAGGACAAGCCCTCCTAGAAGAAAGCCAAACGGCTACAAGAGATCAACTAAAGATGTCATCGGGCAAGTGCCACGAAAGGTGAAGCCATTTATTGTCATAAGATGGAGTCACCTTACGTAAATAACTAACACGATTCCGAACATCAAAAACAATATCATATAGAAGAACAGAAACTGGCCTAAGAGGCATATCATGAGTGCGAGCATTCCTCTCCCTCCATATATGGTAAACTGACGCTGCAAAGGACAGACGAACCAGAAGATGATATAAAGAGGCATCAGAGAACTGACAAAGCCACTCAACAGTTTGGCGCCAATCTCGACAGCTCCAGTCTAAACCACACATGGCTAACACAGACGACCAAACCCTCAAAGAAAAGAGGCACTGAAAAAAAAGATGATCGATGTCCTCACTCGAACAACCACAAAGGATACACCGCGAGCAAGAGGATATACCAAATTTCATTAGACTGTCCTGAGTACAAAGGCCTCCCTGAATGGACATCCAAAGAAGAAAAGAATGGCGGGGAATAGATTTCCGGAACCAGACAACTCGGGACCAAGGCATCTCGGGTCTCCTCGACCTCAAAGCATTCCAGGCACAAGCCACAGAAAAATTCCCATGTCTATCATCTTCCCAAACCAGCATATCCTCCCTCAAACTAGAAGGAGACGGAAGGTGAGTCTGAGCCAAATCAACAAGAGCAGCAGATCTAGAAGGGGGCCAATGCCAAGCAGAATCAGAGATAATGGAAGCAACTGTCGCCATCCTATCCAAGCCAGAATCATAAATCACTCTCTCGCCCAATGAGTACTCAATCGGGCCTACAGGATGCCAATTATCAAACAACAATAAAGTCGACTCACCATTCCCAATACTCACTCTCATCCGCCGACGGGACCAAGAACGAAGCTCCAAAATCTTACGCCAACTCCAAGAGCAATCAGAAGGACGAGGGATCTCCCAAAAACTTCTCCCCCTCAGTAAATAAGAGTAAACCCAAGTAGACCAAGAAGAAACCTGACCAGAACAGAGAAACCAAATATGCTTGACAATAGCTGCTCTATTCCAAGCTTCCAGACTCTTTATACCCAGACCCCCCTCCTTAAGAGGTAAACAAATTTTGCTCCAAGCTACTCTAGCCCCAGTAGTGATAAGCGCACTACCCTTCCAAAGGAAAGAACGAAGGATAGTCTCCACCTTCCTAATCACTGACTTAGGAAGAATAAATAAAGAAGACCAATAAACTTGAATGGAGAACAAAACAGACTTTATAAGCTGGAGCCGACCTGCATAAGAGAGAACTTACAACTCCAACTTTTAGCACGCATAACAATACGATCCACAAGAGAAGCACAGTCAGAGGCCCTAAGTTTAGTAGAGATCAAAGGAACCCCCAAATACCTCACAGGAAGAGTCCCCACCTGGAATCTCAACACATCTCGCAGTTGGTCTTGCATAGAAAGAGAGATGCCAGAAGAGAAGAGATGACTCTTAGCTGGATTCGGAATTAAACCTGATAAACCACTGAACTGCCCAATACAATCCTTGATCAAAGAAACAGAGGATGCATCTGCTTTACAAAAAATCATAAGGTCATCTGCAAAACAGAGATGAGTAAGACGGTCCTTTGAACACCGCCAGTGGAACTGGAAACCCGGATCAGTAGCCATATTACGAAGAAGGCCTGATAAAACTTCCATAGCCAAAACAAAAAGATAAGGAGACATAGGATCACCTTGTCGCAACCCACGACCCCCAGAGAAAAAACCATGCAGCTCACCATTAATAGAAACAGAGAATCTCGTAGTAGTCATACACTCCTGAATCCAACCCACCATCCTCTCAGGAATACCAACAGTCCTCAGAACCTCAACCAAAAAATCCCAACGAACAGTGTCATAAGCTTTCATCATCAGTCTATCTTAAGAGCACACCTCGGGGAACCGCCATTCCGGTGATAATTCCGAACCAATTCCTGACATAAGAGAATATTGTCGCTAATACGCCTTCCCTCGACAAAAGCAGATTGATTCTGACTGATCACTGAAGGGAGAATGACCTTAATTCTGTTCGCAATCATCTTAGCAATGCACTTGTAAATGGTGTTACAGCAAGAAATGGGCCTATAATCCTTAACCTGGGAAGGGTTAGGAATCTTAGGAATCAGAGCAATGGATGTAGCATTTACCTGCCTCAAAAGACGTCCAGAAGAAAAGAATGAATGAATAGCACATAAGACATCATCCCCCACAATATTCCAACACTTCTTAAAGAAACCCGAATTAAACCCATCCGGACCTGGAGCTTTATTGTCTTTCAGCCCGAACAAAACAACCTTAATCTCCTCATCCTCAACCTCACGAGAAAGAGCCATACTCTGCTCCTCAGTCACATGTCTAGTAATAGCAGAATGGAGGGTCACCCTATCAAAATCCTGCTGACGGTGCTGAGGACCAAAAAGGGACTCAAAAAAAGAAACAATCTCATCTCTAACCAAAGCATCTTCCTCCACTCGGGTACCATCCTCTTTAGTAATAGAAGTAACCTTACTACGGCCATGAAAACTCTTCATAGCGGTAAAGAAGAACTTAGAATTCTGATCCCCAAGGTTAAGCCACTGAACATGAGATTTCTGTCTATTAAAGCCTTCTTCAGCCCGACTCAAATCACCATAACTCACTGAAAGACGAGCTTCCTCAGCTAACAGAGCAGGGTCACTGGGGAAGTCCTGTAAAGCACATTGAACTCTATCCAACTCCTTCCTGATCTCCAAAACACGACAAGAAATTTTAGAGAAATGCTCAACATTAAATTTCTTCAAAGCTGCTTTAACATTCTTTAGCTTACAACATAACCGGAACATTGGAGTACCATGAACATCAATATCCCAAGCCCTAGCCACAACAGAAAGAAAATCAGGATGATCCACCCAAAACTGAAAGAATTTAAACGGAATTTTCCTTTTAGGGAGCTCTGCAAGCTTAACAACCATAGGAGAGTGATCAGAAATCCGGGAAGGAAGAAAGCGGGCAGAAGAACCCGGGAAAATACACTCCCAAGAAGGATTTACCAGAACACGGTCCAACTTGCGCCAAATAGGAGACTGAATCTGCTTATTAAACCAAGTAAACTTACACCCAGAATACTGCAGATCATCCAAGCCAGCTTGACCCAAACAGCAACCCAAGTCATCTTTCCAAGCTGGCCAAGCCACAGATCCACCACTATGCTCAAACGGAGAACGGATAGCATTGAAATCACCTAAAACAAGCCATGGGGAATCATCAACCATACTACCACAATTAAGCAGGTCAGCCCAAAGTTCTCGCCGCTTCTCGTAATCACACTCACCATAAACCACTGAAACTACACAATTCCAAGCCCCAGAAATAGGAGTCACACGGCATTGAATAGCTTGAGCTGAAGACTGAATAATGCTAACAACAACATCACTAGGATTCCAACAAACCCAGATACGACCAAACAGACTAATATCAGAATGGCAAAAAAACTTCCAAGAAGGATTAATCGCACGAGAGACATTCATAAGATTAACCTCCTTAACCTTGGTTTCAACTAAACCACACAACGAGAGCTTCTCCTCACTAAAAAACCTCCTGACTTCAGCATGTTTTAAAGGGTCATTGAGACCTCTAATATTCCAACAACCAAAAATCATTAAAACAGATGAAAAAAGGCCAAACCCACAAATCAACGTCGACGACCCCCTCCAGAAGACTTCCACTTCTGACTCCTTTTCCCACCTGAACCCTTTTTGGATTTGTTACCATAAGTCAATTTCTTAGATTCCAGGGAGTCAACAGCCTTAATAGCCAAACTGTTAACCAACGGAGTAGGCGAATCATAAACTGCAGACGGCGAGCACTCATTTACCTCAGTATAAGGAAGATCCTCACCAAGTTGTGAAGAGTCAATGGAGTTTTCCCCTTTCAAATTACCATCTATCACCATAGAAGCAGTCTCAGAAGAAATCACAGGCAGAGAATGAGTAACCAAAGTCGGATTCAACCCATTAGAAGAACCCTCACCCAAAACAAGAATTCTCTCAGCAATCAGAGGCACCACATCACTCGAACTAACATGATGGTTCAAGAAGTACCCTTACCTTTCTTATTTTTAGTGACCGGGATCCAAGCCCCCTCCTGAGCCTTAGCAGAATCAAAAGGAGCATCCTTATTCGGAGGATGTGGCTTAGGAATAGCAGGCTGAGGAAAATTTAATCTCCTTACTAGGTGCCTTTCTGGGGCACGAATCATGTCACTTATACACTCATGAAATTACCTGGGAGACAATCGGTAAATTCCTCGAGATCCCGATACGAGAGGGTATAATTTTCCACTCCGGATAGCCCATGGTATTTGGGCCGTAACATTTCATACGAACTCTGATTCTTATGAATTTTAGATTGTCAGAAAGCTAAGACATCACAACTTTCACGTTAAATATTTTTCCAAATTTGAAATTGAGATAGATCAAAAATGGAGATTTCCATAACTGCTACGGTAATTTCGAGAAGGGACTAGAAATGAGACATGTGGCAAAATTTCAACAACTCTTTTTATCAAAAAAATTAGCCACCTTGCCTATAAATAAGGCACTATTCATGCATCCCTTGAGAAGTGAAAAACGTGAGCTTGAATTGAGGGGAAAATCTTCCAAATTTTCTTCATATCCATGAATACAATAAAGGAATGCTGATGAGCTCTCAAGTTTTCTTGGTCAAGTAAGCTTCCATTCTCTTTCTATCTTCTTAATTTTCAATTTTGAACAAAGAATATAAAGCCCAAAATTCGTAACTTATAAACCATAGAATTTGGGATTGCTAAATTGGCTTTAATTGGGTTGCAAGCATGTATTTTGGAAAGTAACATGATAGTATTATTATGGATTGAGGCTTTTGTGTAAGTAAATGTATTGGGGGGAAGTTGAATGTGCTTCTTGTGTGTTATTGATAAATTGGTACATAAAAGTTGGGGTTGAATATGCCTATTGAGTATATATATTGTAGTTAAAAAGGTGCCTATATGAAGGTTTTAGTGTGGGAGGTGTGTTGGAGCAAATTAGACTTGGAAAGGTTGATATGAGGCCGAGCTGTTTTGGTTCACGTCTCGACGCCAAGCACCTAACGTTGCAACACGTTCTGGAAAAATAAGCCCTAATTCGATTTTGTGTTATGCGTGTCACGACGCGCGTGGACTCACGTCGCGACGTGAACCAAAATAGCTCGGCCTTCTCCAGGTCGCATCGCGATACATGGCCATTTTCAAGGATAAATTTTTTTACAAAATCAGTTTCGACTCAGGATATTAGATAACGCTTGAGGGACTTCTTATCATCTTATATACACATAAATTACCATGACACAAACGAAAAACCCCATGTAGTGATGATAGTTTCAAAATATATTTCACGATATGTATTCTAATTAGTTTCCTATTACAGGTTATTGCAGGAACCGCAAATTCCTTCGGTAATATGAAGTTATGCTTGTAGGACTTCAAATCTGTGAGTGGACACTCTCTTTCTAAGTTAACTTTTCATTTACACTATTTTAAATAAAGACTTATTTTTACGACTTAATGCGTTAGTTGATTTTTATTGCAGTTATTTCATGAAAGATCATGTTTTAAGAAACGTTTTAGAAAGAGATATTTTCAAAGCATGGTTTTATGTTTTCGAGGCATGGGGAAAAACCCACCTAAATATGTAACTTGATACATACATGGAATTGACGGATGACATGTGCATATGTAGAGGACTAGGGGGACGGCGATACGTAATGCCCTTATATCCTAGTTCAGGATTAGGGATGACAGATGCCCCTAGATCCTAGATTCAGAGCTTGAAGGGTAGCATAAATTCTCACCCACAGTTCTAGTTCAGTGGCTTGGGGGACGACGATACGTAACACCCCAAGACCATAAGTTTCAGGGACATGAGTGTCATGCTTTGGGGGACGGCGATACTTGACGCCTCGATGTCATGGATTTGCAATCTTGGCTCTAGTTAGGCGTATGAGGGACGACGATACATAACGCCCCATGCATCAAGTTTTTCAGAGACAAATATCAGGTTTTTTGAAAATAGTTTTCAGAGATCAGTTTGCAGATACAGATTTCAGAAAATTATTTTCAGAGAAAAGTTTTCTAGAAAAGTAAAGTTTTCGGAATTATCAGTTTTATAAGAAACTTTTAGAAAAGATTTTCATAAATGTTTCAAGAAAGAGAACAGCTTTCAGGAAAGAAAAGTTTTCAAAAAAATATCTGAATTGATTTCCAAAATATAGGTTTTCATAAAGTATTTCAGATTTCATTTTAAAATCGTCCACTCACTTATATCGTACAAACGATCTAACCCCCTCACTCTCAATTTCTCTGTTTTACAGGTATTTCCATAGGACGAGCTCGAGAGGATGGACACCGATATCAGTTACTAGAAGGTTTGGTTCATCTAGTCGAGTCAAAGTTCAGTTTAGACAGTGTCAGAGAATGTCAAGTAGCATATAGTTTGTTTAGTCAAGAATATGCATGTAAAGAAATATAAATGTTCATTTCTAAAGTTATGATGTATAATGAATTTGAGTATTTAGTTTGAAAAGCATTACGCGTTCATGATGATGAGTTGGGCATCGGTCCCGTGTATAAGTTTATATATGAAATGAGTTTAATATTGTTAGAAAGTCAAAGGCTCAGGGGGATAGTATGGCCTATTCCCTGCCGGTAGCATCTCTCAGATTGGGGATGTTACAAAGATGGTATTAGAGCTTGGTCTAGGGAGTCAGTGACTGCAGTGGGCAGAGTGTTGGGGTTTGGTATACGCACTACCTCTCCAGTATCCGATCCTCGAGTACGTCCTCAAGTCTTATAGACAGGTTAGTAAGCATTTCCCAAGGCTACTTGAAATTCTTCCCAATAAGTAACCCTAGTTCTTGCTGTAGTTATGAATCATTCCATTACTATTCAAAATTATTAGTAAAAGATCAAGTTAAGCTATGAAACTAGAAAATACAAGTACTAAGAATAGTTACTTAAGGGAGTGGGGAAAATAAAGCTATAAGAAATGAAGGAAAGATGCATAGATGTTTAAGCGGCCAGAAACAAGAAAAGTAAAAAAAGACATAACGAGATAAGAAAGTCCTAAGGATACCCACCCAAGGAAGTAGAAAGAGAAAGGAAAAGCTAGAAAGAAATATAAAGGATAAAAACACAGATGTTTAAACAATCAGAAGCAATTAGAGGTAAAGATATAGAAACAGATAAGTATTTGAATGGTCCAATGGTAGTTGAGTCTCCGCCTTATTGAACTTATGATTCGCCCACGCCCAATGATAACAGTTTGGCTAATAAGGTCATTGATTCTCAGGAGATCATGAAATTGGTTTATGGTAACAAATCTAGAAAGGGTTCTGGTGGAAAGAGGAGTCAGAAACGGCAGTCCCCGAGAGGGGGTCGACGGCACTGATTTGTTTGGGTTTGGCTATACTCTTCTTTGTTTTAATGATTTTTGGTTGTTGGAACTGTTCATTCGGGGTCTCAATGACCCAATTAAACAAGCTGAAGTTAGGAGGTTTCTTCGTGATGAGAAGCTTTCTTTGTGTGGTTTAGTTGAAACCAAGGTAAATGAGGTTAATTTTGTGAATGTATCTCGTGCGATTAATCCTTCATGGAAGTTTTTTTGCCACTCTGATATTCTTCTGTTTGGCCGTAT
The DNA here is from genome assembly GCA_019454045.1 of Zanthoxylum bungeanum. Taxonomy (NCBI): domain Eukaryota; kingdom Viridiplantae; phylum Streptophyta; class Magnoliopsida; order Sapindales; family Rutaceae; genus Zanthoxylum; species Zanthoxylum bungeanum. The sequence continues at coordinate 235,336 of SKCR01044511.1, read as the reverse complement.
TTGGGTGTGTTGGAACCCTAGTGACATTGATGTTAGCATTATTCGTTATTCATCTCAAGTTATTCATTGTAGTGTGTCTCATATTTCTGGGTTGTGGACTTGTGTAGTTTTGGTGGTTTATGGTGAGTGTGACTACGAGAAGCGTCGGGAGCTTTGGGCCGACTTAGTTTCTAGTGGTAGTGTTTTTGATGACTCTCCGTGGCTTGTTTTGGGAGACTTCAATGCTATTCGCTCTCCGATTGAGCATTGTGGTGGATCTGTGGCATGGCCGGCTTGGAAAGATGATTTGGGCTGCTGTTTGGGTCAGGCTGGTTTGGATGATCTTCAGTTCTCTGGTTGTCAATTTACTTGGTTCAATAAGCAGATTCAGTCCCCTATTTGGCGTAAGTTGGACCGTGTTCTCGCTAATTCGTCTTGGGAGTGTCTTTTTCCGGGTTCTGCTGCCCGCTTTCTTCCCCCTCGGATTTCAGATCATTCTCCTATGGTGGTTAAACTTGCAGAGCTCCCAAGAGGAAAATTCCCTTCAAATTCTTTGATTTTTGGGCGGATCATCCTGATTTTCTCTCAGTTGTGGCTAGGGCTTGGGACATTGATGTTCTCGGTACTCCGATGTTCCGTTTATGTTGTAAGCTGAAGAGTGTTAAGATGGCCTTGAAGAAGTTTAATGTCGAGCATTTCTCTCAGATTCCGAGTAAGGTTTTGGAGATTAGGAGGGAGTTGGATAGTGTACAGTGTGCTTTACAGGAGTGCCACAGTAACCCCGCTCTGTTAGCTGAAGAAGCTAGTCTTTCGTTACGGTATGGTGGCATGTGTCGGGCTGAGGAAGGCTTCAATAGACAGAAATATCGTGTTCAATGGCTAAATCTCGGGGATCAGAATACTAAATTCTTTTTTACTACTATGAAGAGTTTTCACGGCCGAAGCAAGATTACTTCTATCACTAAAGAGGATGGGACTCGTGTGGAGGATGATGTTTTGGTTAGAGATGAGATTATATCTTTTTTTGAGACCCTTTTGGGCCCCCAGCATAGTCAGCAGGAAATTGATAGGGTTGCCCTTAGATCTGCAATTACTAGGCATGTGAAAGCTGAGCAGAGTGAGTCTCTTACCTGGGAGGTTTCTGATGAGGAGATTAAGGTTGTCTTGTTCGCGTTGAAGGACAATAAAGCTCCAGGCCCAGATGGATTTAATTCGGGTTTCTTTAAGAAGTCTTGGAGTGTTGTGGGGGATGATGTCCTTTGTGCTATTCACTCTTTCTTTTCCTCTGGGCGTCTCTTGAGGCAGGTTAATGCTACTTCTATTGCTCTGATTCCTAAGATTCCCAACCCTTCCCAGGTTAAGGATTATCGGCCTATTTCTTGTTGCAACACTATTTACAAGTGTATTGCTAAGCTTATTGCGAATAGGATCAAAGTTATTCTTCCTTCAGTGATTAGTCATAATCAATATGCTTTTGTTGCGAGTAGGCGTATCAGCGACAATATTCTTTTGTGTCAGGAATTGGTTCGGAATTATCATCGGACTGGTGGTTCCCCGAGATGTGCTCTTAAGATTGACTTGATGAAAGCTTATGACACAGTTCGTTGGGACTTTTTGGTTGAGGTACTGCGGACTGTTGGTTTTCCAGAGAGGATGGTGGGTTGGATTCAGGAGTGTATGACTTATACTAGGTTTTCTGTGTCTATTAATGGGGAGTTGCAACGGTTTTTTCTATGGGGGTCGCGGGTTGCGACAAGGTGATCCTATGTCTCCTTATCTCTTTGTCTTGGCTATGGAAGTTCTGTCAGGCTTACTTCATAAAATGGCTCTTAATCAGGATTTCAGATTCCATGGGCGGTGTTCTAAGAATCGTCTCACTCATCTTTGCTTTTCGGATGACCTTATGATTTTCTGTAAAGCGGATGCCTCCTCGGTTTCCTTGATTAAGGATTGTCTCAGGCAGTTCAGTGGTTTATCAGGTTTAATCCCGAATCTAGCTAAAAGTCATTTCTTCTACTCTGGTATCTCTCCTACCCTTCAGGACCAGCTGCGTCTTGTTCTGGGCTTCCAAGTAGGGATTCTTCCGGTGCGGTATCTGGGAGTCCCTTTGATTTATACTAAACTACGGGCCTCAGATTGTGCTTCTCTTGTGGATCATATTGTTATACGTGCTAGAAGTTGGAGTAGTAAGTTTCTCTCTTATGCGGGGCGGCTTCAGCTCATTAAATCTGTTTTATTCTCCATTCAAGTTTATTGGTCTTCTTTATTTATTCTTCCTAAGTCTGTTATCACGAAGGTGAAGACGATTCTCCGTTCTTTCCTTTGGAAGGGTAGTGAGCTCACCTCTTCTGGGGCGAGAGTGGCTTGGAGTAGAGTTTGTTTACCTTCCAAGGAGGGGGGGTTAGGGATTAAGAGATTGGAATCTTGGAATAGAGCGGCTATTTTTAAGCACATTTGGTTCCTTTGTTCTAGCCAGGTTTCTTATTGGTCGAATTGGGTTCAGTCTTATTTGTTGAAGGGGAGAAGTTTTGGGGAGGTTCCTTGCCCTACAGATTGCTCTTGGAGTTGGCGTAAGATTTTGGAGCTTCGTTCTTGGTCCCGGCGGCGGATGAGAGTTAAGATTGGGAATGGTGAGAAGACTTTATTGTGGTTTGATTTTTGGCATCCTATGGGTCCGATTGTGGATTCTTTGGGTGAGAGAGTGATTTATGACTCTGGCTTGGATATGATGGCTACAGTTGCTTCCATTATTTCTGATTCTTCTTGGCGGTGGCCCCATCTAGGTCTGCCGCCCTTGTTGATCTGGCTCGGGCCCTTCTTCCGAATCCTTCTAGCTTGAGGGAGGATGAGCTGGTTTGGGTGGATGATAGTAGAGAGAGATTTTCTGTGGATAGTGCCTAGAATTCTATATGGTCTATGGGAACCTTGGTGCATTGGTTTCGAGTTGTTTGGTTCCGGAAGGCCATTCCCCGCTATTCCTTTTTGCTTTGGATGTCTATTCAGGGAGGCCTTTGTACTCAGGATAGTTTGATGAGGTTGGTATCTCTGCTTGCTCGCCATGTATTCTATGTGGTTGTTCTAGTGAGGATATTGATCATCTTTTCTTCCAGTGCTCATTCTCTTCTAAGGTCTGGTCGACTGTGCTGGCTATGTGTGGGTTAGATTGGAGTTATCGAGATTGGCTTCATACTGTTGAGTGGATGTGTCAGTTTTCTGACGCCTCTTTACGCCATCTTCTTGTTCGGCTGTCTTTTGCCGCGTCACTTTACCATTTATGGAGGGAGAGGAATGCCCGCACTTATGATGCGCCTCTTCGGCCTGTTTCTGTCCTACTTAGTGATATTTTTTTGATGTTCGGAATCGTGCTGGGTTTTTACGGAAGGTGAATCCATCTTATGACAATAAATGGCTTCACATATCCTGGCACTTGCCCGATGACATTTTCTGTTGATCTTCTTTTGCTTGTAGCCTTTCGAATTTTCTTCTAGGAGGGTCTGTCCTCTCTAGTAGTCTGGGGTATGCCCCTTTGCTCTTGTATAGTTTTCTTTTGGTTATACACTTACTTTCTCCAAAAGAAGGATTAAGATTCGGGCTGAATTTGAATGGATTCCTATCAAGTGTTCTTCTTGTGGGTTATTTGGCCATACATTGGGTACTTGTCCTAGTAGAGTACTTAAGAATGAGGAAAGCAAGCCTAAGGATGAGGAAATCAAGCCTTCTAAAGTTTGGGTGCCTAAACCTATAGATTGTTCGGCAAGTACGAGTAAAAATAAGGAGAAGGATAAGGAATGGGTAACAGTTTTAAGGAAGAATAAGGGTAAGGGTGTGGTGAAGGCATTTGACACTTTGCCTCATGAGGAGTTGGCTTTAGTTCCAGTTGATGTCTCTGAGATAAGTTCCAAAGGTGTGGCAATTATTGTTTGTGTTGATAAGGAAGAAGTTGAATGCTCCCCTTTAGTGAGAATGCCGAATAACAAGAAGCATATAGATCATAGTAAGGAGTTGTGTTGTACGGTGGCTTTGGAAACCAAGGGTACCGATTCTGTAAATGGTGAGGAAGCCGTATCTGATCTTGGTAAGGAGGCCGTAAATGAGCAATGTGAGGATGATGTATCACTCATTCGTATTGATAACTCGTTGGCATTGAAAGCTAAAGATTCTTTAGAGAAGAAACGGTTGGGTCAGAGTGGTAAAAATAAGAAGAACTCTAGTGGTAAGAGGGGTCGGAAGAGCCATTCATCTCGTGGTGGAAGGTGGAGATGATATGTTGTGTTGATTTTCTCTTTATTGTTTAAATGATTTTTGGTCTTAATACCCTACTAAGCAGGTTGAAGTTCGAAGGTTTTTCTGTGATGAGAAGCTTTCACTTTGTGGACTGGTTTAGACTAAAGTTAAGGATGGTAATCTTCTACATGTGTCTCGTGCTATTGATCATTCTTGGAAGTTTATTTATCAATCAGTTGCTTTTCCTTTTGGAAGAATTTGGGTATGTTGGAACCCCTCGGATGTGGATGTTATTGTTATTCGATCTTCTCCTCAAGCTATTCACTGTCGTGTTGCTCATGTTTCTTCTGCTTGGAGTTATGAGAAGCGTCGAGAACTTTGGGCTGACTTGGTTGCTAGTGGTTGTGAGTTTGACACCTCTCCATGGTTAGTAATGTGGGATTTTAATGCGATTTCCAATCATTCTGAGCATCATGGTGGCAGTTTGGATTGGCCTTTTGGAAGGATGAGTTGGGTTTGTGTTTGGGCTTGGCTGGTTTGGCAGATGTTCAGTTTTTGAGTTGTAGGTATACTTGGCATAATAAACAGATTGATTCTCCCATTTGGCGGAAACTAGATCGGGTGGTTGCTAATACCTCTTGGGAGTGCTCTTTTCCTAGTTCAGTAGTTAGGTTTCTACCCTCGGGAATCTCAGATCATTCTCCTATGGTGGTTACTCTCTTGAAGCTCCCTACAAGGAAGATTCCTTTTAAGTTTTTTGATTTTTGGGCTAAGCATCCAGATTTTGTGTCAGTGGTAGCTAAAGCTTGTGATGTGGATATTTGTGGTACTCCAATGTTTCGGTTGTGCAAGAAATTGAAGAGTGTGAAGGTGGCGCTACGAAAGTTTAATTTAGATCACTTTTCAAATCTTTCTGGGAGGACCACATGTGTTAGAATAGAGTTGGAGGGGGTGCAGAGTGCGCTACAAGAGTCTCCTTCTAATCCCTTTCTGCTGAGTGAAGAGGTGAGATTGTCTTTGCTTTATGGAAATCTGAGTCGAGATGAGGACAATTTCATGAGACAGAAATCCCGAGTTCAGTGGCTTAATCTTAGTGATCAAAATATGAAGTTTTTTTTCCAAGCTATGAAGAATCATCATCAGAGAAGGTCGACGTATTAGTGACAATATCTTATTATATCAAGAGTTGGTCAAGAACTATCATATGAGTGGTGGGGTGCCTAGGTGTTCTCTTAAGATTGATTTGATGAAGGCTTATGATACAGTTCGATGGGATTTTATGTTGGAAGTGCTGAGAACTATTGGGTTTCCTGAGAGGATGGTTGGTTGGATAGGAGAATGTATGACTTCTACTATGCTTTTTGTTTCTATTAATGGGGCGTTGAATGGTTTCTTTCCAGGAGGTCGTGGTTTACGTCAGGGGGATCCTATGTCTCCATATCTTTTTGTTTTGGCTATGGAAGTTCTCTCGGGCTTACTTCACAAGATGACTCAAAAGTAGGGTTTCAGGTATCATTGGCGGTGTTCTAAGAATTATCTTACCCATCTCTGTTTTGCGGACGATCTCATGATTTTTTATCGAGCAGAGAAGGCTTCAGTTTCCATGGTAAGGGATTGTCTTCATCAGTTTATGGGGTTGTCAGGTTTGGTTCCTAATCCAGCAAAGAGCCAACTTTTTTCTAGTGGTATTTCCTCAGTATACAAGCACAAGTTGCTCAGCCTTTTGGGTTTTCAGGAAGGTGTGCTCCATATGCGTTACCTGGGAGTTCCGTTGATTTCTTCAAAACTTCGGGCTTCGGATTGTAATGTCCTTGTAGAGCGTATTTGACATGATCCAGGCCAACAACAAAGCAAAAGACCCATTACAAGGACCATAAGGGCCAATTACGAGGCAGAGGACCAAAAGACTCAGAGAAGCAATGGCGGGATTAGTTCAGAGTTTTATGGCCGATTGCAACAAACAAATAGAGACGCATGTGGGCTTCAATAGAGAGGGCCCAAAGCCACTTCACTTGGCCCAAATCAGCTTCAAAGGCCTTTGAAGACTTGAAGACTTTGGTATTTTTGTAATTTAGCCTTAGGGGGCATTGTTGTCGTTATGCCTCTAGGGTTTCTCTTTGTAACACTATTTAAGCTTTCTTTCTTTTCATTTTGAGGACAATCAAGATATTTGTAAAACACAAAAGCTTAAAGCTTTGGCTATGGCCGAATTCTTGTAAGGGAGGGATTCCCCTTTTCAAGTTTGAATCGACTTATCTAAGTTTTGGCAAACTTAGTGGCGTCTCCATTGCTAGCAAAACACTACAAGGATTCATCTTAAAGGTTCTCAAGGGCAAGTTCTTTGTGGGTCTTCTTTGTGGCCTTAGAAGGGTTTTATTTCTACAAAATCAAATTCGCGGTTCTTGGGGTTTTGTTCGTTGCTTGGGGTTGCTTGGATTTCGAATTCCAAGTGGGTTTCTTATTAGTATTATTGGTCGAGCTAAGAATTGGAGCTGTAAATCTCTCTCTTTTGTGGGGCGTTTACAGCTAATTAAATCAGTATTATTTTCTATCCAGGTGTATTGGTCTTCGTTGTTTATATTGCCAAAGACTGTAATTATGAAGGTGGAGTCTATCCTGAGGTCATTTCTTTGGAAGGGTAGTGAGCTTGTTTCGACATGGGCGAATGTGGCTTGGGATAGAGTTTGTTTGCCTGTCAAAGTATGGGGTTTGGGGATTAAGAAGCTAGAGGATTGGAATAAGGCGGCTATTACTAAGCACTTATGGTTTCTTAGTTCGGGTAAGGAATCCTCTTGGTCTACGTGGGTACGTTCTTACTTGTTGAAGGGGCGTAGTTTTTGGGAAGTTACTTGTCCTAGTGATTGTTCTTGGAGTTGGCGGAAAATTTTAGGCCTTCGTAATTTTGTGCATCGTAGGATGAGGTCTCAGATTTGGAATGATGAGAAGGCTTTATTATGGTATGACAATTGGCACCCTCTGGGACCAATTGTGGATACCCTGGGAGAGAGAGTCATTTATGATTCAGGACTAGATAAGATGGCTAGGGTGGCCGCTATTGTTGATGGTAACTGTTGGCGCTGGCCATCAGCGAGGTCAGTCAATCTTCCCCAATTGGCTTGTTCTATGCCTTTGGATTTTGTTCCTTGTGATACGAAGGAGGATGTGCTAGTGTGGGAGGATGATCATAAAGGTATTTTTTCGATCAGAAGTGTTTGGGATGCGTTGAGGGTAAGAAGTAATCGGGTGAGTTGGTACCGAATTGTTTGATTTCCAAAGGCCATTCCAAGACATGCTTTTATGCTTTGGCTCATGATTCAAGGAGGCCTTTATACTCAGGATCGGTTAATGGCTTTTGGCATTTTAGGTTGTTCTATGTGTGTGCTTTGTGGTCATTCAGGGGAGGATAGAGATCATCTCTTCTTCAAGTGTTCATTTGTTTCTCAGATATGGTCGTCTATTTTGGCTAAATGTGGTATAGATTGGTGCTCTCGTGACTGGATGAAGACTATTAAGTGGATGAAGCAGTATAGTAGTGGATCTTTGTGTCATTTACTTGTTCGATTATCTTTTGCCGCTGCAGTTTACTTCATATGGAAGGAGAGGAATGCTCGACTACATGACGAGTCTCCTAGTCCATATAGAGTTCTCTTGACTAATATTATGTTTACTGTACGGACTCGTGCTAGTTTGTCAAGAAAGGTGAAGCTTTCATATGATAATAGATGGCTTCAACAATCTTGGCAACTATCCGACAATATTTTTTGATTTGATTTTGCTTGTCTTTAGCCTAATTGGCTTTTGTTCTGTAGCTAGGAAGGCATGTCTTCCTTAGCTCTCTAGGGTATGCGCCTGTGCTTTTGTTATTTCTTTGGTTAATATACTTAATTTATCCAAAAAAAATATAAGTGTAACATCCCCGATCTGGTAGATGCTACTAGCATGGAATATGTCGTACTATCCCCTTGAGCCTCTGACTATATGTCTGTAATCATCTTAACTTAGCTAATCTCAACTGACTTTCTCATGCATATGGACCATTGCCCCGACTCATCAACATGAAATGCCTCTCAAATACTCTTATATTGTACTTATTAGTACTACAAATCACAACTCTGATAATAAACACATTAGCACATTTCAATAACTTATTCTACACAGTGCATGACATAAATCTTTTACTTTGACTCTGACAATACTGAAACTCTATACACACTCTGGTGGACTCAGACCCTCTAGTGACTGCCATCAGTATCCATCCTCCCGAGCTCGTCCTCCAGGGTCCTGCAAAATAAAACACTGGGAGGGGGTTAGATCATTTGAACGATCTAAGTGAGGACGAAAACTCAAAATTACTGTTATAAAAATATTTGGTTCTAAATCCAAAGTTCAAGAAGTAGCTTTTTACGAAAACTCTTTTTTCGTATGAAAACTCTGGGTTTCTTTCTGAAAATATCTTCTGAACTCTTTCTGTAAAACTTATCTTTCCTTAAAGTTCTTATAAAACTGATATTTTCTGAAAACTTTCTTTTTCTCAAAACCTTTTCTGAAAATTGTATCTAATATCTGATCTTTGAAAACTATTTTATGAAAACCATCATCTGAAAACTGGTATGTGTCTGAAAAACTTGACGTATGGGGGTGTTACGTATCGCCATCCCCCTATACGCCTAACTAGAGCCATGAGTGCAAATCCATGACTTTGGGGCGTTACGTATCGCCGTCCCCCAAAACAAACCACTCATGTCCCTGAAACTAGTGGTCTTGGAGCATTACGTATCGCCGTCCCCCATGCCACTGAATTAGAACTGGGGGTGCAGATCTATGCTACCTTTCAAGCTCTGAAAACTAGGATCTAGGGGCATCTATCATCCCTAGTCATGAACTAGTATCTGGAGGCGTTACGTATCGCCGTCCCCCCAGTCCTCTACATGTGCACATGTGCTTTCCATCAACTCTATATATGAATCAAGTTACATATTAAGGTGGGGTTCTCCCCAATGCCTCGAAAACATAAAACTCATGTTTTAAAATATTTATTTTCTAAATCATTTCTCAAAACATGCTAAACAAAATACAACTGAAAATAAAATTTGCTAACACCCTAATAGCGAAAAGTAAGTCTGATATGAACAACAACATAATGAAAATCAATTTAAAAGAAAATGTCCACTCACTGATTTCAGAATTTGGCTGGTGCTGTATTCCTTCATCGAAGAATATTGTGGTTCCTGAGGATAATCTAGGATCGAAAACTTAATTAGCATATAAGTCATAAGATAGGTTTCGGATCTTAGCTAAGCTTACTAATACATCTACATGTTATAGCTACAAAGCTTAGCATGCTTGTGTCTTGATGTAATGTATGTATACAAACTGATAAGAGACCTAAAAGATGGCCTCTAACAAGCTAGGTGAAACCGGAGTGAGCTGAAACATATTTGGGAAAATTTTGTTCCACGCGTTACGACACTCCCACATGCTGGCAATTCCAGTGAGCTTTTCTGTCACCGCGTCGCGTCGCAAAGCCCTGGGCGTCGAGAAGCGTCCAATTCCAGAATCGATCTGTGGCAAATTCCCAGTATGCATCGCGATGCTGGGCTTGTAGCGTCGAGACGCAAGGCCAAAATCAGGGCCTATATTCAACACTCCATGTCTAATTTGCTCAAAACACTCCCCACGCTTCCATACTACAATAAAGCTCCAGGCCCAGATGGATTTAATTCGGGTTTCTTTAGAAGTCTTGGAGTGTTGTGGGGGGATGATGTCATTTGTGCTATTCACTCTTTCTTTTCCTCTGGGCGTCTCTTGAGGCAGGTTAATGCTACTTCTATTGCTCTGATTCCTAAGATCCCCAACCCTTCCCAGGTTAAGGATTATCGGCCTATTTCTTGTTGCAACACTATTTACAAGTGTATTGCTAAGCTTATTGCGAATAAGATCAAAGTTATTCTTCCTTCAGTGATTAGTCATAATCAATCTGCTTTTGTTGTGGGTAGGCGTATCAACGACAATATTCTTTTGTGTCAGGAATTGGTTTGGATTATCATCGGACTGGTGGTTCCCCGAGATGTGCTCTTAAGATTGACTTGATGAAAGCTTATGACATTGTTCGTTGGGACTTTTTGGTTGAGGTACTGCGGACTGTTGGTTTTCCAGAGAGGATGGTGGGTTGGATTCAGGAGTGTATGACTTATACTAGGTTTTTTGTGTCTATTAATGGGGAGTTGCACGGTTTTTTCTCTGGGGGTCGCGGGTTGCGACAAGGTGATCTTATGTCTCCTTATCTCTTTGTCTTGGCTATGGAAGTTCTGTCAGGCTTACTTCATAAAATGGCTCTTAATCAGGATTTCAGATTCCATGGGCGGTGTTCTAAGAATCGTCTCACTCATCTTTGCTTTGCGGATGACCTTATGATTTTCTGTAAAGCGGATGCCTCCTCGGTTTCCTTGATTAAGGATTGTCTCAGGCAGTTCAGTGGTTTATCAGGTTTAATCCCGAATCTAGCTAAAAGTCATTTCTTCTCCTCTGGTATCTCTCATACCCTTCAGGACCAGCTGCGTCTTGTTCTGGCTTCCAAGTAGGGATTCTTCCAGTGCGGTATCTGGGAGTCCCTTTGATTTCTACTAAACTCCGGGCCTCAGATTGTGCTTCTCTTGTGGATCGTATTGTTTTTTTTTTTTGGATAAAGTAAGTGTTATAACCAAAAGAAAACTATACAAAGAGCAAATGGGCATACCCCAGGCAACTAAGAGGACAAGCCCTCATAGAAGAAAAGCCGAAAGGCAACAAGCAAAAGATCAACAGAAGATGTCATCGGGCAAGTTCCACGAAAGGTGAAGCCATTTATTGTCATAAGATGGTTTCACCTTACGTAAAAAGCTAGCACGATTCCGAACATCAAAAACAATATCATAAAGAAGAGCATAAACAGGCTGAAGAGGCATATCATGAGTGCGAGCATTCCTCTCCCTCCAAATATGGTAGACTGACACTGCAAAAGACAAACGAACCAGAAGGTGACGTAAAGAAGCATCGGAGAACTGACATAACCACTCAACAGTCTGACGCCATTCCCGACGTCTCCAATCTAACCCACACATAGCCAGTACAGACAACCAGACCCCGAGAGAGAAGAGGCACTGGAAGAAAAGATGATCAATGTCATCACTTGAACAACCGCATAGAATACAACACGAGCAAGCAGAGATACCAAACCTCATCAAACTATCCTGAGTATAAAGGCCTCCTTGAATAGACATCCAAAGTATAAAGGAATGGCGGGGAATAGCCTTCCGAAACCAAACAACTCGAGACCAATGCAACAAGGTTCCCCTTGTCCGCATGGTATTCCAGGCACTATCCACAGAAAATCTCCCACTCCTATCATCCTCCCAAACCAGCACATCCTCCCTCAAACTAGAAGGAGACGGAAGATGGGACTGAGCCAGATCAACAAGGGCAGCAGACCTAGAAGGAGGCCAACGCCAAGTAGAATCAGAGATAATGGAAGCAACTGTGGCCATCCTATCCAAGCCAGAGTCATAAATCACTCTCTCACCCAACGTGTCCACAATCGGGCCCAGAGGATGCCAATAATCAAACCACAGTAAAGTCTTCTCACCATTCCCAATCCTAACTCTCATCCGCCGTCGGGACCAAGAACGAAGCTCCAAGATCTTACGCCAGCTCCAAGAGCAGTCTGTAGGACAATGGACCTCCCAAAAACTTCTCCCCCTCAACAAATAAGAGCGAACTCAATTCGACCAAGATGAAACCTGGCCAGAAAAAGAAACCAAATGTGCTTAACAATAGCCGCTCTATTCCAAGAATCCAAACTCTTAATCCCCAGCCCCCCCTTAAGAGGTAAACAAACTTTACTCCAAGCCACTCTCGCCCCAGAAGAGGTGAGCGTACTACCTTTCCAAAGGAAAGAACGCAGAATCGTCTCCACCTTCCTAACAACAGACTTAGGAAGAATAAATAAGGAAGACCAATAAACTTGAATGGAGAACAACACAGACTTAATAAGCTGAAGCCGACCTGCATAAGAGAGAAACTTACTACTCCAACTCTTAGCACGCATAACAATACGATCCACAAGAGAAGCACAATCTGAGGCCCGGAGTTTAGTAGAGATCAAAGGGACTCCCAAATACCGCACTGGAAGAATCCCTACTTGGAAACCCAAAACATGACGCAGATGGCCCTGAAAGGTAGAAGAGATACCAGAAGAGAAGAAATGACTTTTAGCTGGATTCGGAAATAAACCTGATAAACCACTGAACTGCCCGAGACAATCCTTGATCAAGGAAACCGAGGATGCATCTGCTTTACAAAAAATCATAAGGTCATCCGCAAAACAGAGATGAGTAAGACGGTCCTTAGAACACCGCCAGTGGAACTTGAAACCCGGATTAAAAGCCATATACGAAGAAGACCTGACAGAACTTCATAGCCAAAACAAAGAGATAAGGAGACATAAGATCACCTTGTCGTAACCCACGACCCCCAGAAAAGAAACCATGCAACTCTTCATTAATAGATACAGAGAACCTAGTAGAAGTCATACACTCCTGAATCCAACCCACCATCCTCTCTGGAATACCAACAGTCCATAAAACCTCAATCAAGAAATCCCAACGAACAGTGTCATAAGCTTTCATCAAGTCAATCTTAAGAGCACATCTCGGGGAACCGCCAGTCCGGTGATAATTCGAACCAATTCCTGACAAAAAAGAATATTGTCGCTGATACGCCTTCCCGCAACAAAAGCAGATTGATTATGACTGATCACAGAAGGAAGGATAACCTTGATCCTATTCGTAATAAGGTTAGCAATACACTTGTAAATAGTATTACAACAAGAAATAGGCCTATAATCCTTAACCTGGGAAGGGTTAGGAATCTTAGGAATCAGAGCAATAGAAGTAGCATTAGCCTGCCTCAAGAGACGCCCATAGGAAAAGAAAGAGTGAATAGCACAAAGGACATCATTCCCCACAATATTCCAAGACTTCTTAAAGAAACCCGAATTAAACCCATCTGGGCCTTGAGCTTTATTGTCCTTCAAAGCGAACAGGACAGCCTTAATCTCCTCATCCGAAACCTCCCGGGAAAGAGTCTCACTCTGCTCAACTATCACATGGCTAGTAATAGCAGATTGAAGGGCCACCCTATCAAAATCCTGCTAACCTTGCTGAGGACCTAAAAGGGTCTCAAAAAAAGAAACAATCTCATCTCTAACCAAAACATCTTCCACCACACGGGTCCCATCCTCCTTAGTTATAGAAGTGATCTTGCTACGACTGTGAAAACTCTTCATAGCAGTAAAGAAGAATTTAGTATTCTGATCCCCAAGGTTAAGCCACTGAACACGAGATTTCTGTCTATTGAATCCTTCCTCAGCCCGACTTATTTCTCCATACCGTAACGAAAGACTAGCTTCTTCAGCTAGCAGGGCAGGGTCACTAGGGTAGTCCTGTAAAGCACACTGCACTCTGTCCAACTCCTTCCTAATCTCCAAAACTCGACACATAATCTTAGAGAAATGCTCAAAATTAAACTTCTTCAAGGCCAACTTAACACTCTTCAGCTTACAACATAAACGGAACATCGGAGTACCATGAACATCAATATCCCACGCCCTAGCCACAACAGAGAGAAAATCAGGATGATCAGCCCAAAAATCAAAGAATTTAAAGGGGGTTTTCCTCTTAGGGAGCTCTGCAAGCTTAACTACCATAGGAGAATGATCAGAAATCCGGGGGGGAAGAAAGCGGGCAGAAGAGCCCGGGAAGAGACACTCCCAAGAAGAATTAACAAGGACACGGTCCAACTTACGCCAAATAGGAGACTAAATCTGCTTATTAAACCAAGTAAACTGACAACCAGAGAACTGAAAATCATCCAACCCAGCCTGACCCAAACAGCAGCCCAAATCGTCTTTCCAAGCCGGCCAAGCCACAGACCCACCACTATGCTCAATCGGAGAACGGATGGTATTGAAATCTCCTAAAACAAGCCGCGGAGAATCTTCAAAAGCACTACCACTAGAAATCAGGTCAGCCCAAAGTTCCCGACGCTTCTCGTAGTCACACTCACCATAAACCACCGAAACTACATAATTCCACATCCCAGAAATATGAGACACACTACAATGAATAACTTGAGCTGAAGAATGAATAATGCTAACATCAATGTCACTAGGGTTCCAACAAACCCGATACGACCAAACGGGCTAACATCAGAGTGGCAAAAAAACTTCCATGAAGGATTAATCGCACGAGAGACATTCACAAAATTAACCTCCTTAACCTTGGTTTCAACTAAACCACACAACGAGAGCTTCTCATCACAAAGAAACCTCCTAACTTCAGCATGTTTTAATGGGTCATTGAGACCCCGAATGTTCCAACAACCAAAAATCATTAAAACAGAGAAGAATAGAGCCAAACCAAACAAATCAGCGTCGACGACCCCCCTAGGGGACTGCCGTTTCTGACTCCTCTTACCACCAGAACCCTTTCTAGATTTGTTACCATAAGCCAATTTCTTGAAATCCAGAGAGTCAATGGCCTTATTAGCCAAATGTTAACCATGGGAGTAGGCGAATCATAAGCTACAGAAGGCGAGCACTCAGCTAAATCAGATTTAGGAAGATCCTCAACAATATGTGAAGAAGCACGGGAGCACTCACCTTCCATATTTCCATCTGTCTCCACAGAAACTGTCTCAGAAGAAACCACAGGCAAATGAGGATTAACCAGAGTCGATTCCAACCCATTAGAAGAGCACTCACCCAAAACAAGAGTCATGTCAGTGGAAACATCCTGAGTCACATCACCGCTCGAGCTAACAGGAGTGGTCACATATGCTCCCTTGCCTTTCTTCTTCTTAGTGACCGGGATCCAGGCACCCTCCTGATCCTTAGTAGTGTCAACCATAGCAACTTTATCCATAGACGGGATAGAAGGCTTTGGAATACAGGACTGAGAAGGTTCACTAACCTCCTTACTTGGAGCCTTTTTAGAGCAAGAATTCACCGAATGGCCAAAAACTTCACAAGTGGAACATTTCACAGGAACCCATTCAAACTCAACCATAATAGGTACCTCAGCACCATTAGGGTTTTGGAAAACAATCTCCTCGACAAGGGGGTTCCGAGCATCAATCTCAACACAAACTCGAGCGAAACTGAGCCGTTTCTTGGAAAGGGTAATAAGGTCAGCATTGAGAGGTCTCCCAACTGCACTAGCCACACAACTAATCCCTTTCGCCGTCCATAAAGTAAAAGGCAGATCAAAGAGTCTGATCCAGACCGGAACCTTGAACAAGTCCTCTTAGTCAAAGATAATTCAGGATGCCAAAGTTTAAGGACCAACGGTCTATTAGCCATATGCCAATGGGCTCCGTCCAAAACCACACTAGCCTCTTGAAGGCTCTTAAATCTAAACAAAAAGAAACCATTATCGGAGGTTAGAACCTCAAGCAAACCTAGCCTCCCCCATAACTTGTGTGCAATAGAGTTGACCGTTTGAAAATGGAGTCTTTTACCCACAAAGTAACCAACTAATGTACTCCGCCAATACACACTGCCTTCTTCAATAACTTCAGCAGGGGGCACACAACAACCTTACCATCAATAACATTAGGTTTGACATAATGTAAAGCGGTTGAAGAACTTGACGAATCCAAAGGATCAACTCCTTTAGGTCCATGCAACGCAAAAGCATAACTCTTAGGGCAACCAGAATTACCCCCCTCGACTACTGCAGGTGCCTCGGAAGCAACAGGCACAGCAACCTGACTCACACTCAAAGCATCACCACTCACACTTCTTCCTGTCAACTTGGCAACATTCTGCCCCAAAACAACACCATTAACAGTCCCAGTATCCATCAAAACTGCCACAGCCGAGGACTTGGACTCCTCACCAACAAGTATCCCAACATCCCCAACCGATATCCCATCAATACTAATTCCAGAACCACAGCCAACCGCAGCACCACAGTCAACCGATCCCCTGTCAACACCAGGTCCAGAAACTACAGAACCCCTATCAACGCCATGGCCAAATCCCAAACAAACCTCATCCAACAAGCCCACATCCCCAGCGACCAAACTGCCAACTGAACTCCCTACAACGCCATGTTCAGAAACACAAGCAGTGCAGACTGACTCAGATTGTACGCCATGTCCAGACTGACTAGAACCCAAACAGCCAGCAAGACCACCTACAACTCCATGTCCCGGATCACAAACAACGACACAATCAACACCAGAACCAGAACCCAAACGCACATCATTCAACAAAATCACATCACCATCGACCAAACAGCCAATAGAAGTACCAACAACGCCAAGTCCAGAAACACAAGCACCGCTGACTGACTCAGAAGGAGCGCCATGTCCAGACCGACAAGAACTCGAACAGCCAGCAGGACCACCTTCTGAAACAGAAGGCTTAGAACTGGTCACTGACACCGGCGCCGAAGCGGAGATCAAAGGTGAGCTTGCAAGACCCGTCGAAGGCTTCAAACAACCAATGCCAAGATCCACATGAGGCGAGGCGTTAGCGGCAACAGAGACAACCCTAACAGCCTTGCGGCCAGCACCAGGGAGGCGTGACCCCACAACAGGAACACTAGACGGAGGCATAGGGAAAGACGGGTGAGGAGGAAGAAAGAGAGCAGTAAAGGCAAAGCAAATAAGGGAAAGGAGAAAAAGATCTGTAAAAACAAAGGGATAAACGGAAAAGTAGATGACCAAAACCGATATGAGAAGACAACGGGTTATTTAAAGAAAACAGGGTACAAGACGATTTGAAAAAGCACGGGGTTAATCGGTTTAGTAGATGACCAGAGCCGATCTGAAAGAAACAAAGGGTTTTTTCTTTAAAAATCACGGCAATCTAAGACGGGAATCGTCGAGAGGGAAGGAAAGAAAGTTGAGAGCTATTTTCTCCATTGTGCTAGCCATGAAAGCTCTGGATCGTATTGTTATACGTGCTAAAAGTTGGAGTAGTAAGTTTCTCTCTTATGCGGGGCGACTTCAGCTCATTAAATCTGTTTTATTCTCCATTCAAGTTTATTGTATTCTTTATTTATTCTTCCTAAGTCTGTTATTAGGAAGGTGGAGATGATTCTCCGTTCTTTCCTTGGAAGGGTAGTGAGCTCACCTCTTCTGGGGCGAGAGTGGCTTTGGAGTAGAGTTTGTTTACCTTCCAAGGAGGGGGGGTTGGGGATTAAGAGATTGGAATCTTGGAATAGAGCGGCTATTGTTAAGCACATTTGGTTCCTCTGTTCTGGCCAGGTTTCTTCTTGGTCGAATTGGGTTCAGTCTTATTTGTTGAGAGGGAGAAGTTTTGGGGAGGTTCCTTGCCCTACAGATTGCTCTTAGAGTTGGCGTAAGATTTTGGAGCTTCGTTCTTGGTCCCGGCGGCGGATGAGAGTTAGGATTGGGAATGGTGAGAAGACTTTATTATGGTTTGATTTTTGGCATCCTATGGGTCCGATTGTGGATTCGTTGGGTGAGAGAGTGATTTATGACTCTTGCTTAGATAGGATGGCTACAGTTGCTTCCATTATTTCTGATTCTTCTTGGCGGTGGCCCCCATCTAGGTCTGCCGCCCTTGTTGATCTGGCTCGGGCCCTTCTTCCGAATCCTTCTAGCTTGAGGGAGGATGAGCTGGTTTGGGTGGATGATAGTAGAGGGAGATTTTCTGTGGATAGTGCCTGGAATGCTTGAGGTCTATGGGAACCTTGGTGCATTGGTTTCGTGTTGTTTGGTTCCAGAAGGCCATTCCCCGCCATTCCTTTTTGCTTTGGATGTCTATTCAGGGAGGCCTTTGTACTCAGGATAGTTTGATAAGGTTTGGTATCTCTGCTTGCTCGCGATGTATTCTATGTGGTTTTTCTAGTGAGGATATTGATCATCTTTTCTTCCAGTGCTCCTTCTCTTCTAAGGTCTGGTCGACTGTGCTGGCTATGTGTGGGTTAGATTAGAGTTGCCGAGATTAGCTTCAGACTGTTGAGTGGATGTGTCAGTTTTCTGACGCCTCTTTACGCCATCCTCTTGTTCGGTTGTCTTTTTCCGTGTCAGTTTACCATTTATGGAGGGAGAGGAATGCCCACACTCATGATGCGCCTCTTCGGCCTGTTTCTGTCATGCTTAGTGATATTTTTTTTTATGTTCAGAATCGTGCTGGCTTTTTATGGAAGGTGAATCCATCTTATGACAATAAATGGCTTCACCTATCCTGGCACTTGCCCGATGACATTTTCTGTTGATCTTCTTTTGCTTGTAGCCTTTCGGCTTTTCTTCTAGGAGGGCATGTCCTCTCTATAGTCTGGGGTATGCCCATTTGCTCTTATATAGTTTTCTTTTGGTTATACACTTACTTTATCCAAAAAAAAAAATACTTGCTAAACTAACACTCCTTAGTCCACTTAACTCTTTAATCTCAAAGCCCCAATTAGCTAAACACTTAGGTTTCAAATTTTTTGGTCCTTTTTAACACCATCAATTTCCATGCTTATTAACCACTTAAAAGCATTCAGTAATGTGCTATTATTATGCATATAGCATCATATCAATAAAATTTATCAATTCATGATTTGGGGCAAAATGATCTTACCTTAAGCCACTTGATTTCCATCACCCTTCAAGTCTTCGATACTTGTTCTTCTTCCTTCAAGTTTGTGGGAGTGGTATTTGCCTTTCCTCCTTCATTTTCTTCTTTCTCTTCTCTTTTCCTTCTTCTTTTTCATTCTTCTTTCTCTCTTCCTTTTCTCCAACGTTTTTCCTCTTCTTTCTTATTTTTTCTAATTTTGTGAAATGAAAAATAGTAAACCCCTTTTTATACTAGGGGCCATTTATAATTTTCATTTTTGAAGAAACTTGAAGAATTATCTAGATAGGTCTGAGCATTGTTCATCTAGAATTTTAACTTGCGTTTTTTTACCTATTTCTGATTTTATATTGGAAATATGTTCAACGTGGAAGTTGTAGGTCTCGATCTTAGCTTTCCGGCGATATAAAATTCATTAAAATCAGAGTTCTTCTGAGAAAGTTATGGCCCAAATACCATGGGTTATCCGGAGTAGAACATAATACAGTTTCGTATCGGAATTTCAAGGGATCTCGATTATCCCCAAAGTCGTTCCATGAATGTCTATGTGCTTAAACATAATTATATTATATAATACTCGTCTCACGATTTAATAGTGGTTGAGGTTTCCGATTGTTGCAAATTATCCCCCCTTAAATAGGATTCGTCCTTGAATCCTTTCTGGGGCTTAACTCGTAGATTGTCTGGTCAAGGATATCCATGTCTCTGACTATCCTTATCTTTCTTAATTTTACTTTTGGTCATTTGTTCGAGATCTTAATACTAAAACCTCTGGAAATCTTTTGTCATACTTGTGCCTACTATTCCAAAGTTCATGAGCCTTGGTGAATAATATCTTGAGTTCCTAGCTGAAAGGTAATTCCTTAATCTTACTCCATGGTCCTCTGCTCAATACTCTACATTTATCAGCATACTACCCCTATCTCTTATGCATCACATAACCTTATTTCTAAAACTTCCAACTATATTCAACATCCTTTATTTCCATCTATCTTAGTGAGTTTTTATTTCGAAAATTGTACCATATTCGTAGTTTGTCCTCTTACTTATCTTAGTTCCCTTCTGATTTTACAACCCCTCTTAACACCTCTTGTCACGACAACAATAACTTTTAAATATCTTTAGGTACTTCTATTACTTTTCATGTTTAAGTATTCCCATAGTACTTTATGTTCTAACCAATAACCTTCACTTTCCCTTGACCTGTGTATACCTTGGGTTCTTCAGCTATTCTAAGATATACCTTATCTTAAGATTTATTATCTTATCTTATCCAATTATTTGACCTCTCTGTTTTCCATCCTTCTAAACCTTCTTTACTTATAAGCTTCTCCTGTTGAGTTATCGCATTTACGTCTTTCTCTGTGTTTTTATACTTCATAACTTATAACTAACCTCTCCAAGTACTCTTACTGTCCCCTAATGTTTCTCATATTTAAAATGTTATATTATGGTAGTTCTCATCTGGTGATTCTTCTTGATTGGCTAAGAAGTTATGGGGTAATATATTTATACTAAGCCTGATTATATACACTTTTATACTAAATCTATGTTCTTTATTACTATGTTAACACTGGTCACACTGTCCTGGTTCACTCTTCTGCACCTTTGATCCCTTGCTAGAACGATACGGTTACTGTCTTTCACAAGACTTGTTGACATGAGTCCAACCACACCAGACATTACAGGATGCAGCTAACAACTTGGAGGAACCCATGCAGTTGCCAACAGGTCCAATCACACACCAAAGAGAAAAGAAGTTCAGAGAGGCCTTTGCGGGACTAGCTCAGAGCTATGTGACCAGTTGCAGCAACCAAGTCACGTGCACACCAGAGACACATATGGGCATAACCAGAGAGGTCCCCAAGCTATTTCATTTGACCTAGATCAGCTCAGACTGAAGCATAGCAGAGCAGCTTCAGCACCAGCACCATTTTGACCCGATTTCACCCATTTTGGGACTATGTTGAATTCGGCCAAATGGGGCCATTTTTGTCATTTATGCTCAACATTTTGACTTTATTTATGATGTAATTAGCATGGTTGACAATGCCATTAGGCTTAATTATGCTTAGATTTGTACTTAGCCGGAAGCACGTCAATTTACTATAGCATGTAAGCACCTCAATTAGCTTAAGTGAGATTAGCTTCTAATCTTTGTTTTAAGTTTATTTAGGTGCAAAAGGACCTTAATGGTCGTGGTTGAGGTGCTTGACTTAGGGCTTTTGGTCATTTTAGCTCTAGGGTCATTTTAGTCTTTTTACTCTCTTGTAACCCTTATTATGTGACTCTTCTTTGTATTTTGGAGACAACCAACGTAATATACAACATTTGAAAGAGAGAAAAGCTTGAGCTTTCCATGGGTATGGCCGAAAACCTTGTTGAGGGAGGGATTCCCCTTTTCAAGTTCAAATTGACTTATCTAAGCTTGGCAATTTAGTGGCGTCTCCATTGCTAGCAAAATACAATCTGATTTCAGGCTTGTTGTTATCATGGACGTGAGTTTCATGGTGGTTAGGGGCTGATCTTGGTTGGGTTTTGTTCCTACAAAATCAGTATTCAAAGTTCTTGGGGTTTTGAGAAAGATGCTTGGGGGTTTGCTTGGTTTCCAACCCAAGTGAGTTCTTATCATTTGGTATCATGAGCTTAGGGTTCTGAGGTCTGATTTCCTATCCTTTGTGTTGTTTAATCTTGTATTCATCTTTGTTCTTTGTTGATTTAATTTCGGCATCAAGGTTTTACTTCCACCTTGATTCGGCCATTGTTGGATCTTTGTTGTTTCTTGCAGATTTGTGATCCTTGTTGCTTGAATAACAATCTGTCCTTTAGTAGTTTGTGCTAATTTTGAGTATTTCTTTGAGTTAAGCTTTGGCTACTTAGGTCAAAATTGGGGCTTTTGTTTTATTTGCTTGAATCAAGTGTTTAGTTGTTAATTCTATGTTACTAGGATGTGTTTAACATTGTTATTAATTTATTAGTTTCAAAAAAAAAAATGCATCAGGTCAGATTCGGCCAAGGAAGAACCATCACCACCCTTGCTTTGTTCTTGCCATATGCATGTCACTTAGCTTTTTTTCAATAGGTATTGTTCATATCTACTTTGAGAAAATCAGATTGCACTTCATTACTCCTAGCATTTGCGTGAACTAGCTTGTTTGCAATCTTTGTGAAGTTGTTGTAATCTTGTGAAGTGTGAGGAAAACAAGTGTTTTTGAGTGTTGTGGTGAGGCGTTTGAGTGAATGAGTGTTGAAACAAAATGAAATGATTATGGATTGATGAGGTCGTGACTTACTCTTGAAGTTTACTTATGCTTTGTGTTAACTTTGTGAGAAACTTTGTGAGACAAGTCTGGTTGCTTTGTTACACATATTTCCGTGAGTAAGATGCTTGATGTGCTTATGTTGAAGCATGAATTAACAAGTGTGCTTGCTGATTTGCGTGAGCCATCATTAGCATGACATTGAAAATGGAAGCACTCATGAGCTTGACATGGAAATTTGAGTAGCCATCATTGCATTTGAGAGGTGCTTGAAGAGGCAAGCTGCTGCATCACCAAGTTAGTTGGAAAAAGTGTTTAGTTGGTTTGTAACTTACCATTGCCGAATTGACATGCTTACTTGACCTACTTGTAAGCTTCTTACGTAAGCAGCTGAGTCACCTACTTGTTTTGAAAAAAAAAAAAAGAAAGAGAATTGATCGCATTGTGCTTAGCTTGATTAGACCATTTGCAAGTTGATTGGATTGCTTAAATGAGTTACATTGATATTTGATTTGGTTTGTATTGGTTTGAGCTTGAAAGACTATATTTGTGTTATAACCGAATTGAAATCCTTTGTACTTCATTATGTTTCATTAGAGTGTAAACACCTGTGAGTGTGTGTGAGAAGAAAAGAAAGATGAGCTCAAACACTATAGCGAGTGACCACAAGATTGCTTCAGTGACACGTTGATTGCTTACTTGCTTATTTATTGCATTTAGCTAACTCGTCATTCTTTCTTATTCTGAGCACTCTAGCTATAGGTTTCTTTCGATTTAGTTTCCGTGATTACTTATCTTATTTGCTTTATTCCACCTACTCTATATATACATTGTGTTTCTGCTAGCTTGTGGACTACATCTTAGTTGACCATTCTGGGAATTGAGTTGATTTGTAATTGAATTGAGGAAGAACTCAATAGTGGTAAAGGCAGTGATTGTGAGCACAGTATCAGGTAAAAGCCAATAGAGTGCAAACACGAGTGGAGTGATATCATTTGAGTGTAAACACGTGAGATTGTGAGGATTTACATATTTGTTTTGCTTTTTATTATTTCTAATCTGTTTGTTTAGTGTTGAGATGGCAGGTCCAAGTTTAACCATTGACGATAAGATTGAGGTTTTGGATACTTTCAAAAGTGATATCCAAGATATTATGAGTGATTATAGAAGATCTTATGAGAAATGGAAAAAGACTTGGAAGGTAACTAAATATGCAGTGAATGAAGAGAGTACTCAACAACCAAAAGCTATTGAAGTTGTGTGTAATGAAGTGAGAAACACTTGTGATGTTGAGTGCATAGCGAATGAAAACACTTGTGAGGCCTTGAATGTTGTGAATTGTGTTATAAGTGACATGGTGAGTGAAAATGCTTGTGAGACCGTGAGCATTGAGGGAGTAAACACTTGTGAGGTAGTGTGCTTTGAGGTTGAAAAACATAGTGAAGCTGAGCAGGTGTGTGAGGAGGTCTTTGCAAGTATGGTTGAGATAGTGGCCATGAGTGATGATGAAGCTGTGAGAGCTAGTGAAAAGAAAGTAGATGTGGTAGTGAAGTTTTTCCATAACATTTTCTCTATTGTTTATGCTTTTTCATCGCAGGTACAAGTGGTCAAGTATGATTATTTTATATTTCAATATCATCGTCCAATTGATTTTGTCATAACTATCTATGATCCGGGTTCGGATTCGAGGACGAATCCATTTCAAGAGAGGGAGAATGACATGATCCAAGGGACAACATTTTACATGAATGGAGTCACCCAAGGAACATTAGAGCCTTTGCAATTTCCAACAGGCCCAATCATATGCCAAAGAGCTAAGAAGATCACAGACGCAATAGCGAGGCCAGAGTTTGCATATAATAGATGCATTCATCCTTCTAGTTTTCACTTGCCTTATGAGATTGATTATGATTCTAATTCTTTAACTCCTATGAATTTATTATCTTTGATTGTTATTAAGCTTGGGAGTATGAATGATAAGGGAAAGGCAAAGTTGGTGAGAATAATAGGTTTCCAACGCATTGTGTTTGACCCCGGCAATTGGGTGTGGCTTTATATGCAAGAGGAAAAGATCCAAGTTGCAACCAAGAGGAGATGGTCCATTTCAAGTCTTCGAGCGGATCAACGACAATACTTACAAGCTTGATCTTCCTGGTGAGTTTGGCATTCGTACAATGTTTAATGTTTCTGACTTATTTTATTTTTAATGCAGGTTCAGATTTGAGGTCGAATCTTTTTCAACAAGGAGGGAATGACATGAGTCCAACCACACCAGAGATATTACAGGATGCAGCTAATAACTTGGAGGAACCCATGCAGTTGCCAACAGGTCCAATCACACACCAAAGAGCAAAGAAGTTCAGAGAGGCCTTTGCGGGACTAGCTCAGAGTTATGTGACCAGTTGCAGCAACCAAGTCACGTGCACACCAGAGACACATATGGGCATAACCAGAGAGGTCCCCAAGCTATTTCATTTGACCCAGATCAGCTCAGACTGAAGCATAGCAGAGTAGCTTCAGCACCAGCACCCTTTTGACCCGATTTCACCCATTTTGGGACTATGTTGAATTCGGCCAAATGGGGGCATTTTTGTCATTTTTGCTCAACATTTTGACTTTATTTATGATGTAATTAGCATGGTTGACTATGCCATTAGGCTTAATTATGCTTAGATCTGTACTTAGCCGGAAGCACGTCAATTTACTATAGCATGTAAGCACCTCAATTAGCTTAAGTGAGATTAGCTTCTAATCTTTGTTTTAAGTTTATTTAGGTGCAAAAGGACCTTAATGGTCGTGTTTGAGGTGCTTGACTTAGGGCTTTTGGTCATTTTAGCTCTAGGGTCATTTTAGACTTTTTACTCTCTTGTAACCCTTATTATGTGACTCTTCTTTGTATTTTGGAGACAACCAACGTAATATACAACATTTGAAAGAGAGAAAAGCTTGAGCTTTCCATGGCTATGGCCGAAACCTTGTTGAGGGAGGGATTCCCCTTTTCAAGTTCAAATTGACTTATCTAAGCTTGGCAACTTAGTGGCGTCTCCATTGCTAGCAAAATACAATCTGATTTCATGCTTGTTGTTAGTGGCTGATCTTGGTTGAGTTTTGTTCCTACAAAATCAGTATTCAAAGTTCTTGGGGTTTTGAGAAAGATGCTTGGGGGTTTGCTCGGTTTCCAACCCAAGTGAGTTCTTATCACTTGTTCTTTATGCTTGGTTGCATTACTTATAAATCTTATCTTTACCTGAGGTCCGTTTACGCATACTATAACTTGAAAATTTATTCACTCTGTCTAAGGCTATCCCAAACCCATGTGGTTTGGTTAACTTAACTATGGCTAGTTACTTCTCGGAGATCACAAGAGTTAAAACATAATAGAACTTGGGTTCTAATCCAACACTGAGAAATGTCGCTATGATATGCTTCTGTCTTCGCTTACTAAGTATTTTTCTTATATTGTCGTCACACTTCGACGGTTCTACTTTCAAATCTTATGGTTAGTGTTTTTTTCATAGGTTTGATATAAAGGTTTGATATCCTACATAGGTTTATCTGTTTTATGGGACAACTTTGAGGTGAATATCATGGTCCATCTCTACTGTCGCGATTTATCAAGGGTTGGGAGGGTGAAGATCGATCTTGACCCCTTCCTGGTGGTGGTGATCTCATCAGCTACCTATGTTGTGGTTGCATGTTCTGTTCATCTATAAGTTTGAGACTCCCATGTTTGCTAGTTCCAGCTCCCACACTAAGATACTCACACTAGGTACTATTTGAGTTGTTTCCTTTTTCAACTTCACTCTTGATTCGCTACCCGACTATCGATTATACTACCTCTTATCATGAGCCTTCTGTAGAATTATTCTCTCTGAATACTTCATCATATTACTTTTATACCCCTTTCTACTAGTTTTTGTTGCTTAACCCTCCTAAGTCTTTATTCTTTCACAAATTCCTACTATATTTTATATGTTATTCCTCCTTACGAAGTCTACACCGCTACTTAGATTTTCCTCTCATTTTAGTCCTTTGAACTCCTTATATCTTTATCCCATTGAGAACTTCATCGACTTTAGTTACTTAGGACATTTCCACACTATTTTCTTGGTTTTGGTGCTACTCTCTTCTAGTTCTTCTTTCTCAATACAATAAGACTCATATAGGTTTACTCCCTTAAGGATTCCCAATTCAACAATGGCCTCCAGGTTTTGGGCTCCACTTATTGCGACTCTGAATTATTCTATCTCATGTTTCCTATCTATATTCTTTTAAACTTCTTAAGTTTGGCTATCTAGCCGTTTCTCAACTCGTTTATCATATCAAATACACTTATTTGCTAGTTCTTCTCCTTATTCTGAGTATAGGGGTGAATACTTACTTTTTTTGGGGATCTGGAAAATACATGTTTCTGATTGGGTGCCTATACACCTACTGGGGTCATGACTGCTGAATTGAAGAGTTATCGATCGTACCGTCAGAATCTTCGTCGACTACTGTAAGTACTAAAATTTCTATAACTCTGATCTACTATGATAAGGTTTCCATTTACATTACTATCCCAAGCCTTATTATCCATTGTTACTATATACACTTTACTTCCTTATTGCTTCATGTAGCTTCCTTTATTATTTATTTCCATAACTTATTCTTTAGTTCCATATTATTCTTCCCAAGACTAGTGATGGCTTACCCATTGGCTACTTCCTAGGTTTATGCTTTTTGCTCTTGTTATAGGCTACAACTACACCGTATAATCTTACTATTGAGACTAGTATTCTTTTCTAACTTCCAATTGTCTCCCATCTCATAAATCTGTCCTTTTTAAACTTTCAAGAATCTCTTTTAATATTGCACCAATCTATGGATTCCCGCAGGTATTTCTAACTTATCCACTTGGCTTTAGTCGGGTTATTTATTTTCTATCTCTTAAATCCTTCTTAGTTCTTCTCTAGGTGGTCTATCATTCTGTGTTTTCTGTTTCTGGCTTAGGTTAAATCTGTTGGGATTTATGTCCTAGAGTTTCATGTATTGTAAACGGAATTGATTATTATAATAATAATAAATGCATTATTCATTTTATCAAAGTTGTTTGATTTATATCTCATAATATACAATTGTCTTATCTACCTTGATTATTATTGTACCTTCAGAATTAGTGTATGTTTGATGCACAAGAAGATTTAAGTTTGAAGTTAGTAATCTAAATAGTCCATAGAGAGCAAATCAACTTCCACCGCGCTAAGGAAAGTCATTTCCTATAATTGGCATCGAGAGCTTAAGGTTGAAAAGTTTTCTTAACCTTTCTCATTTTAGTTTTTATAATTTATATGAGATATAGATTATTAAAATGCATGTTGTAATGAGTAGGCATAATTAGATTCATGAGATGAATGGTTTTAATGTTCATGTGATGAATGTTTACTTTTGATTCATGTGATGAATGTATTGCGTTGATCGTTATTTTTCCGGCTCTTGTTTTTAGCATTGGAAATGTCAGACCATATAAGGTCATATTCTTTCAAGTGTTGTAAATTTATTTCCTTTGTAATAAGTCCATTATGTAACCCTATCACAAACTTGGAGGAGCCGATGCCGCGAAGGACTTTTGACAGAGAAATTTCGCGAAGAACTCAACAACACTCCATGGAACAAGTTTTGAAGATCAAGAGGATTTATTGTACTAATTAGATTAGTATAGAAAAATAAGAGCCCGGTCAACACAATTTGAAATGTGTATGATTTATGAAATTACAGCCCTTGGAAACCAGGGCGCGTCGGGACGGGCACCTTTGTGCGTCGTGACGTGGCGCATTTCAGCAGCTACTGGAGGCTACTGCCTCGATTGCATCGCGATGTAGGTAACCTAGCGTTGCGACTGCATCGTGATACGACATAGACATGGTAGTTTTTTGCTACTGGTTTGTGGACATCACGATGCCAATCCTGGGTATATATGTATGTTTTAAATTGTTTATTAACATGTCATATAGCCTAGGGTGCCTACTCTTGCATTTTTACATGCCATAACATGTAGATATGCATGATATTCTAGTCATAAAATATGATTTTATGTAATTTAAAAGTTAAATAAGAATATGAGATGCATGCAAACAGAATAATAAGATTAATTGGTTTAAAGGTTTAAAAATTACGAATTCAAGTTTTAGAAACAATTGGGCCATATGAGTACATTATTTTCCTTAGTATATTGGATGGAAACCCGGACGTAAATTCTATAGCTGATTCCGAATGGACGGTAATATGGTCTACACTCGGGATACAATACCACGTACCTTTGGAATAAATAATGTGCTTTTATCAATTAAACGGTTTAATGATATTTGGTATGTTCGTTGAATTCTAAAATTTAAAACCTACTAATGGACTAATAATTTAATAGTTAAATTATTAGATCACTAAAGCAACTTGATTAAATTAGTGTAATTAAGGTAATTGGTTATTAGAGACTAATCGGGATTAGTGAATAAAATTTTAAAGAGTTAAAATTAGTTAGATCACAAAATCATCAACGAGTATTAATAAAGTTATGACTTTAGCCGAGCATAATCTAAGATTCTTAAATACTAGTGAGATAGAAACCTTACACTTCAAAATAGTGAGCGGGAGAGGGGTATACCACAATATATACTACGATCTCCATTGTTATCCAGAAATGTGAAATTCAATGGGCGCCTCGAGACGGCTTTGCTTTCGTCCCCCTACGGATGGTGTCCTTTTTGGGTCAATATCAGGTTTGGATTTCGAAAGGATAAGGACTCTAGATATATCTGGTGATTTGACCTACCCTACGGCGGCACTTCACTAGTTAAGTTCAAGGGTTCCGAAATAATGGGTCACACTCACAAAGGATTGATTAAGTTGTTAATCATAGCTTCCTTGATCAAAATAACGGTAGTTGATTAATGCTTCTTGTTGTCTGATCACCAATAGGATTGATGTGGTAAATCTAAAATGAACTTGGAAAAGGGATTTTAGGTTTCAGCCTTAGATTCAATAGCCCACGATCTTCATTAAGGATAGATAACCCTTTAATAGATTTCCTTACAGGATAGGAATATACCTGTCGGGCGGGGGTAGCCATAATTGGAACTTAATCTTAATAAATCCAGGTAATTTGGTTGACATAGGAATATTGTTCAATTGGGTTATACTGGGTATTTACATCTGACCATCGAAAGAGGTTTTGCATGTTTTCATGTTCCAGGTTAGCAAGCTGATTTATTACATATAAATAAGAGAATCAATTCATCTTTAGATTAATATTGTGTGGAATCACAACCCCAAATATTTGTGTCTTTTATTTTCCTTAGTATTTTCTTTTATGTTTTTATTTATTTTATTTATAAGAGCTATTTCAGATATATTAATCAATTGAGAATGTCTCAGTCTATCATGCAAATACTTGACCTACCCTACGGCGGTACTTATTTGTGGGATGATAGATAACCGTGGCATAGTAATTTTTTATGTTTCTAATTCATTATACATTGATCATGCATCATGTTTAATTTTATGCCTAAATATTTGACAATTTTAATATGTGATAAATGAATGTTGAATGCGCGTTTATTATTTTTCAGCCATGGCATCTGCAATGATCTCAATTCTCAAACAACAAGAAAAATTAATCGGGGAAAACTATGTTAAATGGAAAAGTGACATGAATGATATTTTGGTCTGCGGAGACCTCAAATTTGTCCTAATGGAGGAATGTCCTTCTGAGCCAGCACTAAATGCTGACAGAGCTGCACGTAATGCCTATAATAATTGGATTAAAACTGATGAGAAACCCCATAGCTATTTGATAGCATCTGTGTCTAAGGTTCTTGTTGCACAGTACGAGCCTATGGCGACAACATCAATGATTATACAGTCATTACAGAATATGTTTGGGCAACCTTCAGACCTGCAACAACATGAGGCAATAGTCTCTGTATTGACCTCTAGAATGAAGGAAGACACATCAGTCATATACCATGTGTTGAGGATGATGTCTCATCTTAATATGGCTGAAATCCATGGTGCACGTATCAATGTGCAAAGCCAGATGACAATGATCATGGAAACCCTTCCGAAGTGTTTCTTGTGGTTTAAAAGCAATTGTTCTATGAATAAGTTGACTTTTACGTTGACTAAACTGCTAAATGAACTCACCAATTATGAGTCCGTTATGAATGGTCCTCGTAGGTCCAATTTTGAGGCAAATGTTGTCGAATCTTCTAAATCTGTAAAGAAGAAGAAAGGCAATTGGAAGACAAAATACAAAACCAATGAAAAGGAAGAACAACAAAGGCTCTTAAGGAACCAATGCCAAAGGAAAATGTTTCCATTATGAACAACAAGGGCATTGGAAAAGGAATTGTCTGAAATACCTTGCCGAGCTTAAAGAGAAGAAGAATACGGGTAAATACGATTTACTTGTCATTGAGTCTCTTTTGGCTGAGGATGATAAATCCAAATGGATTGTTGATTCTGGTGCCACTAACTATTTTTTTTGTTCTTTGCAACTACTTGACTCATGGAGGGACCTTTCTGAAGGTAGCTTTACCATGAGATTTGGGACAGGGGATGTTGTTTCAGCAAAAGCAGTGGGAGTTTCAAATTTGAATTTTAATAAGAGTTATTTATGTTTGAATGGTGTACTATATATTCCTGGTTTTCGCAGGAGTTTGATTTCTGTAAGAAAACTTATGGAATGTGGTTTTTCTATTTCATTTAATAATAAGTCAGTTATTATTAGTAGAAATGGATTAAATATATGCACGGGAAACTCAAAAAATAATCTATATGTATTAAGGTCGTTAATGCATGAATCACTGCTTAATACTGAAATGTTTAATATTGAAAAATCTAAAGCTAAACGGTAAAAGATTTCTCATGATGATACCTATTTATGGCACCTTGGACTTGGTCACATTAACCTTGACCGGATAGATAGACTAATTAAGAATGGAGTTTTAAATCAGTTAAGACTCAGTACTTTACATGTATGTGAATCTTGTCTATAAGGAAAAATGACTAAGAGACCTTTTACTGGAAAAGGGATAAGAGCCAAAGAAACACTTGAGCTAATACATTCGGACGTTTACGGACCGATGAATGTAAAAGCCTTTATTGACGATTATTCCAGATATGGGTATGTTTACCTAATGCAGCACAAGTCAGATACATTTGAAAAGTTCAAAGAGTATCGTGCTGAGGTTGAGAACCAGTTAGGTAAAAGCATCAAAATTCTACAATCACATCGTGGAGGAGAATACCTTGATAGAGATTTCAAGGAATTTTTAGTTGAGCATGGAATTGTTTCACATCTCACAGGACTTGGAACACCACACAAAAATGGTGTTGTAGAAAGGAGAAATCGGACCCTACTATACATGATGAGATCAATGTTTAGTTATAGCACTCTACCTAGTTCATTCTGGGGGTATGCATTCTAAACAGTAATGTATATCCTGAATGTAGTTCCTTCTAATTCTATTCTTAAGACTCCCTTTGAGTTGTGGAATGGTCGTAAAGCTAGTTTACACCATTTCCGCATATGGGGGTGTCTAGCACATGTGCTAAAGAACAAGACTACTAAGTTGAAATCACGTTCACATGTGTGCCTATTTGTAGGCTATCCTAAGAAAACTAAGGGTTGATTCTTTTATAGTCCAGAAGATAATAAAGTATTTTTGTCGACAAATGCTATATTTCTTGAGGAGGACTATATGTGAGAGTTCAGACCTCGAAGTAAAGTGTTACTTGAGGAGTTACTTGCTGGTACGACCAGTACACCATTGTCAAATGTTGACAAAGACATAACACCTTCTACATCTGAAAGTCAAATGCAAGTTTATCAGGATACCATACCACCTAGACGTAGTGGAAGGGTTGTAAGACAATCTGAATGCTATCTAGGAAATGGTGAGGTGCAAGTTGTTGCATCTTGTGACGGTATAGATGATCCATTGACCTATCGTAATGCAATGGAAGATACTGATAAAAAGGAATGGCTTAAAGCCATGAACCTCGGGATGGAGTCTATGTACTTTAACTCTATCTGGGAACTTGTAGACCAACCTGATGGGGTAAAACCCATAGGTTTCAAGTGGATCTACAAGAGAAAAAAAGAGGAATAGATGGGAAAATAAAAACTTTCAAGGCTAGGCTAGTGGCAAAGGGTTATACCCAGAAAGAGAGAGTCAACTTTGAAGAAACTTTCTCGCCAGTAGTCATGCTTGAATCCATCAGGATTCTTCTTTCCATTACCGCATATTATGACTATGAGATTTGGCAAATGGACGTCAAGACTGCATTCTTGAATGAAAATCTTGATGAGTGTATCTATATGGTATAACCAGGAGGTTCATTACCCAAGGTCAAGAGCAAAACATTTTCAAGTTGCAAATGTCCATTTATGGACTTAAGCAAGCATCTCGATCTTGGAACATAAGATTTGATACTACGATCAAGTCTTATAACTTTGAGCAGAGCATCGATAAGCCTTGTGTCTACAAGTGCGTCATTGATGGTAAGGTGGTTTTCCTTGTGTTATACGTTGATGATATTTTACTCATTGGGAATGATGTAAAGATATTATCGGACGTGAAAATCTGGCTAGCTAACCAATTCCAAATGAAAGATTTGGGAGAGGCAAGTTATGTATTTGGGATCCAGATCATTCGGGATCGCAAGAAATGACTGTTAGCAATGTCTCAAGCATCCTATATCGACAAGATTCTTGTGTGATTTGGTATGCAGAATTCCAAGAAAGGTAATTTACTTTCAGGCATGGAATTCATTTGTCTAAGGAACAATCTCCTAAGACACCTCAAGGAGTTGAGGAGATGAGACATATACCATATGCTTCAGCAGTTGGAAGTCTTATGTATGCTGTGTTATGCACAAGACCGGACATCTATTTTGGAGTGGGAGTAGTCAGTAGGTTTCAATCCAAACCAGTATTAGATCATTGGGTAGCGGTGAAACATATTCTCAAGTATCTTCATAGAACGAGAAATTATATGCTAGTATATACATGTCAGGATATGATTCTGAGAGGATATACTGACTTTGATTTTCAGACGGATGTCGATTCTAGGAAATCAACATATGGATTAGTGTTCACTCTAGGTGGTGGGGCTATAGTATGGAGGAGCATAAAGCAATCTTGTATTGCTGACTCCACCATGGAGGCTGAATATGTAGCAGCTTATGAAGCAGCTAAGGAAGCAGTCTGGCTCCATAAGTTCTTGGCAGATCTGGAAGTTGTTCCATATATGGATAAACCGCTCACACTTTATTGTGATAATAGTGGTGCAGTGGAGAACTTCAAAGAACCAAGAAGCCACAAGAGGGGTAAGCATATTGAGAGGAAATATCACCTCATCAGAGAGATAATACAGAGAGGAGATGTCGCTGTCACGCAGATTCCATCCGCAGATAATCTCGCTAATCTGTTTACAAAGACCTTATCTGCTAAAGGGTTTAGGATTACATGACATGTCCCATTTGCTCTAGTCCGAGTGGGAGATTGTTTGGATTTATGTCCTAGAGCTTCATGTATTATAAATGGAATTAATTATTATAATAATAATAAATGCATTATTCATTTTATCAAAGTTGTTTGATTTATATCGCATATTGTATAATTGTCTTGTTTACCTTGAAAACTATTATACCTTCAGACTTAGTGTATGTTTGATGTGTGAGAGGATTTAAGTCTGAAGTTAGTAATCTAAATAGTCCATAGAGAGCAAACAAAAAGGGTACTTTGTTTGTGGTTTATCTATAGCTGTTGTCCATTCTATACTTGTATGACGACCTTGATCTGGGATTGTTCATGTAGTGACATGGGAATGAAGGCACCTTGTATGATGAGATCATATAGGACTGGACTCAGATAAATACGAATTTCTTTTAATATCCGTTAACCGAAGAAATTCATTTTATCTAATAGATGGTCATATATGGATTCGATCTTAATCCTGAGTGTACTAAGAACTCCTACATGACAGGCTATTGATGAGCTGAAAATATATCACTATTTACCTCCAATTTTACCAAATATTTTGTTTAGTTTCTCGGATTTGTTGAACGTTTTGATGTATTTTAGTTTATTTTGCAGATAAAATAAAATCGGGACTCAATGGAATCATTCAGGACGAAATATGAAACAAAGAATGGCAAAAACTGGACTTGACATATGGATTTTGGAGGTTGGAAACTTGAAATGGTGTTCTAACAAAGTACAATTTCGGAAATTTCAACTTTGCGCAATTTTCATATTTTGGCCATAACATTTTACTCTGATATCGGATTGAGGTGTTTCAAGTTCCAGATTAAAGAAGATTCACAGATCTACAACTTTAACGTTCGTAGGAATTTCGAATTCGGAATATTTCATGACCGAAATTGATGAAAAATCTGAAAGTTTGTTATGTGTAATTATTAAAGTCATTTTCAAAATAAAAAATAAAAATTGTCAAACTTCCACCAAATATGGAGGATTTGGTGCCATGTTTAAGGATTGCATCTTGTTTGTATTTATTTTCAGTAATTTATTTATGCATTTTTATTTTCATTAATAGTAGTAGTTTTTTTTTTTTTTTTTTTTATGTTTTCTAGTTAGATTTCCGCTGGGGGAAGGGTGAAGCTTTTATTATTTTAGTTTAGATCAATCTCCTTTAATTATAATATGGAAATTATATTTTAAATTAAAGGATTACCGCCTTAATGGCTGGTTTTATTTATTTGACATAATGTGACAATGCCTATATGGTCGGTCTTTAGGTGACAGATGATTACCGCCTATATGGCTGGTTTATGGACAAATAATAACACCGCCTTTATGGTCAGTTGGTAATATCACTGATAATTTCTATATTATAATAAAGGAGATTTCTAAATTAGAATTAGTAAAGGTGGATCCCCTAACCCCCAGTATTTTATTTTTATTCTAGGGAAGTGATGAAACACAATATTCACATACTTAATAAATGATTTAATTATATATTGGGTAATTCTTCTAGTTGCCTGATCACCAATAAGATTGATGTGGTAAACTTAAAATGAACTTGGAAAAGGGATTTTAGATTTTAGCCTTAGATTCAATAGCTCACGATCTTCCTTAAGGATAGATAACCTTTTAATAGATTTCCTTACTGGATAGGAATATATCTGCCGGGCGTGGGTAGCCATAATTGGAACTTGAACTTAATGAATTAAGATAACTTGGTTAACATATGAATATGATTAATTGGGTTACTTTGGGTATTCACAACTGACCGTCGGAAGAGGCTTTTGCATATCTTCATGTTCCAAGTTAGCAAACTAATTTATTTCACATGTATAATAAAATAAATTCATCATTAGAATAATATTGTGTGGAATCACAACCCTAGATATTGTGATGGTTATGTGATGGTAACCATCCGAGCATTAATCATTACTACAATTCAGGGTGGTAGAATTATCAGAATCCTTCACTCCATCTTATCTACCATCCACCTACGATCTTCATCAAGAACCAGAACCATCAGAGGAAGATCAGATGATTGACATGCTCAAAGATCGGTTCAAGAAACAAGACGAAAAGTTGGATACAATGCTTGAAACATTCCAGAATCAATTCGAAAGTATTCAGAGGCAATCAGCATCCATTCAGAGACTGACAGATCAAACGAGACAATTAACAGAAAACTAGAGCTACATACCTCACGAAATATTTTCAGATGAAACTGATGAAGCCTTCGAGTACCCAGAGTTTCACAATGACACCTTAACAGAGGAAGAGGATGAGGAGTATCAAGGACCAGAGGTATCAATTCAGGAGCCCAAACTAGAAAAGTCTCTGTTTCATTTTTATTATTCAGATTCTGATAAGGATGAAGAAGTAGAGCTGTTTGTACCAACAAAAATTGAGGATGAAATTCTGTATCCTCAAAATGAAGATCTTGGAGCATGCATTGCACTGATGTTTGAAGAAGAGCTGCTTCAACCAGTCATATCAACCATAGAGGATGAAGACCTAAAATCAGACACATCTTTACATCCTCATGTTGACACTTACGGAGCATGCATTTCACAAATGACAGATGAAGAGCTGAATGAGGAAATTTTGAAATACATATGTGAAGAAAAGGTGGAGAAAGATGCAGAGCAAATGGAGAAGCAAATGACTGACCATATTGAAGATCTCATGTATTCAGGAGAAACATCACTGTTTTGGGGAGTACAAATCAAAAGACATCGCTCAGAAGCTTGACAGAATGGAACTCCCATTCCAAGTCAAGCACCATACGAGACCTCCTGATTTTCTTTCTTTCTTTTCAGGAACCACTGGAGCGACAAATATCAAAAAGGTGGCACGAGCACGCAATAAGATAAAATTATTTTTGCCACTTTACCGTTGGAAGAGACATTTCAAAAGCAATGCTCACGGGATTGTCTTTAATCGGACATCCAAAATCACGCTGAAACCTTCTTGACAGATGGATTTCAGTCACGTATGGCTAAAGAGGAAAAATTTAGCGCTAGTAGGGAGGCAACCCATGCAAAATTTCTTTTCAATTTAAATTTTTTATTTTTTTTATTTGGTGTATACATGTTGTAAAGTTTTTAATTTTGTGTGATATTTTCAGGAAAAGCACAAACGGAGCATTTAAGGCAAAATAAGATAAGAAGAATGGTGTTTGTCAATCACAAAAATGAGAGCTAATTCATTAGTGATGGCTGAGTAAGGAATGGATTCTCGAGACGCATCCTAATGGATTTATATACCAAACAAGTGGCGTATTGCGTACACAATTCTGTTGCCTTAATAATTGCTTTCATTTACATTTCTTTTGTTATTTTCTTTTATTTTCGCCGACAAGATCTATACTTTTTGACTTTCACGATTTATTTTAACGTTCATTGTCATTTGACAGGTACTAGTGCTATTATTACTCACCCTTTTCAAAATCTATAAATTCAGCTCGTCATTCTTCTCTTCTACACATCCAGATAAAAATTCAGATAGGAGAAAAATGGAAACCACTTCCAAGCGACGAGTTACTCATATCTGTGTGTTTTGCGGATCTAACTCTGGGACCAAACCAGAATTTATGAAGGCCGCAAAGGAATTGGGGAGAGTTATTGCTAAACGAAACATGCACTTAGTATATGGCGGTGGCAATCTTGGATTAATGGGATGTGTTTCAAAAGCCGTGCAAGAAGGTGGTAGCCATGTTTTGGGAATCATTCCAAAACCATTAGTAGAGACAAACTTCATCGAAGACTCAAACGGAGAGGAATGCATTGTCTCAGGCATGTCTGAACAACTCATTAAAATGGTCAATCACGCTGACGTTTTCATTGCTTTACCAGGCTGGCTAGGCACGTTGGAAGAAATATTCACAGTAGCATCATGGGAAAATTTGAACATCCACCAGAAACCCATTGGAC
The DNA here is from genome assembly GCA_019454045.1 of Zanthoxylum bungeanum. NCBI lineage: Eukaryota > Viridiplantae > Streptophyta > Magnoliopsida > Sapindales > Rutaceae > Zanthoxylum > Zanthoxylum bungeanum. The sequence continues at coordinate 197,788 of SKCR01044511.1, read as the reverse complement.
TATTTAATGTGGATGGATTTTTCGATTTTCTTTTTGTATTTCTTGTAGATGCTAACAAACTTGGGCTTATCTCCAAATCGGTAAAAGACATATTCCTAACTGCGAGAAAAACCGATGAATTAATCGACCAACTCTTAGCTTATGAACCAAAAATAGGCCCCATTATTTCCAAGTTGAACTGGTCTAATAGCGATCGTGGAAAGAAGCGTAGATTGGATTTAGATCTTAATCGCTAATTTTTTATAGGAGCAATTGTCAAATCCGCGCTAACCAAGTGATATCTTCTAAACCATTCTTCTTATTTTTTAGACATTGGGGATAATGTCTCATTTTGGTTTGGGGGAGGGGAATAATTGACTAGTATCTTGTTTTAATTATGTTGTTTTTTTAGTCTAAATTTTCAAAAAAAAAAATCAAAAAAATTAAATTTTTTTTATAAAAATCAAAAAAAATATTTTGTTTTTGTGTTTTTAATTTTTGATTAATCATATGAAATTGGGTTTTGAGATAGCTGTGTAAGGATTTTCCACTCCTGAGACGTATCTCAACCTATTTCGTAATTTATTTCCTTTTGAATTATTTAATTTGTAAGTTCTCCATAATACTGACTAAATTGGATCTTCATATGCTCAGTTGACAGGTATTATCAATATGCATGGTAACATATGGACATGAGATGTATTTGAAAAATTTGTAATATTCAGTGCTCTAGTTTAATCATAGGAAGCATCTAAAAAGCAATAAAAAAAAGAAAAAAAAAATGTAAAAAAAATGTGTGAGATCCGAGTCATTAACTCCGTAGGGGTGTTTTAACACCTAGTGCCCTAAAGCCAACTGGCTTGGGAGTCACTGGCCCAAAGCTCGCTACATGGATCAAAGATGTTATAAAAATAAAAAGAAACATCTGAAATCCGAGTAATTAAGTCCGTAGGGGTGTCTTAACACCTAGTGCCCTAAAGCCAACTGGTTTGGGAGTCACTGGCCCAAAGCTCGTTACATGGATTGAATATGTTGCTTTATTTATTTTATGCAAAATAAAAAATAAAAATAAAAGAAAAATAAAAGAAAAAAAATTCCATTGATAAAAAAGGTGTGAATTCTGATATAACTTTAGGAAAAAAATATTACTCTCTTTTCAACTAACTTATGAATATTGTGGGCACGATGACTTGATTAATATCTTGTTAGTTGTGTGTATGGAGAATGGTAAAAATAATCGGAGAATTTACTTATTTGGTAATTTAGAAAGAAAGAAAACAACTACTAACTTGGATAAGAAGATTCAAATGTTTAGTCACTAACTTGTTTATTCTATTTTATCTTGTCTTTTTGCTTTTGTGTGCATTAGATTGACGTTTGTGGGTATCGTCACTGTAAGCTCTCACGAGACTACAACTCGTCCACTAGGGACACCAAGGGGTTTAAAGGCTTGTTGCATACGCTAAATGCAACTGTGATCCCTACGAAAGTGGCTTAGTTTAATTTTAATTATTTATTGTATTTTATTTGTTATTTTGCTCGAGGACTAGCAAATGTTAGGTTTGGGGGTGTGATGAGCGGAAAATATATCACTATTTACCTCCAATTTTACCAAATATTTTGTTTAGTTTCTCGGATTTGTTGAACGTTTTGATGTGTTTTAGTTTATTTTGCAGATAAAATAAAATCGGGACTCAATGGAATCATTCAGGACGAAATATGGAACAAAGAATGGCAAAAACTGGACTTGACATATGGATTTTGGAGGTTGGAAACTTGAAATAGTGTTCTAATGAAGTACAATTTTGGAAATTTCAACTTTACACAATTTTCGTATTTTGGCCATAACTGTTTACTCCGATATCAGATTGAGGTGTTTCAAGTTCCAGATTAAAGAAGATTCACAGATCTACAACTTTGACGTTCGTAGGAATTTCGAATTCGGAAGATTTCATGACCGAAATTGATGAAAAATGCAGAAGTTTGTTATGTGTAATTATTAAAGTCATTTTCAAAATAAAAATAAATAAATAAATAATAAAAATTGTCAAACTTCCACCAAACATGGAGGATTTGGTGCCTTTTTTGGTGGAGCAATTGGTGGAGAAATTGGTTGAAGCCTTTAGATTTGCCTATAAATACCAAGCCATTTCATTTGTAATTCTCATGCTTTCCTTAGGTTTTTATAAGGAATTTATGGATTGCATCTTGTTTGTATTTATTTTCAGTAATTTATTTATGCATTTTTATTTTCAGTAATAGCAGTAGTTTCTTTTCTTTTCTTTTCTTTTATGTTTTCTAGTTAGATTTCCACTGAGGAAAGGGTGAAGCTTTTATTATTTTAGTTTGGATCAATCTCTCTTAATTATAATATGGAAATTATAATTTAAATTAAAGGATTACTGCCTTAATAGCTAGTTTTATTTATTTGACATAATGTGACACCGCCTATATGGTCGGTCTTTAGGTGACAGATGATTACTGCCTATATGGCTGGTTTATGGACAAATAATAACACCACTTTTATGGTCGGTTGGACTTAATTGAAAATCTGACTTAATGAGGATACCGCATGTATGGTCGGTTGGTAATATCACTGATAATTTCTATATTATAATAATGGAGGTTTCTAAATTAGAATTAGTAAAGGTGGATCCCCTAACCCCCAATATTTTATTTTTATTCTAGGGAAGTGATGAAACACAATATTCACATACTTAATAAATGATTTAATTATATATTGGTAATTATTTAGTTTGTTTATTGAATCTTAAGCTTAATGCTTCTTGTTGCCTGATCACCAATAAGATTGATGTGGTAAACTTAAAATGAACTTGGAAAAGGGATTTTAGGTTTTAGCCTTAGATTCAATAGCTCACGATCTTCCTTGAGGATTGATAACCCTTTAATAGATTTCCTTACAGGATAGGAATATACCTGTCTAGCGTGGGTAGCCATAATTGGAACTTGAACTTAATGAATTCAGGTAACTTGGTTAACATGAGAATATTATTAATTGGGTTACTTTGAGTATTTGCAACTGACCGTCGGAAGAGGCTTTTGCATATCTTCGTGTTCCAAGTTAGCAAACTTATTTATTTCACATGTATAAGAAAATAAATTCATCATTAGAATAATATTGTGTGGAATCACAACCCTAGATATTTGTATATTTTGTTTATTTTCCTTAGTATTTTCTTTTGTGTATTTATTTATTTTATTTATTTATCAATTCCACATTCAACCAACCAATAAAGTAATCATTTTCTTCTCATTTAATTAGATACATGTAAATAAATAGTATCAATAATTAATAACAACAGTAGAAATTAAGTCTTCGTGGGATCGATAGTTTTATACTACTTGAACGATATGTGCGCTTGCGTTATACGCGTGTGATTACGCCGGTCAGCTATGTACTTTGATTTACTATGGTGTGGTTGGTGTTGCAATCATGGCCAATAACTACATATTTTGGGGATATGGTTTGGTGTGTAGCTGGGAACGTTTTACATAGATATGGAATTCACTCATTCTTACGAGAAGCAGAAGAGTATATTTTTAAGAGTTGATTCGGGACTTGAATAATTTGAGCGCTCAACTTTTCTATTACGAATAGAAAGTTTTATATTCATAGTTGTTATGAATTAATTTTTCATTATAGAATCAATGGTGCTTAAGAGAAAAAATATTTAGAAGGGTTTAACGGACTTTTGACCCGACTCTATTTATGAGATATTCGTGAAGGGCTATATCCATATGTAAAGAACAAGAGAAAAACAGAATCAAACAAAAGGAAAGATAGAAAAATCAGACCTTGGAACCCTGAGCTCTAGATACCAAATGACAAGAAACCCACTTGGATTCGAAATCCAAGCAAACCCCAAGCAACGGACAGAACCCCAAGAACCGCGAATATGATTTTGTAGAAACAAAACCCTTCCAAGGCCACAAAGAAGACCCACAAAGAACTTGCCCTTGAGAACCTTTAAGATGAATCCTTGTAGTGTTTTGCTAGCAATGGAGACGCCACTAAGTTTGCCAAAACTTAGATAAGTCGATTCAAACTTGAAAAGGGGAATCCCTCCCTTACAATAATTCGGCCATAGCCAAAGCTTTAAGCTTTTGAGTTTACAAATTCGTTGGTTCCTCAAATGAAGAAGAAAGTAAGCTTAAATATTGTTACAAAAAGAAACCCTAAAGGCATAAAGACAATAATGCCCCTAAAAACGAAATTACACAAATATCAAGTCTTTAAGTCTTTAAATGCCTAGAAAGCTTTATTCTAAACTGATTTGGGCCAAGTGAAATGGCTTTGGGCCCTTTCCATCGAAGCCCACATGCGCCTCTATTTGTTTGTTGCAGCCGGCCATAAAACTCTGAACTAATCCCGCCATTGCTTCTCTGAGTCTTTTGGTCCTCTGCCTCGTAATTGGCCCTTCTGGTACTTGTAATGCGTCATTTGGTTTGTTGTCTGCCTGGATCATGTCATCCCCTCCCTCTTGAAAAGGATTCGACCTCGAATCTGTACCTGCATCAAAAGGAGTTAAGTCAGAAACATTAAATGTAGCAGACACATTACACTTACCTTGTAAATCCAGCTTGTATGCATTGTCATTAATCCGTTCCAAAACTTGAAATGGACCATCCCCTCTCGGTTGTAGCTTAGATTTACGTTGTTCAGGAAATCTCTCCTTGCGCATGTGTACCCAAACCCAATCTCCAGGCTGAAATACCACACGCTTTCTTCCTTATTAGCATGAGAAGCATATTGCTCATTCTTTCGTTGTATTTGCTCTCTTGCTTTCTCATGTATGTGCTTCACCAAATCGGCCTTCCTTTTTCCATCTAGCCCCGCGTGCTCATCAACAGGCAAGGTAACAAATCCAATGGAGTTAGTGGCTGAAAACCATAAACAATTTCAAAAGGTGAAAATGAAGTAGAAGAATGAATGCTACGATTATATGCAAACTCAATAAATGGCAAACAATCTTCCCAACTCTTCAAATTCTTGCCAACTATAGTGCGCAATAATTGAGATAAAGTCCTATTAACTACCTCTGTTTGTCCGTCAGTCTGTGGATGACATGTGGTAGAATACAATAGTTTGGTGCCTAGTTTAGCCCACAACACCTTCCAAAAATGGCTAAGGAACTTAACATCTCTATCAGATACAATACTCCTAGGTATACCATGGAGTCGCACTATGTCTCTGAAAAATAAATCTGCAATGTTTGTAGCATCATCGGTTTTATGACATGCAATGAAATGAGCCATTTTACTAAACCTATCAACTACAACAAAGATTGAATCTCTACCCCTCTTTGTCCTAGGAAAACCTAACACAAAATCCATCGATATATCAACCCATGTGGCATTAATTTAGATTTAGCATGCTTACATGTTAGACACTTATCACAAATACGCTCAACATCACGTTTCATTTTAGGCCAATAAAAGTGCTCATGTAAAATAGCTAAAGTCTTAGTAATCCCAAAATGCCCCATCAAACCTCCCCCATGCGCTTCTTTCACAAGAAACTCACGCATACTACAAGCAGGAACACACAACCTGTTCTCTTTAAATAAGATCCGTCATGAATGTAAAACTTTCCAAAAGATGACTTTGCACAAGTAGCATAAATCTCACCAAAATCAGAATCACACTCATATAATTCCTTAATCAAATCAAATCCCAACATCCGTGCATGCATTGAAGTAAGTAAAACATACCTGCGAGATAATGCATCGGCCACTATGTTTTCTTTACCTTGCTTGTAGCGTATAACATATGGAAATGACTCAACGAATTCCATCCATTTTGCGTGTCGCTTATTCAGCTTACCTTGACCCTTCAAGTGTTTTAATGATTCATGGTCGGTGTGGATCACGAACTCTTTAGGCCACAAGTAGTGCTGCCATGTCTCAAGTGCTCTCACAAGCGCATATAACTCTTTGTCATACGTGGGGTACCTCAAAGCTGCTCCATTCAGCTTCTCACTAAAATAGGCTATTGGCCGCTTTTCTTGCATGAGAACTGCTCCAATACCTAACCCTGATGCGTCGCACTCAATCTCAAATGTCTTCTCGAAGTTGGGTAGTGCTAAAATGGGTGCACTGCATAACTTCGCTTTAAGGTCCTGGAATGCTCGCTCTTGCGCCTCGCCCCATTGAAAACCAACTGTCTTCTTTACTACCTCAGTCAATGGCGCGGCAATGCTACTGAAGTCCTTGACAAATCTCCTATAGAAGCTCGCTAACCCATGAAAGCTTCGGACTTCTGTCACTGTAGTTGGTGTAGGCCATTCCTGAATTGCCTTTACCTTCTCCACATCTACCTCGATGCCATCTGCACTCACAACAAAGCCAAGAAAAACAATTCTATCCATGCAAAATGTGCATTTGTCAGAGTTAGCATACAATTGTTCTTTTCGTAAAACATCAAGTACATGCTCCAAATGCATTACATGCTCATCTACTGTTTTACTATAAACTAAGATGTCATCAAAGTAAACCACAACAAACTTACCTAAAAATGCACGCATAACATGATTCATCAATCTCATAAATGTGCTAGGTGCGTTTGAGAGACCAAATGGCATAACTAACCATTCATACAAGCCATACTTAGTCTTAAATGCAGTTTTCCACTCATCTCCCTCTCTCTCTCATGCGAATTTGATGGTATCCACTCTTTAAATCAATCTTACTAAAATTTTTGGAACCATGCAATTCATCCAACATGTCATCTAGCCTAGGAATGGGGTGACGATACTTTACCGTAATATTGTTGATAGCTCGGCAGTCAACGCACATACGCCACGTCCCATCTTTCTTAGGAACTAGAAGCACTGGTACTGCACAAGGACTCATGCTTTCCCTTACATACCCCTTGTCCATCAACTCCCGTACTTGCCTTTGTAGCTCCTTTGTCTCCTCGGGATTGCTCCTATAAGCCGGTCTGTTAGGAATGACTGCTCCAGGTATGAAGTCAATCTGGTGTTCAATACCTCTAATGGGTGGAAGCCCACTAGGTATGTCCTCTGTCAGTACGTCACTGTAATCCTGCAAAAGAGATGAAATAGACACAGGAAGCAAATGGTCAGAGTTAGTAAAATAAATATGAGGCTCCTTATAGACTAACAATAACATGAGCTTGCTAGCCTTGAACGCTTTCCTTGCTTCACCACCCTCACCCATGTAGAAACTCTTTTTAACTCTCTCTTTTGTTTCCCCCTACGTTCACTCACACTCCCCTTGGAAACTCCCACGGCCTTGGCCTTATTTTTCTCACCAGATACACCACTCTCACTAGTCTCACCCAAGGTGGTGTTTCCCTTCGCTCTCTCTTTGTCACGCTCAAGTTGCAACTTAACCTGATCTTCATGGACTTGTGCAGGTGTAAGTGGGTATAATGTAATGGGTTTTCCCTTATGCTGGAAAGAGTACTTGTTCTTGAACCCATCATGAATAACCTTCTTATCAAACTGCCACGGCCTGCCCAAAAGAATATGTCCTGCATGCATCGGTATCACATCACATAGGACATCATCTGTGTATGGCCCAATGGTAAAGCTCAACAGTACCTGCTTTGTCACACTTATCTCCCCACAATCATTTAACCACTGCAACTTGTAAGGCTTCGGGTGTCTCAAGCAACTCAACCCCAATCGCTCAATCAAAGCTGTGCTAGCAACATTAGTACAACTGCCCCCATCTATGATCATACTACACCCCTTGCCATTCACACGGCACCTAGTATGGAATATGTTCTCCCTCTGCTGCACACTCTCATCCTCTACAACAAGTGCACTCAAAGCACGCTTGACAACTAAGGATAAGTTATCCAGCGGGTATGCAGCTCCCTCATGGTCACTAGCATCCTCCAACTCTGGCATCTCCTCCTCAACCTCACTATCGGTAGAGTACACCTCTCCACTCTTTTATCAATCACTAAGGTACGCCTATTGGGACATTGTGAAGCATAGTGTCCCATGCCCAAACACTTGAAACACTTGACATCTTTAGTTCTAGCAGCTGCACCCTCAGGTTTTGGTCTAGTTTTGCTCGGTTCCGCAGCCTCTTTACCCTTGGCACTAGGTTCGGCCCTAGGCTTATTAAAGCCTCCACTGAATTCGCCTCTAGGCTTGTCAAAGCCTCCATCTCGCTTCTCATTCGGAACCCATTTCCCTTTCCATGCAGAAGTAGCTTGAGTACCAAATCTGGATGTTGACTTTTTCTTGAGTTGCCTTTCTATCTTGATAGCCATGTGAAGCATATCCTCCAAATCAACATAATGATGCAACTCCACCATGTTGCAATCTCTCTATTCAAGCCCCCTAGAAACCGTGCCATAGTAGCTTCTGCATCCTCAACTACATTTGCCCTGATCATGGCAACTTCCATCTCTGTGTAATAGTCCTCAACACTTTTGGTCCCCTGATACAGATGTTGTAGTTTCTGATACAACTCCCTATAGTAATGGCTGGGTATAAATCTCTTTCTCATGAGACCCCTAAGTTCTGCCCATGTCTGAACCGGTCTCTCATAGTTTCTCCTCCGAGTAGAGACAATTGATCCCACCAAATCATAGCATAATCGGTAAACTCAATTGCTGCCAGACTGATCTTCTTCTCGTCTGAGTAGTGATGACAGTTGAAAATCAATTCTATTTTCTTTTCCCATTCCAAATAAGCTTCAGGATCATTCTTGCCTTGGAAAGTTGGTATCTTGATCTTGATGCTACCTAGATCACCATCTACATCTCCTCGCCTACCATATCCTCTCCGATCATAATCCCCTCTTCTGGCATCAAATGCACCTCTATCATCAAACCGTCTATCCCTCCTATCATTCCTCCTATCAAACCTCCTATTAGGCCTCCTATCATGCCCAGGCTGAAATCTCTCCTCCACATCATCAAAACCATCAGAATCATCAAACTCATTTTCAGCTTCCTCTTCATCTGGTGGTACATACTGTGGTGGTACACGGCGAGGTGGCACATTGTGAGGTGGTGGTACATTCTGAGGTGGTGGTACTCTGGGACCGCTACCAGTTTGAATACTCTCTACACTCTTGGACAATCTCTCCAAAGCAGTATTCATATTCTCCATCATATCTGTAAATTTCCTATCCAATGCCTCAAGCTTTTCATCAGTAGTTAGACCTGCCATCTCAACACTAAACAAACAGATTAGAAATAACAGGAAAGTAAAGCAAATATCTAAATCCTCACAATCTCACGTGTTTACACTCGAATGATATCACTCCACTCGTGTTTGCACTCTATTGGCTTTTACCCGATACTGTGCTCACAATCACTGCCTTTTACCACTCTTGAGTTCGTCCTCAATTCAAATGTGAATCACACTCAATCCAAGAATACAAACCAAATGTAGTCCTCAAGCCAGCATGAAACACAAAGGACCCAACAATATATATATATATAGGGCAGGCGGAAAACAAAACGCGAATAGGAATAGTAATGACGAGACTCAATCAATAATATTTAAGCTAGAGTAATTAGAAATAAGGAGTAAACAATTAGCACAATGGAAAAAAAATAAGCATGCAAATTCACGGTCGTATGCAATTTCGGTAGAAAATTTGGCACCGCTATAGAAATTTTGATGGAATACCCTCCACGGGCACCTAAATGATAATATGGAACAACTAGATTCACCAAAAAAAAATCATTTTTTTACTCTTTTTTTTTTTTTTTTTTTTTTTCTGCTCAAGTGATCACTATCACTCAAGTCCCTTTTTTTTCTTTTTTTTTTTTTTTTTGATAACGTCAGATGCTAAATGTGGTTCTGATTTCAGAGGCTGATTTAGGTTCTGATTTCAGAGGCTGATTCAAAGCCTGATTTCAGAGTCTGATGATGGTCTGAATTCAGAGGCTGTTGGTCAGTGTCTGATTTCAGAGTCGAATAAGGGTCTGATTTCAGGGTCTGAATTCAGAGGCTAATTTTCAGAGGTTACTGGTTAGGGTCTGATTTCAGAGGCTATTGGTCTAGGTCTGATTTCAGAGGTTACTGGTCTGGGTCTGATTTCAGAGGCTACTGGTCTGGGTCTGATTTCAGAGGCTAAGTTTCAGGGTCTGATCTCAAAGCTGATTCAATAGTTAAGTTTCAGGGTCTGAACTCAGAGTCTGATTTCAGAGGCAGATTTCAAAGGTTACGTTTTAGGTCTGATTTCAGACTTCACTTAGTTTTCAGGGTCTGATTTCACACTACACTAGGGTTTTAGAAACAAAACACACAGCCGCCAAGAACATGCTTATTTCTTAAACATATGCTAAAGAACAGAATGACTATGACGAACTGATAGGAAGAACAGAACAGAAGCCCAGAACTGGAAAAAATGATGAAGATGAACTGATATGCAACTGGAATGAACTGATATGCAGAACACACCAAAAACAGATCCAGAAATAAACAAAACAAAAACAGAATCAAGATCCAACAAGGACTGAAACGAAAATAACAAAGAAGAAACACACCAAAAACAGATCCAGAAATAAACAAAACAGAAACAAGATCCAACAAGAACTGAAACGAAAATAACAAAGAACAAGAGAAAAACAGAATCAAACAAAAGGAAAGATAGAAAAATCAGACCTTGGAACCCTGAGCTCTAGATACCAAATGACAAGAAACCCACTTGGATTCGAAATCCAAGCAAACCCCAAGCAACGGACAGAACCCCAAGAACCGCGAATATGATTTTGTAGAAACAAAACCCTTCCAAGGCCACAAAGAAGACCCACAAAGAACTTGCCCTTGAGAACCTTTAAGATGAATCCTTGTAGTGTTTTGCTAGCAATGGAGACGCCACTAAGTTTGCCAAAACTTAGATAAGTCGATTCAAACTTGAAAAGGGGAATCCCTCCCTTACAATAATTCGGCCATAGCCAAAGCTTTAAGCTTTTGAGTTTACAAATTCGTTGGTTCCTCAAATGAAGAAGAAAGTAAGCTTAAATATTGTTACAAAAAGAAACCCTAAAGGCATAAAGACAATAATGCCCCTAAAAACGAAATTACACAAATATCAAGTCTTTAAGTCTTTAAATGCCTAGAAAGCTTTATTCTAAACTGATTTGGGCCAAGTGAAATAGCTTTGGGCCCTTTCCATCGAAGCCCACATGCGCCTCTATTTGTTTGTTGCAGCCGGCCATAAAACTCTGAACTAATCCCGCCATTGCTTCTCTGAGTCTTTTGGTCCTCTGCCTCGTAATTGGCCCTTCTGGTACTTGTAATGCGTCATTTGGTTTGTTGTCTGCCTGGATCATGTCACATTCATTCACACAAGTGTTTGTCAGAGTGTTTGAAATTCAAAAGCCAACACCATTGTGACAATTTTGTTCTTAATTGTTTAGAGTTTAATCTTTGTGAGTGAAACTCACACTTCGGTTGTTGGTTTCGAGTCATAGTTCAAAGATCGAGTGGTTGATCCAAGTGTTGGACATCAAATGATTAATTTCAGCTATTACACAAAGGGAGAAGGCAAAGAAAATTTTAAAGATCCATACCGGAGCTGGTGCCACCACAAGCAATTTCCGCTGCGCTAAGGAAAGTCATTTCCTACAAAATCTTCATTGAATTTCCTTACGGTTATCTTTCTTTTTCTCGTTGGTATAGGGTGAGGTAGAAATCTTCTTCTCAATGGTGTGTCGGCGTCACTGTTTCTAATATTTATGCCCTGGTAGAGTCTATTACTCATGTGAGATAGGTATCAGATAGACTCTATCAGGGCCACTTCTTTGACTGGTATAGCTGAGAGATGAAGATCTTGATAAGTCATATCCTATTATATCGATTTCTTTGGTTAAAGTAACTAATCACTTATCTTTACGTCTTACTTTTTACTTGCTCAAGGATCTGAGTTTGGGTATCTAAAACTTCTACATCTTGTGTGATAGCTTGATTTTTACTGGAACCTCCATTGACTAATCATGATCTTTACTTTTTTTTTTTGACTATTTTCGCTATTCGAGGGAAACCTTACTATCTATAAGAAATACTAATGGCTATTGGGTCTACCCGAAGAAGTTTTCATATGAGCAAATGAATTTTCGTAGAAAAGAAGGAATCTTTCTCAGGTTCACTCAACATTTTACTATTGTTCAAACTTGCTCTATGTACTCTTTACTATTACTTGTTCTGGTATTTCTTTATCTATTTGTTTCCATACCTTAACCCCTAGTCACTTCTGATTGCTTAAGCATTTGCATTTTACCTTTTACCTTGATCTTTTGCTGATAATTTAGGATGATTTCGAAAAGATCTATCAAAGAATATTACTGCTTTATGAGGAAGAATATTAGAATAGTCTAGGAATTCTTGCTAATCTGTCTATAGAACTTTAAGGACGTACTTGAGGATCAGATACTGGAGAGGTAGTGCCTTGCATACTAGTACCTCGGGCATGTATACAAGACCCCAACGCTATGCCCACTGCAGTCACTGACTCCATAAACCTGGTTCTGATACCATCTTTGTAACATCCCCGATCAGGTAAATGCTATCGGCATGGAATATGACGTACTATCCCCTTGAGCCTCTGACTGTCTGTCTGTAATCATCTTAACTTAGCTAATCTCAACTGACTTTCTCATGAATAGGGACCATAACTCATCAACATGAAATGCATCTCAAATACTCTTATAGTGTACTTATTAGTACTACACATCACAACTATGATAATAAACATATTAGCACATTTCAAAAACTTATTCTATATAGTGCATGACATGCATCTTTTACTTTAACTCTGACAATACTGAAACTCTATACACACTCTGGTTGACTCAGACCCTCTAGTGACTGCCATAAGTATCCATCCTTCTGAGCTCGTCCTCTAGGGTCCTGCAAAATAAAACACTGAGAGGGGGTTAGATCGTTTGAACGATCTAAGTGATTGGACGAAAATAGAAAATACTATCATAAAAATATTTGGTTCTAAATCCAAAGTTCAAGAAGTAGCTTTATACGAAAACTCTTTTTCCTTCTAAAAACTCTGGGTTTCTTTCTGAAAATCTCTCCTGAACTCTTTCTGTAAAACTTATCTTCCTGAAAGTTCTTATAAAACTGCTATTTTCTGAAAACTGTATCTAATATCTGATCTCTGAAAACTGTTTTCTGAAAACCTGATATATGAAAACTGGTATGTGTCTGAAAAACTTGACGTATGGGGGTGTTACGTATCGTCGTCCCACCATACACCTAACTAGAGCCAGGAGTGTAAATCCATGACTTTGGAGCGTTACGTATCGCCGTCCCCTAAAGCATGCCACTTATGTCCCTGAAACTAATGGTCTTGGGGAGTTACGTATCGCCATCCCCCCAGTCCTCTACATGTGCACATATGATGTCTGTCAATTCTATATATGAATCAAGTTACGTACTGAGGTAGGGTTTTCCCCAATGCCTCGAAAATAAAAAAACTCATGTTTTAAAATATTTCTCTTCTAAATCATTTCTCAAAACATGCTAAACAAAATACAACTGATAATAAAATTGGCTAACGCCCTAATAGAAAAAATTAAGTTTGATATGAACAACAACATAATGAAAATCAATTTAAAAGAAAGTGTCCACTCACTAATTTCAGAATTTCGCTGTTGCTGAATTCCTTCATCGAAGAATATTGTGGTTCCTGAGGATAATCTATGATCGAAAACTTTTTTTTTTTTTTGGAAAAGCTATGATCGAAAACTTAATTAGCATATAAGTAATAAGATAGGTTTCAGATCTTAGCTAAGCTTACTAATACATCTACATGTAATAGCTACAAAGCTTAGCATGCTTGTGTCTTGATGTAATGTATGTATACGAACTAATAAGAGACCTACAAGACAGCTTCTAACATGCTAGGTGAAACCGGAGTGAGCTGAAACTGATTTGGGCAAATTTTGTTCCACGAGTCGCGATAATGCCCCTTGGGCATCGTGATGCTCCCACATGCTGGAAATTCCATTGAGCATTTATGTCATCGCATCGTGACGCAAAGCCCTTGGCATCACGACGCATCCAATTCTAGGATCGATCTACGACAAATTCCCAGTACGCGTCGCAACGCTGGGCTTGTAGCGTCGCGACACGAGGCCAAAATCAAGGCCTAACATCAACACTCCATGCCTAATTTGCTCAAAACACTCCCCATGCTTCCATACTACAATTTTTACTCAATAATTCTACAAACCTCAATGCAAATACATGCTAAAATAACACTCCTTAGTCTACTTAACTCTTTAATCTCAAAGCTCCAATTAGCTAAACACTTAAGGTTTCAAATTTTTTTGTCCTTCTTTACACCATCAATTTACATGCTTATTAACCACTTAAATGCATTCCCTAATGTGCTATTATTATGCATATAGCATCATATCAATAAAATTTATCAATTCAAGATTTGGGTCAAAATGACCTTACCTTAAGCCACTTTATTTCCATCACCCTTCAGGTCTTCAATACTTGTTCTTCTTCCTTCAAGTTTGGGGAGAGTGGTATTTGCCTTTCCTCCTTCATTTTCTTCTTTGTCTTCTATTTTACTTCTTCTTTTTCCTTCTTCTTTATGTCTTCATCTTCTCCAACGTTTTTCCTCTTCTTTCTTATTTTTTCAAATTTTTTTTTGGATAAGGTAAGTATTATAACCAAAAGAAAACTATACAAATAGCAAATGGGCATACCTCAGGCAACTAGTGAGGACAAGCCCTCCTAAAAGAAAAGCCAAAAGGCTACAAGTAAAGATCAACAGAAGATGTCATTGGGCAAGTGCCACGAAAGGTGAAGCCATTTATTGTCATAAGATGGTTTTACCTTACGTAAAAAGCTAGCACGATTCCGAACATCAAAAACAATATCATATAGAAGAGCATAAACAAGCTGAAGAGGCATATCATGAGTTCGAGCATTCCTCTCCCTCCAAATATGGTAGACTGACGCTGCAAAGGACAGACGAACCAATAGGTGACATAAAGAAGGATCGGTGAACTGACATAACCACTCAACAGTCTGACGCCAATCCCGGCGTCTCCATTCTAACCCACACATAGACAGAACAGACGACCAGACCCTCGAAGAGAAAAGACACTGGAAAAAAAGATGATCAATGTCCTCACTTGAACAACCACAGAGGATACAACGCGAGCAAGTAGAGATGCCAAACCTCATCAAATTATCCTGAGTACAAAGGCCTCCCTGAATAGACATCCAAAGAAGAAAGGAATGGTGAGGAATAGCCTTCCGGAACCAAACAACTCGAGACCAATGCATCAAGGTTCCCATTGTCCGCATGGCATTCCAGGCACTATCCACAGAAAATCTCCCACTCCTATCATCCTCCCAAACTAGCACATCCTCCCTCAAACTAGAAGGAGACGGAAGATAGGACTGAGCCAAATCAACAAGGGCAGCAGACCTAGAAGGGGGCCAATGCCAAGCAGAATCAGAGATAATGGAAGCAAATGTCGCAATCTTATCCAAGCCAGAGTCATAAATCACTCTCTCACCCAACGTGTCCACAATCGGGCCCAGAGGATGCCAAAAATCAAACCACAATAAAGTCTTCTCACCATTCCCAATCCTAACTCTCATCCGCCGCCGGGACCAAGAACGAAGCTCCAAGATCTTACGCCAACTCCAAGAGCAGTCAGTAGGACAAGGGACCTCCCAAAAACTTCTCCCCCTCAACAGATAAGAGTGGACCCAAATCGACCAAGAGGAAACCTGGCCAGAACAAAGAAACCAAATGTGCTTAACAATAGCCGCTCTATTCCAAGAATCCAAACTCTTAATCCCCATCCCCCCTCCTTTAGAGGTAAACAAACTTTGCTCCAAGCCACTCTCGCCCTAGAAGAGGTGAGCGCACTACCCTTCCAAAGGAAAGAACGCAGAATCGTCTCCACCTTCCTAACAACAGACTTAGGAAGAATAAATAAGGAAGACCAATAAACTTGAATGGAGAACAAAACAGACTTAATAAGCGGAAGCCGACCCGCATAAGAGAGAAACTTACTACTCCAACTCTTAGCACGCATAACAATACGATCCACAAGAGAAGCACAATCAGAGGCCCGAAGTTTAGTAGAGATTAAAGGGACTCCCAAATACCTCACTGGAAGAATCCCTACTTGGAAACCCAAAACATGACCCAGATGGCCTTGAAGGGTAGAAGAGATACCAGAAGAGAAGAATTGACTTTTAGCTGGATTTGGGATTAAACCTGATAAACCATTGAACTGCCTGAGACAATCCTTGATCAAGGAAACCGAGGATACATCTGCATTACAAAAAATCATAAGGTTGTGAAATGAAGAATAGTAAACCCCGTTTTGTACCAGGGGCCATTTGTAATTTTCATTTTTGAAGAATTACGTAGAAACTTGAAGAATTATCTAGATAGGTCCGAGCACTATTCATCCAGAATTTTAACTTCGTTTTTTTACCTATTTTTGATTTGATTTTGCAAAAATGTTCAACATAAAAATTGTAGGTCTTTATCTCAAATTTCCGGCAATATAAAATTTATTAAAATCGAAGTTCGTATGAGAAAGGTACGACCCAAATACCATGAGCTGTTTAGAGTATAACATAATATAGTTTCGTATCGGAATTTCGAGGGATCTACCGATTATCCCCAAAGTCGTTCCATGAATTTATATGTGCTTAAACATAATTTATATTATATAATACTTATCTCACGATGTAAAAGTGGTCGGGTTTCCGGTCTTTACAGTAAGGAAGTACAAAACCTTAGTACTAAAGAAAATAGACTAAGCCTGAACCAAAGTAAAATATTGAAGTAAACTTGAGTAAGATTCCTTCCTTCCTACAAAGATTCCTTTCTTGTTCAGAAAATTCCTTCAAGTAGACTTAATAGACTTAAGTACCCCATTTAGATGGTAAGTCTCCCAAGTAACAAAGGATGGACAGAAAGATAAAAGAAGCAAGAACTCAAGACTAGACGTGGAAATTTCAATATACAAGAAATACCAATAAATGTGTGGAAACTTTAGATCCCTAACCCAGGCCCGCAGACCAATAAGAAAAGGTTGTAAACAAAAAGGATTAATTGCCTTAATTTAAGAATCTGGTAGATAAGGTTCCGATCTACCTAGATCCTCATCTCTTAGCTATATCAGTAATAGAAATGGTCCTGATGAAATCTATTTCATACCTACCTTATATGAGTAATAGACTCTACCAGGACACAGAGTACCAGAATAAGGACAACGATAACCATCAAGGCATAAAGGCTTGCCCCATCATTTCCCAGCTTAGGTAAGGGTAATTGTAAGAAAGCCCGACGATAGTTTTTCGAAAGTAGAAACCAAAGACATGAGAAGATAGACCACTCAGAAAATGACCAAGAAAGCCTCTGAAGCTAGAAATGAGATAACCTAGTGTAGTCTAAGAATCTAGGCAAGTCAACACCAGGCTTGTAGTACTAGTAGAAGTCCGCAGAATAAACCAAACATAGAAGAAACCCATAGATATGCCAGTAGAAAATTCCTGTAAGTTCAAAAAGATAGACATGTTCAAGAGTCAATAGGAATATCTAGTGCGAACAATAAGATTAAAAGGCATGGTTATAGCTTATAGCAAGAGCAGAGAGCAGAGATTTAGAAAATGGCTGATAAGAGTGAAACATCGCTAACTTCGGCAGCACGATATAAATCCAAGAGATGGGATATGGAAATAAACAATAAGGTTGCGGATAATGACAAGGGAGCTCAGTACATATAGTATTAGAGGTATAGTTTGAAGGTAAAAATATAAAGGAAGACTTTAAGATAGTTGATAAAAGTTATGGGTCCCAACAGAAGGTATGGTAATTTTTCCTTCCAGTAGCCTCGACTCTAGTAAATATATGAACACTTAACCAGACCATCACCGACCCTAAGTAAATAACAGAAAAATGTATTCATAGATCTCAGTGGAGCGCGCGTGTTAACCCCTCAACTTAGAGCCCAATAAAGACAAGAACAAGTAAAGAAGAGCATCAGACAAAATAGACATGCCACGGGATAGCTAGACAGCTGAACCATTGAGTTCAACGAAGCATAGATAAGAAACATGAGATAGGATAGTCTGAAGTCAAAGTGAGTCGAACCAAATATAGAAATCATTATTGTATTGGAGACCCTTAAGGGAGTTAAGGCTCAAGAGCATGAGGGGACCAGGGAGAGCGATTTCCAGAAATATAATAGAAAACTCTTAAGAAGTCTTATTATACTGAGTCGAAAGAAATAGATGGAGAGCAGTACCTAAACTAAAAACTTACTAGAAATATCTTAAGCAAATGAAGTTGATAGAGTCATCAAGAGAGTAAAGATGAGAGGAGTTCAAGGAACTGAGATAAGAAGGAAATCTATATAGCAGGGTAAGTTTCTTAAGGAGGAATAACAAGAGGGAATATAATAGGTCTCTTAGAAAAAGTAACAACTTAAGGTAGTTAAGTAACAAAGACGACATGGTAGAGTATTTTAGAGAGCATGACTCTAGAGAAGGTCCATAATATATAGTAGTATCACCAATAGTCGGGATGAGGATCAAGAATGAAGTGAAGCAGGAAACTTGATTAGTATCTAACATAAGAATTTTAGTACGAGAGTCGACGCCAGATGGGTAAAATGGGAGTTCTAGGCTTATAGATAAGCAGCATGTACAACTATTGTATGGTAGGTAATGAGACTACCACCACCAAAAAGACATCAGGACCAATCCCCACCCTCCAAACCCTCGACTAACAGCAGCAAAGATAGACCTTGGTAATTACCCAAAGGTAATCCCAGAAATAAATGGATACGCAGTAAAAATAAGACCGAAATATAAAAGTCTTCAGAGTTAGTACAAGAACACGGTAAAAAGGAAGAAATTGGTGTTAAGAAAAAGGTTTAGAAGAAAGTTAGTCTATATGAGATGATTAAGAGAGAAAGTAGTAGTCAAGAAATTACGGAATGTAAAAGAACCATCGATAGACATAACCAGAGAATTGTAGGAGTTGATACCCATGCGGATAGAAAGATGGAAACATAGACCATAGAATTTCAGGTATTTAATTGAGTAGGAAAGAAGACAAGGACAACTAATAGAATATTTGAAGATAGAATTGTCAAATTAAGAAGACACTAGAGAAAATATTAAATAAATAATGTCAGAAGTACACATGTATTAAAACAAACTTTTCATAATTAAGCCCAATAGTGCTGCGAAATGGCAAACTTCTCAGCGTTGAGATAAGACTGAAAATTTCATCAAAGAAGAAACGAAAAGTATATAAGTAATGACCAGAACCAAGTAGTAGGAGTTGACATTAATGGTAAGGAATAATATATTGAGAATTATAATTTTTGGAAATCTTCGAAGATGAGCCTAGAGTATGTTGAGAGCTTGACTATAAGGTACTAGTCCCCAGGATCGGTAGAGATTAAAGAATGTATAGGACAGAGCTATTAGTGATTGAAAACTAGTAGAAAATAAATAAGACAGTTAAACAATAAAGTTAAGAAGATTAATGCCAAGTTCAGGTTGAGCATGTAGATTTTACTAGAAATAAGGGTTGTCCTTAATCTTGAGCTATGGTAGAACGTGAAAAAACTTAACGATTAGAAGTATTATCACCTCTAATAATAAGTAGGCACTAGATGAGAAGGGATGGAAGAAAGAGAGAGAAGAATTTAAGCTATACTTGAAGTTGGAAGAAATAAAATTATCGGTTGAGGTACCAAGAACAGTAGTGATACTTTAAGAGGGAGGAGTAACAGGAGCCCTAAGTGACATTTAAAATTAGTGTTATTATAGCAAAAAAAAATATAAGGGCTAAAAAAAATGATTCAGTTCAATGGTCGTGGATATGCCCCCATTAGCATAAACATATTGAATTCAGGAAGTACTTTACAAGTTAAGTACATGTACCAATTCGAAGGAAACCTAAGCTCAGATCATTTGGAATTGAGCATTTCTAATACCCTACAAGATATTATATAGTATGAAACAAGAGATAGATAGAATTTTATGAAGGATATCATTCATTAAGAAGCAGATAGAATTTTATGAAGGATATCATTCATTAAGAAGTCTAGAGATATGGCACAAACCCCTCGAGCTGAGCATTTATTTACAAGAATTAAATGGAGTATATCGAGGTAAGAGATTCCCAAAGTCTAGTATCAAGTTCTTGAGTAAAATAGTAGAAAGCAAGTAAAGGGAATTAAGAGCAGCAGAGGTCAAACACTTTCAAACCAAACTAAGCCTAAACAGTTTAGCATCAGAAGGGATTCGAGGATGATCCTATTTAAGGGGGAGAATTGTAACGACCGGTAATCTCGACGACCGGTGATCTCAACTACTAGTTCAATCTGGAATGAATGTTACATAATATAAATTATGTTTGAATACTTATACACTCATGAAATGACCTGGGAGACAATCGGTAAATTCTTCGACATCCCGATACGGGAGGGTACAATGTTCTACTCCAGACAGCCCATGATATTTGGACTGTAAATTTTTCATACGAACTTCAATTCTTATGAATTTTATATCTTCGGAAAGCTAAGTTCGAGTGAGGACATTGATCATCTTTTCTTCCAGTGCCTCTTTTCTTCGAGGGTCTGGTCGTCTGTGCTAGCCATGTGTGGGTTAGATTGGAGTCGCCGAGATTGGTGTCAGACTGTTGAGTGGTTATGTCAGTTCTCTGGTGCCTCTTTATGTCATCTTCTGGTTCGTCTGTCTTTTGCAGCGTCAGTCTACCATATTTGGAGGGAGAGGAATGCTCGCACTCATGATATGCCTCTTCGGCCTGTTTCTGCTCTTCTTTATGATATTGTTTTTGATGTTCGGAATCGTGTTAGCTTTTACGTAAGGTGAATCCATCTTATGACAATAAATGGCTTCACCTTTCGTGGCACCTGCCCGATGACATCTTTTGTTGATCTTTTGTAGCCGGTTGGCTTTCTTCTTGGAAGGCCTGTCCTCTCTAGTGCTTGGGGCATGCCCCTTTGATCTTTTGCTTGTAGCCTTTCGGCTTTTCTTCTAGGAGGGCTTGTCCTCTCTAGTTGCCTGGGGTATGCCCCTTTGCTCTTTGTATTGTTTTCTTTTGGTTATAATACTTACTTTATCCAAAAAAAAAGTTCGAGACTCACAACTTTCACATTAAACATTTTTCCAAATTCGAAACCAAAGTAGGTCAATAATCGTGATTTCCATAACTGCTAAAGAAAGTGAAATCATCTTATAAAAATAGATGGCTTCATCGTTCTTGGCATTTTTCCGATAACATTTTATGAGTTCTTTGATTGTAGTGTTATTTACCTCTTTTGGCTCTAGTTGTTTAGCTAGGAGGGTCTTTCCTCCTTAGTTTGTTCTCTCTGGGGTATGCCCCTGTGTAGTTGTAGTGTTTTCCTTTGGTTAATTTACTTACCTTATCCAAAAATATATATATATATATATATATCAACCACTCCTTTATCAAAAAAATCAGCCATCTTGCCTATAAATAATTCATACATCCCTTGAGAAGTGAAAAACGTGAGCTTGAATTGAGGGGAAAATCTTCAAAATTTTCTTCATTTCCATGAAAACAATGAAGGAATGGTGATGAGCTGTCAAGTTTTCTTGGTCAAGTAAGCTTCCATTCTCTTTCTATCTTCTCAATTTTCAATTTTGAACAAAGAATATAAAGCCCCAAATTCGCAACTTATAAACCCTAGAATTTGGGAATGTTAAATTGGCTTTAATTGGGTTGCTAGCTTGTATTTTGGAAAGTAACATGATAGTATTATTATGGATTGAAGATTTTGTGTATATGAATATATTGGGGGAAGTTGAATGTGCTTCTTGTGTGTTATTGATAAATTGGTACATAAAAGTTGGGGTTGAATATGCCTCTTGAGTATACATATTGTAGTTAAAGAGGTACTTATATAAAGGTTTTAGTGTTGGAAGTGTGTTGGAGCAAATTAGACTTGGAAAGGTTGATATTAGGTCATGAAACTGACCTTGCGTCACGACGCCAAACACCTCACATCGCGACGTGTTCTGGAAAAATAAACCATAATTCGATTTTGTATTGTGCGCGTCGCGACGCAAACCAAAACAGCTCTCTGTCTCGGCCTTCTCCAGGTCGCGTTGCGATGCACAAGTCTCTACGTCACGGCACGTGGCAATTTTCCAGGATAATTTTTTTTACAAAATCAGTTTCGACTCAGGATATTAGAGACCATCTGTGGGACTTCTTATCATCTTATAGACACGTAAATTACCATGACATAAACGAAAAACCCCATGTAGCGATGATAGTTTCAAAATATATTTCACGATTTGTATTCTAATTAGTTGCCTATTAAAGGTTATTGCAGGAACCACGAATTCCTTCGGTAATATGAAGTTATGATTGCAGGATTTCAAATCTGTGAGTGGCTTTTCATTTACACTATTTTAAGTAAAGACTTATTTTTACGCATCTAGGGCGTTGGTTGATTTTTATTACAGTTATTTCATGAAAGATCATGTTTTAAGAAACGTTTTAGAAAGAGATATTTTCAACGCAAGGTTTTATATTTTCGAGGCATGGAGGAAAACCCACCTCAGTATGTAACTTGATACAGACATGGAATTGACGGATGACATGTGCACATGTAGAGGACT
This sequence comes from Zanthoxylum bungeanum, assembly GCA_019454045.1. Classification (NCBI taxonomy): domain Eukaryota; kingdom Viridiplantae; phylum Streptophyta; class Magnoliopsida; order Sapindales; family Rutaceae; genus Zanthoxylum; species Zanthoxylum bungeanum. The sequence continues at coordinate 175,155 of SKCR01044511.1, read as the reverse complement.
ATGGGGACGGCGATACGTAATGCCCTCAGATCCTAGTTCAGGACAGGGGATGACAGATACTCCCAGATCCTAGATTTAGAGCTTGGAGGGTAGCATAGATTCACACCCCCAATTTTAGTTCAGTGGATTGGGGGACGACGATATGTAACGCTCCAAGACCACTAGTTTCAGGGACAATAGTGGCATGCTTTGGGGGTCAGCGATACGTAACGCCCCCAATGTCATGGATTTACTCTTCTAGCTCTAGTTAAGGGTATGGGGGATGGCACGCCCCCATGCATTAGGTTTTTCAGAGACAGATATCAGGTTTTTAGAAAATAATTTTTGGAGATCAGTTTGCAGATACATATTTCAGAAAATAGTTTTTAGAGAAAAGTTTTCCAAAAAAGTAAAGTTTTTAGAAACAATAGTTTTATAAGAAACTTTCAGAAAAGATTTTCATAAAGGTTTCAAGAAAGAGAATTGCTTTCAGGAAAGAAAGGTTTTCAGAAAAGATCCAAATTGATTTCCAAAATATAGGTTTTCATAAAGTATTTTAGATTTCATTTTAAAACCGTCCACTCACTTAGATTGTACAAACGGTCTAACCCACCCACTCCCAGTTTCTTTGTTTTACAGGTATTCCCGGAGGATTAGCTCGAGAGGATGGATGATGATAGTAGTTACTAGAGGGTTCGGTCCACCTGGTCGAGTCAAAGTTCAGTTCAGACAGTGTTACAGAATGTCAAGTAGAATATAGTTTGTTTAGTAAAATAATATGCATGTAAAGAAATATAAGTGTTCATTTCTAAAGTTATGATATATAGTGAATTTGAGTATTCAGTTTGAAAAGCATTACGGTCCCGTGTATAAGTTTATACATGAAATGAGTTTAATATTGTTAGAAAGTCAGAGGCTCAGGGGGACAGTACGGCCTATTCCCTGCCTATAGCATCTCCTAGATTAGGGATGTTACACTAAGCTGCTTCGCAAGCTGCTATATACTCAACCTCCATGGTGGAGTCAGCAATACAAGATTTTTTTATACTCCACCATATAATAGCCCCACCACCTAGGGTAAACACAGATCTAGATGTCGATTTCCTGAAATCGACATCCGTTTGAAAATCAAAGTTTGTATATCCCCTTAGGTGATATATCCTCTCTGAAATACACAAGCATATAGTTTCTCGTTCTCTTAAGATACTTGAGAATATGTTTCACAGCCACCCAATGGTCCAATCCTGGGTTTGAGTGAAACCTACTGACTACTCCCACTGCAAAGCAGATGTCCGGTCTTGTGTATATCATAACATACATAAGACTACCAGCTGCTGAGGCATATGGGATGTGTCTCATTTCCTCAACTTCTTGAGGTGTCGTTGGAGACTACTCCTTTGACAAAAGAATTCCATGTCGATAAGGCAGATTGCCTTTCTTGGAATTCTGCATCCTAAATCGTACAAGGATCTTAACGATGTAGGATGCCTAAGACATAGCTAACAATAATTTCTTGCGATCCCGAAGTATCAAGATCCCAAGAATATAAATGGCCTCTCCCAAATCTTTCATTTGGAATTGGTTAGCTAGTCAGGTTTTCACATCCGATAATATCTTTACATCATTCCCAATGAGTAAAATATCATCGATGTATAAAACAAGAAAAGCCATTTTCCTGTCAATGACGCACTTGTATACATAAGGCTCATCAATATTTGCTCAAAATCACAAGACTTGATTGTGATATCAAATTTTATGTTCCATGATCGAGATGCTTTCTTGAGTCCATAAATGGACCATTACAGCTTGCAAACCTTTTTCTCTTGACCTTGGGCTATGAACCCCTCTAGTTGTACCATATAGATACACTCATCAAGATTGTCATTCAAGAATGCAGTCTTGACGTCCATTTGCCAAATCTCATAGTCATAATATGTGGCAATAGACAGAAGAGTACGGATGGATTTGAGCACAGCTACTGGCGAGAAAGTTTTCTTATAGTCAACTCCCTCTTTCTGAGTATAACCCTTTGTCACTAGCTTAGCCTTGAAGGTTTTTACCTTCCCATCTGCTACCCTCTTTCTCTTGTTGATCCACTTGCAACCTATGGATTTTACCCTATCAGGTTGGTCTACGAGTTCCCAGACTGAGTTGGAGTACATAGACTTCATCTCAAGGGTCATGGCTTTGAGTCATTCCTCTTTGTCAGAATCATCCATTGCACTATGATAGGTCAATGGATCATCTACCACATCGATGGAAGTGACAACTTGTGCCTCTCCAAATCCTAGATAGCGATCAGGTTCTTGTACAACCGTCCCACCGCGTCTAGGTGGTAGATTATTCTGAAAAACTTTCATATAATGCTCATATGTCGAAGGTGTTATGTGTTTGTCAAATATTGTTGACGATGGCATGCTGGTCGAACCAAAATGTAACTCCTCGAGTAAAATTTTATTACGAGGTTTGAAATCCCTCATATCTCCTCTAGAAACGTAGCATTTGTTGATACAAACACTTTGTTATCTTTATGGCTATAAAAGAATCCACCACTAGTTTCATTAGGATAGCCTACAAATAGGTACACCAGTGAACGTGGCTCCAGTTTAGTAGTCTTATTCTTCAGTAGATGTGTTGGACACCCCCATATGCAAAAATATCGTAAACTAGTTTCACGACCACTCCACAACTCTAAGGGAGTCTTAGGAATAGACTTAGATGGAACTACATTAATGATATACATTACTATTTGCAATGTATATCCCCATAACAAACTAGGTAGCGAGCTATAACTAAACATAGATCTTATCATGTCTACTAGGGTTCAATTTCTCCTCTTTGCAACACCATTTTACTGTAATGTTCCAGGAGCTATGAGATGGGATAATATCCCATGCTCAACTTAGAATTCCTCGAAATCTCTGTCAAGGTATTCTCCTCCACGATCTGATAGTAGAGTTTTGATTATCTTACCTAATTGGTTCTCAACCTAAGCACGATACTCATTGAACTTTTCAAAAGTATCTGACTTATGCTACATTAGGTAAAGGATGTTCTTTGTGGGGGATGATGTTCTTTGTGCTATTCATTCATTCTTTTGTTCAAGGCATCTCTTGAAGCAGGTTAATGTCACGTCTATTGCTCTGATCCCGAAGATCTCCAACCCTTCCCAGGTTAAGGACTTTCAACCTATTTCCTGCTGTAACACTATTTACAAGTGTATTGCCAAGTTTATCGCGAATCAGATTAAGATTGTCCTTCCTTCAATGGTCAGTTCTAATCAATCTTCTTTTATTGGTGAGGAATTATCACCGGAGTGGTGGAACCCCGAGATGTGCTCTTAAGATTGATTTGATGAAAGCTTATGATATGTTTGTTGGGATTTTATAGTTGAGGTTTTACAGACTATTTGATTCCCCGAGAGGATGGTGGGTTGGATTCGGGAGTGTATGACCTCTACTGTGTTCTATATGTCTATTAATGGGGAGATGAATGGTTTTTTCTCTGGGGGTCGTGGTTTGCGACAAGGTGATCTTATGTCTCCTTATATTTTCGTTTTGGTGATGGAAGTTCTCACGGGCTTGCTTCAAATGATGACTCATAATTGGGGTTTCAAGTTTCATTAGGGTTGTTCTAATGACCGCCTCACACACCTTTGTTTTGCAGATGACCTTATGATATTTTGTAAGGCAGATGCTCCCTCGGTCTCTTTGATCAAGGATTGTCTTTGGCAGTTTATGGGTTTATCAGGCTTAGTCCTGAATCCAACTAAGAGTCATATTTTCTCCTCCGGTATCTCTCATTCTCTTAAGGATCAGCTGCTTCATGTGTTGGGTTTCCAAGAGGATATTCTTCCAGTGCGCTATTTGGGAGTTCCCTTGATTTTTACTAAGCTTCGGGCTTCAGATTGTGCTTCTCTTGTTGAGCGTATTGTCAGGCGTGCCAAGAGTTGGAGTAGTAGGTTTCTTTCGTATGCAAGGCGGCTTCAGCTCATCAAGTCGGTTTTGTTCTCTATTCAAGTTTATTGGTCTTCTTTATTAATTCTTCCTAAGTCTGTTATTAGGAAGGTAGAGACGACTCTCAGATCTTTCCTTTGGAAGGGTAGTGAGCTTATTTCCTTAGGGATGAAAGTGACTTAGAGTACTGTTTGTTTACCTCTAGAAGAGTGGGGTTTGGGGATTAAGAGTTTGGAAACATGGAATAGAGCGGCAATTGTTAAGCATTTATGGTTTCTTGCTCTAGTCAGATCTCTTCTTGGTCGAATTAGGTTCAGTCTTACTTGCTTCAAGGGCGGAGCTTTTGGGAGGTGTCGTGTCCTGGAGATTATTCTTGGAGTTGGCGGAAGATTTTAGAGCTTCGTTCTTGGGCTCATCGGAGAATTAGGTTTAGGATTGGGAATGGTGAGAAGACTTTGTTGTGGTTTGATAACTGGCATCCACTGGGTCCGATTGTGGATACATTGGGTGAGAGAGTTATTTATGACTCTGGCTTGGATATGATGGCTACGGTTTCTACTATTATCTCTGGCTCTTCTTGGTGTTGGCCCCCACCTAGGTCAGCTGCCTTTGTTGAGCTGGCTATGTCCCTTCAATCGCATCCTTCTAGTATGAGGTATGATGAGTTGGTTTGGGAGGATGACAGTAGAGGGAGGTTTTCAGTGTTTAGTGCTTGGAATGCGATGAGGTTGATGGGCTCTTTGATGCGTTGGTATCGGGTTGTTTGGTTCGTAAAGCTATTTTTGTGTCATTCGTTTCTGCTTTGGATGGCTATTCAGTGTGGCCTTGTTGGACAATTATGACCCATAGCCTCACTATTTGTAAAAGACATTGTGGTTTTTGTACAAATTAACTATGTGACAATGGAAATTGCATTTTATCATTTTGTAATTTGATTACTTGAATATATAAATGATAAAAGTCCTTATGATTAGTTCCGGATTATAAGATATGAGACAATATCAATCCATAAAGGTTTAATCATTAAATATGCCTAGTCGTAGTATTATCGAGACTGGACATCGATAATGCGGAATAGACTAGTATTGCACTTGTGCGTGTTATGGAAGCGTAACATCATAGTTCTCAAATATTTAAGTATTGGATACTTATGCAAGTGTGATGTGTGATAGGAGGTTGTGTTTACTGATGGTACGGAAATAGCTTCGCTCTGGATAGACCCCTCAGAATCCCATTGGTAGTATAATTATGTGTCTATGGGAATCCGAATCAGGGTAGGTGTATTTGATCTTAACCTGAGACTTGCATCGCTAGTACTTGCGACAATCAATACGCTTTGGTTTTGGTCGTCTGAGACTTTAACAGGTTCTGTGTACGCCTCTTCTAAGTTTATTGAGAATCGTAGTGTATTGGGTGTGATGTCAAGACGGAAGTATCACTTCAGTCATATGGGGATGATGATCACGCAGGGATACAGAACTGGTACTCTAATGTGTTGCAACCATCGGGATAATATGACAAGGTCATGATTATCCGATTAAAGAGACTAGTTGCTTGTGATCCGATATATGCTTCGTACGGGGCAGATACTATTCCAGCCCCAGGCCTTGCATGTGACATCCGATACTGAATCGTAATACGCAATACTACGTATACTACGCCTGACATAGATTATATATTCCTTTAAGAATATTTATGGAGAATTGGGTAGGCACGGTGCTTTGCTAGAAGCCAACCATGTCTCGTAAATCGGTAAAAATGTGGTACGAGGTACGCACGTGTTCGAATAGTCCGAAGATCGAATTTATTGCCAACATATCCAGGGATCTCATGGGTTGCTTCCCGAAGATTCACCGATGACGTATGATTCGAACATAATTAATCTAGGATTAATTACGGAGAGATTTTCTCTGGGATAAAATACTATTAGAAGAGAGAGAACGATTAATTTGGAATTAATCGATAAAATAATATTTTCGATATATTAAATTAAATTAGATTTCATAACGGAATTAAAATTAGATTTTAATTCGGGCGAACGAATTAATTTAGAATTAATTCGCGAGCGACGTGAATAGTAATTTTGCTAGGCATAATTATTTAATTAAATTTGATTTAATTACGTCGCAAAGGAAAATTCGTTAATTCGGAATTAACGAACCCGAGCCCGGGAGTGTTTGCGGGCCCACTCGGATTTTGAATTCAAGTGGGGCCCACAAGTCACATCACAAGTCACATCATTAGTCATTTACTTAACTTTATTTGATAGAAGTTAGTAGAGATTTTATGTTAACTTGTTTTACACATTTTGTAAAGGTGATAGACTTTCACCAACTTTGATTTTGGTATATATTATTTTTGATTTTGGAAAATCAAAATAAGTCAACACTTTACACAAATTGAAAAACACTTCTCTCTCTCTCATTTTGCCAAAAAGCCGAGAGTCATCTTCTCCAACAAGAAAAATTGTTGCAATTTTTCTTCTTGCTAGCACATCAAAGAGTCATTCAAAGGTGATAGGAAAACCATTCCCAAGAGCTTGGAATCCATCTCAATGCTTGGAGCTTGGACATCAACATTCAAAGAGAATATCTTGGAACACTTCTCAAAGGAGCAATTTTTATTCTACACACATCCTACAAACCGATCAAAGTGAGTATATTTCCGCTATTCTCCTTTACGCATTCACACTATTTTAAGCTTGGATTGATCTTGGGATGACCATAGAAACCCAACAGGCCTTTGTACCCAAGATCGTCTAATGAGTTTTGGTATCTCTACTTGCTCGCGATGCGTCCTTTGTGGTTGTTCAGGTGAGGATATTGATCACCTTTTCTTCCAATGCTCATTCTCTTGGCGGGTTTGGACTACTGTGCTGGCCATATGTGGGTCAAATTGGAGTTCTCGAGTTTGGCTGAAGACTGTTGAGTGGATGTATCAGTTGACCGACGCCTCATTATGTCATTATCTTGTTCGGCTCTCATTTGCTGCGTCAGTTTACTACATCTGGAGGGAGAGGAATGCACGCATGTATGATGTGACTTATCGCCCTGTCAGTGCTCTACTTTATGATATTGTGTTTACTGTCCGGACTCGTGCCAGTTTATTGCGGAGGTGAAACCATCTTATGATAATAAATGGCTTCACGTCTCATGGCGCCTGCCCGATGACATCTTCTGATAGTCTTGTTTTGTTTGTAGCCTTTCGGATTTTATGCTAGGAGGGCCTGTCCTCTCTAGCTGTCTGGGGTATGCCCCTTTGCTTTTGTAATGTTTTTGGTTAATATACTTACCTTATCAAAAAAAAAAAGGTAAACATACCCATATATTAAATAATCATCGATAAATATGATGAAGTATTCATAATAACCTTGGGCTCTTACATTCATATGTCCACAAACATCCGAATGTATTAGCTCAAATGGTTGACTGGCTCTTATACCTTTTCCAGTAAAAGGTCTCTCGGTCATTTTTCATTCTAAACATGATTCGTAGACTGGTAAAGTTCCGAGCTTTTACTGGTTTAAGTCTCCATTCTTTATCAACCTATCTATCCAGTCAAGGATGATATGACCAAGTCTAAGATGTAACAGATATGTATCATCATGAGAAATCTTTTGCCATTTTATTTTAAGTTTCTCAACCTTAAACATTTCAATGTCGAGTAGTCACCTATGCATTAACGGTCTTAACACATATAAATTATTTTATGAGTTTCCTATGCATATGGTTAATCCATTTCTACCAATAATAACCAAATTACAATTAAAAGAAACCAAAAAACCACCATCCAAAAGTTTGGAAAAAAAAAAAATCAAATTCCAGCGAAAACCAGGAATGAATAACACATTGTTCAAATTAAAATAACTATTATTCATAAAATTTAAACTAGAAACTCCCACTGTTCTTGCTGAAACATCATCCCCGGTCCCGACCCTCATGGTGCAGTCACCTTCAGCAAGGTCCCTGCAGTTGTCCGTGAGTTCTACGCAAATGCTTACGAGCATCAGGCGTACCGGGTGTTAGTACGAGGTCAACAGGTGACGTTCGATAGGTCTACTATCAATACATATTATGGGTTGCCAGATATGGAGGAAGATGAATATACGGAAGTTAAAGAGCATTTAGATATGACTCATCTCACAGAAACACTTTGCATCCCCAATGCTGCATGGGATATGAGTAGAAGCGGGAATATTTAAAGATGAGTTCTAGATATCTTAAGCCCGATGTAGGTTTGGTTTCATTTCTTTACCCAAACATTGCTGCCAGACACCCATATTACAAATGTAACTAAAGAAGGGATGATCGTGTTATATTGTCTGCTTGAGGGACATACCATAGATGTCGGTGGGTGCAGGCACTGCATTTTTGTATAAAATCCCGATGATGAGCCTCGTATGGAGGCACTACCCGATAAGTTACAGAAGTCGCGGGAAATAGACGTCGGAAGGGAAAATTCAAAATAAGTACATCCTCAGATTTAATTCGTTTGTTTGGTCTCGGGTTCGCTCGATCGCTTCCCTCAAACGTTCCTCCGGGGTTGTTAAGGGGGGAAATGTTAGCCTCAGCCCAAAATCCCCGCAACCCACACCAAGCCACACGCCCAAGCCCACATACACACACAAGCCACACGCCTAAGCCCACAAAATCCAATCCAAAATATTCAAATCATATTTAACACATGCCAAAATCTAAAAAATCACCTTCCAAATTAAAGTTATTCCCCCACCAAAAATACACAATACTTTTTCCTTAAATAAATTAATTAAATGCATCCACTTTATGGCTTGATTTGTTTCCTTGTTTTGAAATCCCATGCACATGAGAAACCCTAGCACACTATTATAAAAGACACCAAAATCCAAACCATATTCTTTTCATTGGCTCTCACTCACGACAACAGAACTAAACCCTAACCCTCACCTCTATCGGCAACCACCACCACAAATAAACTCCCTCACGCACCAAACACAATAAAACCAAACACAAACCCTAATCTCGGCACCCACTGAACGTTCAACCTCACGCGCCTCTCCATCTCTCGGCCTCTCCCTCTCAAAACCAAATAACAAAGACCCTTAGCTGACCAAAGCAACCCCTCAACCAGTAAATACAAACGCAAACAACAAAAGTTTCACCGACCAAATACACAAAGCAAACAACCACTTCCTAAACTGCCCACCGACTAGACACAAACAATAAGCAACAAACAGCCCATTCACCAATGAGGACAAATCGACACTGCCATACACAAACCGACACAGCCCTTAGTCACGTGAACCAAATCCTTCATCGCCACAAATTAAGCCCTCAACCGACTACCAACAAATAACAAAACTGCCCAACGAAGAAACAACACTGACCGAAACCAAACAACAAGTCGAAATTGCCCCTAAAATCACCAAAAAACTACAGTAAAAACAGTCCAAACCAGTCGATAAAACAATCCAAAATAGTGAAGAAAACTGCAGCCCAAAACAGCGAAGAAAACAAAGAAATCCGCGGCTCAAAACAATGAAACAGGTAATAAAATATTGAACCAGTGAACCAGAAAAGTGACGGAGCATTAACCCTTCTGGCGACGGTGTAACGCATTTCCGAGAAGCAACTTAAAAGGTAAAACCTGAGAGCACCCTTTATTGTTATTTATTATCTTTTCGGTTATTTATTATTATTCTTTCACATGCATCATTATATTTCACGTCTATTTTTATTGGGTTAATGATTGCGTACTATCTCTTATGGTATATCGGATGGAAACCCAAACATAAATTCCGTAGCCAAATCCGAATGGACGGTAGTGCGGTCTGTACTTGGGATACAACTCCACGTACCGCTTGGGAAACTTCTAAGCACGTGTTTGATTTTGTTATTTAATTTTGTGTTCATTCATTATTTGGGTTTTATTATTCCATCATTTTACTTTCTACGTGTTATTGCTTTATTTATTCATACATTGCTATCTAGTGCGCATGTGCTAATCATGTTGTGTTAAAGGTCATCCATTTGAGGGAAATGACTAAAGGCTACCTTTACCACGATGTTTTGCCGCGTCGGACGAAGTATACTTGATTGAATGTGAAATACGTTCAATCGGGCATACGAGGTCCCATATAGATGTTGGCCTTGGTCGCATCTCTTTTATTATTCAGTTATCTACTTTCCGCATGTTATTGCATTATTTTTTGGATAAGGTAAGTATTATAACCAAAAGAAAACTATACAAATAGCAAAGGGGCATACCCCAGGCAACTAGAGAGGACAAGCCCTCCTAGAAGAAAAGCCAAAAGGCTACAAGTAAAGATCAACAGAAGAAGTCATCGGGCAAGTGCCACGAAAGGTGAAGCCATTTATTGTCATACGATGGTTTTACCTTACGTAAAAAGCTAGCACGATTCCGAATATCAAAAACAATATCATATAGAAGAGCAAAAACATGCCGAAGAGGCATATCATGAGTGCGAGCATTCCTCTCCCTCCAAATATGGTAGACTGACGCTGCAAAGGACAGACGAACCAATAGGTGACATAAAGAAGGATCGGTGAATCGACATAACCACTCAACAGTCTGACGCCAATCCCGACGTCTCCAGTCTAACCCACACAAAGACAGAACAGACGACCAGACCCTCGAAGAGAAAAGACACTGGAAAAAAAGATGATCAATGTCCTCACTTGAACAACCACAGAGGATACAACGCGAGCAAGTAGAGATGCCAAACCTCATCAAACTATCCTGAGTACAAAGGCCTCCCTGAATAGACATCCAAAGAAGAAAGGAATGGCGGGGAATAGCCTTCCGGAACCAAACAACTCGAGACCAATGCATCAAGGTTCCCCTTGTCCGCATGGCATTCCAGACACTATCCACAGAAAATCTCCCACTCCTATCATCCTCCCAAACTAGCACATCCTACCTCAAACTAGAAGGAGACGGAAGATGGGACTGAGCCAAATCATTAAGGGCAGCAGACCTAGAAGGGGGCCAATGCCAAGCAGAATCAGAGATAATGGAAGAACCTGTCGCCATCCTATCCAAGCCAGAGTCATAAATCACTCTCTCACCCAACGTGTCCACAATCGGGCCCAGAGGATGCCAAAAATCAAACCACAATAAAGTCTTCTCACCATTCCCAATCCTAACTCTCATCCGCCGCCGGGACCAAGAACGAAGCTCCAAGATCTTACGCCAACTCCAAGAGCAGTCAGTAGGACAAGGGACCTCCCAAAAACTTCTCCCCCTCAACAGATAAGAGTGGACCCAATTCGACCAAGAGGAAACCTGGCCAGAACAAAGAAACCAAATGTGCTTAACAATAGCCGCTCTATTCCAAGAATCCAAACTCTTAATCCCCAGCCCCCCCTCCTTTAGAGGTAAACAAACTTTGCTCCAAGCCACTCTCGCCCCAGAAGAGGTGAGCGCACTACCCTTCCAAAGAAAAGAACGCAGAATCGTCTCCACCTTCCTAACAACAAACTTAGGAAGAATAAATAAGGAAGACCAATAAACTTGAATGGAGAACAAAACAGACTTAATAAGCTGAAGCCGACCCGCATAAGAGAGAAACTTACTACTCCAACTCTTAGCACACATAACAATATGATCCACAAGAGAAGCACAATCAGAGGCTCGAAGTTTAGTAGAGATTAAAGGGACTCCCAAATACCTCACTGGAAGAATCCCTACTTGGAAACCCAAAACATGACCCAGATGGCTTTGAAGGGTAGAAGAGATACCAGAAGAGAAGAATTGACTTTTAGCTGGATTTGGGATTAAACCTGATAAACCACTGAACTGCCCGAGACAATCCTTGATCAAGGAAACCGAGGATACATCTGCATTACAAAAAATCATAAGGTCATCCGCAAAGCAGAGATGAGTAAGACGGTCCTTAGAACACCGCCAGTGGAACTTGAAACCCGGATTAGTAGCCATATTACGAAGAAGACCTGACAGAACTTCCATAGCCAAAACAAAGAGATAAGGAGACATAGGATCACCTTGTCGCAACCCACGACCCCCAGAGAAAAAACCATGCAACTCTCCATTAATAGACACAGAGAACCTAGTAGAAGTCATACACTCCTGAATCCAACCCACCATCCTCTCTAGAATACCAACAATCCGCAAAACCTCAACCAAGAAATCCCAACGAACAGTGTCATAGGCTTTCATCAAGTCAATCTTAAGAGCACATCTCGGGGAACTGCCAGTCCGGTGATAATTCCGAACCAATTCCTGACACAAAATAATATTGTCGTTGATACGCCTTCCCGCAACAAAAGCAGATTGATTATGACTGATCACAGATGGAAGGATAACATTGATTCTATTCACAATAAGCTTAGCAATACACTTGTAAATAGTATTACAACAAGAAATAGGCCTATAATCCTTAACCTGGGAAGGGTTAGGAATCTTAGGAATCAGAGCAATAGATGTAGCATTAACCTGCCTCAAAAGACGCCCAGAGGAAAAGAAGGAGTGAATAGCACAAAGGACATCATTCCCCACAATATTCCAAGACTTCTTAAAGAAACCTGAATTAAACCCATCTGGGCCTGGAGCTTTATTGTCCTTCAACCCGAACAGGACAGCCTTAATCTCCACATTTGAAACCTCCCTGGAAAGAGCCTCACTCTGCTCAGCCGTCACATGTCTATTAATAGCAGATTGAAGGGCCACCCTATCAAAATCCTGCTGACCATGCTGAGGACCTAAAAGGGTCTCAAAAAAGAAACAATCTCATCTCTAACCAAAACATCTTCCCCCACACGGGTCCCATCATCCTTAGTTATAGAAGTAATCTTACTACGACCGTGAAAACTCTTCATAGCGGTAAAGAAGAATTTAGTATTCTGATCCCCAAGGTTAAGCCACTGAACACGAGATTTCTGTCTATTGAAGCCTTCCTCAGCCCGACTCAAATCACCATACAGTAACGAAAGACGAGCTTCTTCAGCTAGCAGAGCAGGGTCACTAGGGTAGTCCTGTAAAGCACACTGCACTCTGTCCAACTCCTTCCTAATCTCCAAAACTTGACACGGAATCTTAGAGAAATGCTCAACATTAAATTTATTTACGCATTGTTAATCTAGTGCACATGGGCTAATCATGTTGGGTTAAAGGTCCTCCGTTTGAGGGAAATGCCTAAAGGCTACCTTTACCACGATGTTTTACCGCGCCAGACGAAGTATACTTGATTGAATATGAAATACGTTCAATCGGGCATACGATGTCCCATATAGATGTTGGTCTTGGTCGCGTCTCTTTTATTATTTCGTTATTTACTTTCCGTATGTTATTGCTTTATTTAGTTATGCATTGTTAATCTAGTGCGCATGGACTGATCGCGTTGGATTAAAGGTCCTCTATTTGAGGGAAATGCCTAAAGGCTACCTTTATCATGATGTTTTTCCGCGTCGGACAAAGTATACTTGATTGAATGTGAAGTACTTTCAATCGGGCATACGAAGTCCCATATAGATGTCGGCCTTGGTCGCATCTCTTTTATTATTCTGTCATTTACTTTCTGCATGTTATTCCGTCTATTTACTTTTGCGTCGTCATTTGGTGCGCATTGGCTAATCTCATTGGATTAAAGGTCCTCCATTTGAAGGAAATGCCTAAAGGCTACCTTTACCACAATGTTTTACCGCGCCGGGTATACAAGATCCTATATGGACGTTGGCCAAAGCTCTTGGTCACACCATTCTTCTGTTGATCTTGTTATGCGCCTTTTTTGGTTGTCATTTTTCATTTTTCACTTCACATTCATATTGTGTTAATGCTTGAGTATTGCCTCTCGCGGTATATCGGATGGAAACCCATATATAAATTCCGTAGCCGAATCCGAATGGATGGTAGTGCGGTCTGTACTTGGGATACAACTCCACGTACCGCTTGAAAAATGCTTGCGCACGCGTTTATTTCATTTTAGATACCACTTTGTTAATCTCGTTCGAACGTTGTAGGCACTGCATTTTTGCATATAAGTCCCGATGATGAGTCTCGTAGGGAGGAACTACTTTTTAGGTTGTGGAAGTCGCGGGAAACGAATGTCGGAAGGGGAAATTCAGAATAAGTATGTCATCAGATTCAATTCACATGTTCACTGCTTTCGCGTTCGTGCTGCGTTCGTGATCACGTTCGAACATCAAGCAGATTGCGGGCGTTCGTGTAGCATTCGAATCGGCGTTCGAACGGTGTCGGTACTTCTGGTTTTGCTGCTAGCCTCACGCCCAAGCCCAATTAGCCCACCAAAACCCATCCAAAAAATAATTAAAATATTTAAAATACATATCACAAATTAAACTAAATTAATTAGATCAAAATCCCTTCCTAATCTAATCAAATCCCTTCCTAATCTAATCAAATCCCTTCCCCAATCAAACACCAATTAAGATATCCACTCCCTAAATTAAACACATTTTTTCCTTTCATAAACCAATCAAAACACTTCCCTTTTTTTGAGGATTCCCTTCCTTACCTAGAAACCCTAGCAAACCATTATAAAAAGACACATAAACCAACCTTAGAACCTCTAACTCATTCTCACAAACAACACAAAGAAAATAACCTAGCATTCACGCCCAAGGCAAAAAGCAAGAAGCAAATAATTCTCCATTCTCCTCCTCTCTATCAACCGAAACCATAGCCCCCCCTAAACACCCTCACCACCGAAAATAATAAAATAGCAAACATCATCACCGAAACCCCTCCTAAATAGCAAACATCATCACCGAAACAGTCACTAAATTATCCATTGTAACCACCAAAAATCACAACCCAAAACAGTCCCTGCAACCACCGAAAATCACCTCTGTAATTGCACTACAGTGACCGAGAAAACCCTCCACAAAATGCCCCACAAACTGCCGCATATACCCTCCATAAACTGTACTGAAAACAGTCCAGAAACTGCCCAAAATATAGCGAAAATAGCGGCCCAAACAGCGAAACAGCGAAAGGAAAGTTGAACCAGTGAACCGGAGGAATTAAGGAGCATCAACCCTTCCAACAACCGCATACCGCACTTCCGATAGACGACTAAAGAGGTTAGACCTGAGGGCACTTTCTTTATTTATTATCCTTTATTGTCATTTATTTTAGTACTTTATTTCACATAAGTATTGTGGATTGGTGCATGATGTGATTTCCGGATGAACGAAATATGCGTTCTCTCTTGTGGTATATCGGATGGAAACCCGGACGTAAATTCCGTAGCCGAATCCGAATGGACGATATTGCGGTTTGCACTCGGGATACAATGCCACGTACCACTTGAGAGATTCACATGTTTCGTTTCATCCAACCTTGCGTTTTAAGCATGATTTAGTCGTTAGTATGTTATTTATTTTTAAGCATGATTTAGTCGTTAATATGTTATTACTTTCTGCATGTTACTTATTTATGCATGGTAATGTAATGTGCATGGGCTAGCTAAGGTGGATTAAAGGTCCTCCGTTTTGAGGGATGAAAAGCTAAAGGGCTACCTTTGCCACGACGTTCTGCCGCGTCGGACGAAGTATGTTTAATTGAATGTGAGATATGTTTAATTGGATATACGGAGTTCCAAATTATTGTCTCATTCATTTGTATGCATTGTAATATGATGCGCATGGGCTAACTAGGGTGGATTAAAGGTCCTCTATTCGAGGGAAATGCCTGAAGGCTACCTTTACCACGATGTTTTGTCGCGCCTTTCATTATGTCATTTACCCTTTGCATATCATTGCTCTATTTACGCATGCATTGCATTCTAGTGCGCATGGGCTAACTAGGGTGGATTAAAGGTCCTCTATTCGAGGGAAATGCCTAAAAGCTACCTTTACCACGATGTTTTGCCGCGCCGGATGAAGTGCACTTGATTGAATGTGAAATATGTTCAATCGGGCATACTAGGTCCTACATCGTGTATTTGTTCACCCATACAATGTGTTTGTGTCATTTTAGATGCCATTTTGGCAATCTCGTTCGAACGCATTTCCAAACGCTTCACGAACGTATGCATACTGCCTCATTCCGTTCGAACACGTTTACGAACACTACATGAACGTATGCATTCTGTCTTATTTCCGTTCAAACGCATCTCAGAACGCTACTCGAACGCGCATGCATTTTATTGTATCACGCATCAAGTCTCATCTCGTTCGAACGCGTTATCAAACGCTATACGAACGCGGACATTCTGTTTACCGTTTGAATGCGTTTACGAATGCTACACGAACGCGCACTCACTGGACAGATTCCTTCATCATGTTTCGTGCATGTTTGTTCCCTTAGTCATTCTCTTCCCCATCATATGCTTAGTTAGCTCTCTTTAATATTTATGCCTTTACCGTTATTGTTTATTTATATTTTCCGCATTTATTTATTCGATATGCTCATGAGATTGTGTGCTCGCTTTTATTATCAATGCCTTTATAGTTGTTATTAGTTACATTATTGCAATTTATTGCTTAATACGTTCACAAATTATGTATTTTGCCTTCATTTCTTTCATCTACGATCATGGGTGTGCAAACTTGCATGTTACTTAAATTATCTGGTACGTGTTGCATGAGATTTGGTTGAACTATTGCATAAATCCTTTCATTACAAGTGGCATAAGTAAGGGACCATTCTGAACCCAACGGTTTGAGGTCTTCCCTTGCGAGGGGTGAATACGACCTTAAATCATTTTCCCGGTTCACATCGGGTGGCGACTCCATTTTTAGTTCTCCGGTTTAGTTCCCCCATGGGCTATTCCGTACTCCCAACCAGGCCGCGAGCCTGGAACAGCATCGCCGATTTATGTGTCCTACAAATGCGTTCTCAAACGCTACACGAACGCATGCATTCTGCCTCATTTTCGTTCGAACGTATTTCCGAACGCTATACGAATGCATGCATTATGTTTACCGTTCGAACGCGTTTCCTAACGCTACACGAACGCACATACAGTGAACATACCTCATTTCATCATATTTTATGCATGCTTGCTTCTTTGATCATTTCTTTTATATTATGCACTGGATTATTTGCCATTATTATTAGCATTTTGATTATTATTATTTATTTACATTTTTGCACTTCTTTGTTTAATATGTTTATGTAATATTTATTTGCCTTCATTTTTATTTACGTTTATGGGTGTGCAAACTTGTGTGTTGATTAAATTATCTTGCATGTGTTACATAAGACTTGGTTATATTATTGCATAAATCCTTTCATTACAATTGGCATAAGTAAGAGATGATTCCGAACCCAACGGTTTGAGGTCTTCCCTTGCGAGGGGTGAGTGCGGCCTTAAATCATTTCCCAGTTCACACTGGGTGGCGACTCCATTTATTCTCCGATTTAGTCCCCCGCGGGCTACTCCGTACTCCCAACGGGCCGCGAGCCCGGACAGCGTAGCATTAGCAAGTATTATCCAAATGGATTTAATCATGGCAACAGGTAAAAGGTTTCGTCGTAATCGACATAATGTTGATAACGATACATTTTCGCTACAAGCCTAGCTTTGTACCTTTGTTTGTTGCCATCCATGTATGTCTTCCTTGAAGACTCATTTAGTACCAATAGGCCCAATGCCTTCTGGTACAACAACCAGTGTCCAAACTTGGTTGGTATACATGGAATCCATTTCGGACTTCATGACACTTTGCCATGAAAGGAGTCGATACCTTGTATTACTTCCTCATACGTAGCCAATTCGTATTCTTCAATAAGATTGACATCTTCATGAGGTAAGATCAGAAATCCATACCTCCTAGGTTGTTTTCTGACTCTCTCCGACTTGCGCGGTTCTTGTGTATTTGAAGATTGTGGTACAATTTCATCCCTGATGAACTGTTTGAAATCCGTTAAAGAATCGGTGCCTGGAACAGTATTACTCCGATTTTCATCGAGTTTTACTTTCCTCCCACTTACTACTGCATATAGGTATTCCTCTTAGGAAAACCGCATGAAGAGCAACAATTACATTGTTCTCTTGTAAGTTGTATAAGTACTATACTTTGGTTTCCCTAGGATAACCCACAAATAGACACTTATCCAATTTGGGTTTTAGTTTGGTATCATCCAAACATATGCCCAGCAATCTCAAATCTTCAGGAATGAGAAAACCATGTTTCTTTCCTGTTCATATCTAATATGTAGTCTATCCAACGGATTTTCATGGAACCTTATTTAAAATAAGTATTGCACTGTTTAATGCGTATCTCGTGAAGGAAATTAGTAGCTCAGAGCGACTCATCATTAACCTAACTATGTCCAACAAAGTTCGGTTTCTCTGTTCGGACACACCGTCAAATTGAGGTGTTCCGGGAGGAGTCCACTATGAAAGAATACCATACTCTTTCAAATAGTCGAGAAACTTATTGCTGAAGTATTTTCCACCACGGTCTAACCATGACGATTTTAATACTCTTGCCGGTCTGTTTGTCTACTTCGTGTCGAAACTCTTTGAATTTATCAAAAGTTTTCGATTTATGTTTCACAAGAAACACATAACCATAACGCAATGCCACATCCGTAAAGGTTACGAAGTGTTTATATCCACCTCTAGCCTAGCTAAACATGGGCCCACTTACGTCACTATGAACGAGGGCTAACAGATCGGTGGCACTTTCACTTTTACCCAGTAAAATGTGTTTTAGGCACTTTGCCCAATAAACTAGATTCGTAGACATCATTTGAATTAGAATCAAATCTGTCCTAGTACCCACTCTTCGAAAGTGTGAATATACGAGTCTTGTTAATGTGTCACAGGCAATAATGCCACAAATAAGTCTCATATGATTTATTCAGTTTGAGCTATTTGTTTTTTTTTTTTTGGATAAGGTAAGTATTATAACCAAAGAAAACTATACAAAGAGCAAAGGGGTATCCCCAGGCACTAGAGAGGACAGGCCCTCCTAGAAAAAACCAAAAAACTACAAAGCCAAAAGGCTACAAATGAATCAACATAAGATGTCCACGGGAAGGTGCCACGAAAGGTGAAGCCATTTATTGTCATAAGATGGATTTACCTTACGTAGGAGCTAACACGATTCCTAACATCAAAAACAATATCATAAAGAAGAGCAGAACAGGCCGAAGAGCCATATCATGAGTGCGAGCATTCCTTTCCCTCCAATATGGTAAACTGACGCTGCAAAAGACAGACGAACCAGAAGATGACATAAAGAGGCTCCGGAGAACTGACAAAACCCACCCAACAGTCTGACACCAATCTCGGCAACTCCAATCTAACCCACACATGGCCAACACAGACGACCAGACCCTAGAAGAATAGAGGCACTGGAAGAAAAGATGACCAATATCCTCACTCGAACAACCGCATATAAAGGTATACCCGCAACGGGTTAAACTTAGATATAGAGATAATGTTTCTAGTCAAACTAGGTACATTATAACAGTTTTCTAATTTAAGTACATACCCAAAGGGTAGTTCATAAACTTAGGTTTCTACGGTTAAAACAACGACTTTCGTCCCGTTTCCGACTCGCAGATCGATCTCATCTGAAGTCAGTCTCCTGCTCATCAGCAGATTCTGCACATCAGTACATATTTATGTACCACATCTAGTATCAAAAATCCAATTTTGAAACTAGTAGTGAACATGTTTATGACAAACATACTTGAAGCCGGAGCCTTGCCCCGCCTTCATTTCCTTAATGTCTGCCTTGTCCATACGATAGTCACGCTTCAGTGACCCCGTTTGCCACAATTTAGGCAGACATATTGGGATATGTCCTTTGTCTTCCCAGAAGACTGTGATAAAATGTCTTCGCCTCTTTTACAAGCTCTGGCTTCGCCTCCTAAAGCATAGCCATCAACTCTCCAAGAGTTTTCTCTTGGTTCATAATGAACCTGCCCCAGCTTTCGGGTAGAGACTATAAGATCAAACCTTTAGTAGTCTCGGCCACGTAGGTAATGCACAGCTAACCTAGCTGATCGATGTCAGCAATCATCTGCGACACCTAGTGTTCGACAGATATACCCTCTGACATTCGCGAGCGAAAGAGCTTCTTTTGCAATTTGTACTTCTAAGATCTAAGATTAGATCTATGAAGATCTTTAATTTCAACATCATGGTATAATGATCTAATCCTTAGTTTTTGACGACAAAATTAAAGTGTCATTGCATTAAGCATAAAGGATTGAGCACTAAAGTTATCATCACCATGAGTCTTCCAAAACTCATGCTCCACTATTCGCTCAACTCCGGGTTCAGGCCCGAGATGTTTCTCTATCAAATAGAATAACTTCTCAGTTCCCAGGACTATCCTGAGGTTTTATTCCCAATCTGAAAATTAAAGTCGTTTAAAGACATTTTCACCCAGGATTATGTTCTAAACGCTAATCTTTCAGTTATCTTGATTCCAATAGTCCAACTATCCAATCAACTATTTCAGATACTATTAAATATAATGATTACTATAGTTTAACTATATATAATCAACTATAATTTGATTGGTTAAATTCAAATATATTGATTACTATAATCCAATTATATAATCAACTATAAATTGAAGTAGTTTGAATACAGTCCAACTGTTTAATTTAAAACAACAATTAAATATTAGTCCAACTAATATATTTATAAATTAATGACGAAAATTGAAATGAGCGCGTATTTGCAAGTATCTTAACTCAATTGCAAATTTAATACTTGCCTCCCACTATTTTTCGGCGAACCTCTAACCCTCTGTTGAGTACTAGGGAAACCTAATTTCCTAGTGGGCTAGGATCCCGTTAAATAACACACAATCTTGACTTTGGCCAACAAATTGTATGAAACTTAACTAGGTAGATATCTCTAAGATCAATTGGATCCCATCCAATTCCTAGATCCAGTAGGTGGACATCCAAGTCCGAAACATATATCTAATATATGCCAATATATCTGATATATTGCCTAACCTTTTTTCCTCTGAATCAACTAAGCCTTGGCTTTGGCACAACAAGCTTAATGATTCCAGTTAAGCGAGACACATTGACCTTGGAAAGCTTCGTAATCGATGTCGATGGACAAGAAGTGATCTTGACTTTGGCCAACAAATCACAACTTGGACAAGACATGCGATATGGAACAAAGCCTTCATGATTCAAACACATTCGCGATGGACAAAGGTCTTGACTTTGGCCAACAAACCAGTGCCAATCTTGGATCTTGAGAGAGAATCAGTCAATGGAAGGAAAACACTTAATATTTGTTGAGGGTTTTTCACGTAATTGGAAACCAATTAATTATCTTTGATTAGGTCTCATCATACACCCTTAAGCATGCATTCTAAAAGCATAATAAGGCGCGGTAAATAAATTAATAACGATATGCGGATGGATATCTCAAAAATTGTTCCTAGAACAAATCGCTCCATTTCCTCTCTCCCGCTAGCACAAATCTTACTTCTACCCAATTACATAACACTTCTAAAGAAACCTCATTTACATTGAGGGGAATAGGTGAGAAGAGAAATACAAAGAGTCAAAAGGTAATAGGCTGGACACGCAGGTCCAATTTAATAAATTCTAAATTTATTACAACAATTCACAAAATTGCCCTCACCCATCTAATATCCATCTGATATACATTATTCTTACATCACATCCATGTATTCACACAAAGCATGTTATCAATCAATCTAATCCAATTAATTAATCTTTGATTAATGATCATCCAATGTCAATTTAATTAAAGTCCAATGTGCTTTTAATTAATTTATAAGGCATGGACTTTGGTAACTAAAGCCCAACAAGGAATTACCCTTTGCCACAAAATTAATTTTGGCCCATTAGGCCCAATTAAATTATGAAGGCCCATTAATCATATTTGGACTTTATGGAAATGGTTTTAGGCCCAATTGGATCCAACCAATTATCCTAAACCAAACTTGGCCCAACCAAGCCCATTAAGCCCAAATACAACATTAATAGCCCAATTCCAAATTAAGCCTAATTAATTAAATTCCAACATTCCAAATATCATAATTTAATTAACTAAAGTGTATAGCCATAATTAATTAGTTAAACTAATATTTCCAAAATACCAATTACACTAATTAATCATGCTTTAAATAATCAACTTATGTACAACACAAATTGAAGCAAAATCAATTCCAACATGTTTCCTATAGCTCACGGCAATAAGGGATTTTTATATCCGATTTTGATTTCAATCCAATTAAATCACAAATCAATATATCCTAACATTTTAAACACATCTAATGGCTTAAAATGAAAATCACCATGACCTACAAGGGGCCTTATGTATTCGGCCAAGGTAAGCAATTAGGGGAAAATTAATCTAATTAAATTTTCTCCAAATTCATCATGCATAACTCTTAGTTATCACAATCTAAGCATACTCAACCAATCAATTTGAAGAAATCATGCTCAAATCACAAAATCCCAAATTAAAGTTTAAGAACCCTAAATTCAATTTCATGCTCAATTATGGCTCTGATACCATTGTTGGGTTTTCTAGGTCAAACCAAGATCAATTAAGCAAGAAATCATGTGAATACAACAAAGTAAGAATGCGGAAAATACTCACTTTGATCGGTTTTGGATGTAGGAGATAACAAAAATTCCAAGCCTTTGTGTTGTGCTCCAAGCTCCCCTTTGATGTATGTTGAGCTTCCAAGCTTGTCCTTGAATTCCAAACTCATGGATTGGTTTCCCTATCACATTTGTATAACTCTTTATGTGCTAGCAACGGAAAATTTTTGCAACAAAATTTTCCCCTTCTCTTGTGTATGTCTCGGCCAAGCCAAGAAGGAGAGAAAATTGGAAGGCCATTCGGCCAAGGAGAAGAAAATGGTGTGAGAGAGTATTTTGTTTTGATTTCAAAAATCAATTTATATCATTTACCAAATCATATTTGGTATATGTCATTCACAAGTCAAGCTTGTGTAACAAAAAGCAATCTCCAACAACTTACATCTACCAAAAGTTAGATAAAGTTGACTAGTGATGTGACTTGTGGGCTCCACTTAAATTCAAAATCCGAGTGGGCCCGCAAACACGTTCCGGGCTCGGGTACGTTAATTCCGAATTAACGAATTTTTCTTTGCGATGTAATTAAATCAAATTTAATTAAATAATTATGTCTAGCAAAATTACTATTCACGTCGCTTGCGAATAATTCTAAATTAATTCGTTCGCCCGAATTAAAATCTAATTTTAATTCCGGTATGAAATCTAATTTCATTTAATACATAGAATATATTATTTCAATCGATTAATTCCAAATTAATCGTTCTCTCTCTATTAATTGAATTTGATCCCAGATAAAATTCTCCGTAATTAATCCTAGATTAATTTTCTCTCTCTTCCAATTAATCCCAGATTAATTATGTTCGAGTCATACGTCATCGGTGAATCTTCGGGAAGCGACCCATGAGATCCCTGGATATATTGGCAGTAAATCCGATCGTCGGACTATCCGACATCACGTACATACCCGGTACCACATTTTTACCGATTTACAAGACATGGTTGGCTTCTAGCAAAGCACCGTGCCTACCCAATTCTCCAGAAATATTCTTTAAGGAATATGTAATCTATGTCAGGCGTAGTATACGTAGTATTGCGTATTACATGCTAGGCTTGGGGCTAGAATTGTGTATGCCCCGTACGAAGCATATATCAGATCTCTGGTAACTAGTCTCTATAATCGGATAAACATGACCTAGTCATTATCCCGATGACTGCAGTAATTAAGAGTACTAGTTCCGTATCCTACGTGATCATCATCTCCATATGACTGAAGTGATACTTCCATCTTGACATCACTTCCAATACACTACGATTCTCAATATACCCAGAAGAGGCGTACACAAAACCTGTTAAAGCCCCGGACTACCAAAACCAAAGTGTATTGATTATCGCAAGTATTAGCGATGCAAGTCTCAGGTTAAGACCAAATACACCTACCCTGATTCGGACTTCCATAGACACATAGTCATACTACCAATGGAATTCCGATGGGTCTATCCAGAGCGAAGCTATTTTCGTACCATCGGTAAACACAACCTCCTATCATACTTGCATAAGTATCCAATACTTAAATATATGAGAACTATGCCGTTATGCTCCCACACGCGCACAAGTGCAATACTAGTCTATTTCGCATTATCGATGTCCAATCTCGATAATACTACGACTAGGGATGTTTTAATGATTAAAACTTAGTGGATTAATACTGTCTCATATCTTATTAATCCGGAACTAATCATATGGACTTTTATCATTTATATATCCCGGTAATCCAATTACAAATGATAAAAGTGCAATTTCCTTTGTCACATAGTTAATTTGTACAACAACACCATGTTCTATATAAATAGTGATGCTATGGGTCATAATTGTCCAACATGGGATTCGCTGTTCTTATAGTGATTTGCATAAGATGCTACTTGATAAGTGCTCGAAAGTGTACTTTCAATGCTGCTAACTCGGCTTAATTATCATATGTTTTAATCTTAATGAGAGTCATTTTTTGCTTTGTTATTAGGAACAATGGATCAAGGAGAATGGAGCAATGGAACATGTTTCGGAGCCTAACGGACGCATCACACACAAGTAGAGGAAGCGCAACAGAGAGCTTGGATATATATATTTAAGGAAAGAGAAAGAGGCAATAACGTGAGAGTTAGAGAGAAGAAGCAAAAGCAAATAGGGAATTTGAAGAAAGAGAAAGTGGTGTTAGAAGCAACAAAGAAGAAACAATTAAAAAAAAGTTGCAAGGAGTGGGACCACAATTTGACTAAGAGATACAAAGAACAATTGGAAAAGAATAAAGTCACTTGGGTTAAGAGAGAGAAGTGAATTAAAAGAAAGAAGCTAAGCATGTGGGCCCTATTGAATTAGGTTCATATTCAATTGTATTTAAATACACAAAGGAGGCTCACGCAAAGGGAGCTCCATACGTGAGGCTGGGCGCAGCTCACGCAAAAACAGAAGCAAAATATTTGGAGGAGAGCGAGAGCAGTGCGCAAGCAGAGAAGAACAGAGAGCTGAGAAGCAGATTGGGATGCGGAGCAGTGATAATTCAAATGATATGTCTCCAATCCCAGGCTATCTTTATTTCTTTTATGGAGAATTAATCTCCTGGGAAAAGTTAGAGGTGAACTCTTGTATTTAAATCCTTATATTTATGTTTTTGATTTCTCGAGTACCTTTTAAACGTTTAATATAAATAATGTTTGTTATTCTTTATTATCCTTCGATTTATATAATCCAGAGATTTTGTTTTGTCAAATCCCATATAGATCCAGTCAAGCTTCTTCTATGTGTGGTTTGCGAACTCAGTTGTGATTGGTAAAAGTTGTTTTGTGTGTTAGTCTTCTGCTGCAGTATCGCCTAAGGGTATATTGTCGATGTTAGATAACTCGTAATGATGACTTTTGTGTGCTGTTAACATAGAGAAAATAATCATTAATTACCTTAGAATTTAATATGCGTAGAATTGAATATTTTTCGGTTTTTGGTTTGAGATGTGAAACCCTCAACTGAGTAATAACAGGAATTAATAACTAAATATAGGAGTTGATGCAAGATGGATTCCTGATGCTTTGTTGTTTATCTATGCTGATATCTTTTATTATCTTTTCATTATTTTATTTATCTTTACTTTAATTACCAATTCCATCTTTTTATTTATTTAAGTTATTGTTAACGTTTTTTGTTTAAGTAAATTAGTTCCTGTAACCATCTCTCTGAGGAATCGACACCCTAGCTATACTGCGATAGCCGCAAGCAAGTTATTTTTGGGTGTAATCACTAGTCACTGCTGAGGAGGATCTTAAGAAGGGAGTGCCAACTCGCCTTCTCAAACCTACTTCTCTTTCTACTGCTTCTCAAAAGAAGGGCAAATGAAAGATGAAGAAATGTAAGAAGATCGCTCCTCAGGATAAGATAGGGAAACCAAAACCCAAAAGAGCTACTAAAGACACATGCCACCACTGTATATCCTGAATATCTTGCGCAGTTGAAGAGAGACAGAGCCTCTACTTCAGGTATATTTATTTTTCCCGTTATTGATATCTCCTTAGCTTGTGAAGCTATTTCTTCTAGTTGGATTTTAGACTATGCTTGTCATGTTCACATATGCAATTCGTTACAGGGGCTAAAGGAAAGTAGAAAGTTGAAATCTGGGTCGTTGCAATTGCGCTTTGGGAGTGGAGACTCTTTGGATGCAGTTTCAGTTGGAGTATATGAGATTCCCTTGTCCAGTGGGAGCATTTTGTTAAATGACTGTTATTTTGTGCTAGGATGTGTGGCAAATATTATATCACTTTTTGTATTAGATACAAAAGCTTTTTGTGTAAATATTAAGAATTGTTCTCTGTATTTATATGATAAATATAATATTCCTATCCTTCAGTGTGCAAATGAGAATGGTCATTACATTTTGCATCCATCAAGAGATATTTTGAATGTTGGGACTAATAAACGAAACAGATCTGATGTTAATGATACTGAACTGTGGCACATGAGGTTAGGTCATATTGGCGTACCATGCCTTACCCAGTTGATTAGGAATGATTTGATTGAGAATCTCACTATTGAATCTTACCCGACTTGCGAATCTTGTATTCATGGTAAAATGACAAAAGCCCCATTTACCGGTGTAGGACATCGAGCCTCAGACTTATTGGAATTGGTACATTCTGATGTATGTGGTCCTATGAGTCTCACTGCTCATAGTGGCTATTCATACTTTGTTACCTTTACCAATGATTTATCTCGGTATAGTTATGTTTACTTGATGAAACATAAATCATAAACTTTTAAAAGGTTCAAAGATTTCCAAAATGAAGTGGAAAAGCAAACTGGGAAATTCGTCAAATGCCTATGATCGGATCGAGGGTGGTGAATATATGAGTAGTGGGTTCACTGATTATTTAAAGGAGAATGAGATTCTCGCTCAATTACTCCTCCAGGTACTCCACATCATAATAGAGTTCCTGAGAAGAGAAATCAAACTTTATTGGATATGGTTCGTTCTATGTTAAGTTATACAGATCTACCATATTACCTGTGGGGCTATGCGCTTCTTACTGTAGTTCATCTTTTGAACATACTCCTTCAAAAGCTGTTCCTACGACCCTATATCAGATATGGACTGGTAGGAAAACGAACCTTAATTATATTAGGGTTTGGGGCTGTCATGCGTACGTCAAAGTGGCGCAGCAGGATAAGCTTTTGCCTCGAGGGCAAAAGTTTAGGTTTGTTGGGTATCCTTCCAATACGAAAGGATATTTATTCTATGATTCCGAACGTCGAAACGTGTTCGTAGCTCGCTTCATAAAATTTCTAGAAATAGAATTTTTGGCTGAAGGAGGAGATCATAGACAAGTTGAACTTGATGAAGGTCATCCTATAACTGACGAACCACATGAGGACATGAGGTTCAAGAAGGGTGAAAGATCTTTAATGCACACACTTCATAGGTCGAGTAGGGTCATAAGACCTCTTGAGCGCTTGTCTTTGATACATGACAGAGGTCTTGATATGCTTTTGGTAGAAGAGCTGACCCGAGGACTTACAAAGAAGCGATGTTAGACATTGATTCCGTGAAATGGCAGAAAGCCATGAAATCAGAGTTAGACTCAATGCATCAGAATCAAGTTTGGGACTTGGTCCCTCTTCCTGGGGGAATTGTTCATGTCGGTTGTAAATGGGTTTACAAAAGAAACAGAGGGCCTAATGGAAGTGTTGAAACTTTTAAGTCCCGGCTGGTTGCAAAGGGCTACACACAGTGATCTGGTGTCGACTATGATGAAACATTTTCGCTAGTAGTGATGTTGAAGTCTATTAGGATTTTATTGGCTATAGCTGTTTACCATGACTACGAGATTTGGCAAATGGATGTCAAAACCGTTAGGGTTGGTGCTCGGAGTGCCAATCTGGATCGTATTTATGTCTGATTCATGAATATAAAAAAATTATTTTTCCATAATATTACTTATTAATGGTAACACCTCTTATCTTTTATATACATATTCGATCTAATTACGATTAGATATCTAATTATGATTAGATTGAAACTAAATCTGATTTAGTGATACATGTATATTAGACAAAAACCCTAGGATTTATAATGTAGTGCGCAGTTACAATGTTGTTTGTAATTGACATTGGAAAGCATCACTATAAGTTGTATATCCTTAAATAAAGTTCATGGTCAAGATTTACTAACATAGGTCGGTTAGTAAAATCTGCTAAGATCAGTACATGTCATGTATCGTGACTTGGTCCGATGGTTTATCCCAATGAACCATGAGTCTCGGGAGACTCGTATAGAGATGGTACACTAACGTCACTAATCTATTTAGATCAGGCCTCCAACTATTTCATAATAGATGGTACACTAACGTCAATAGGAATCTTCTCTAGTTGAGTGAGCATAGTGGTCCTTCGACTTGAGATACCACAGTGGATATATGAGTTATCCTCCACACTTTGATGGCAGTCAAGTCACTGATCTATTTAGATCAGGCTCCGCCTGTTCATTGGGTGTGGACTGATGCTCATGATATCCAGTGCGTATCAAGATAGAATCTGTTAGTCCTATGTACAGGGCATAGGTTTCCTACACGTGTTTGCGATCTAGTAAATCCATGGTCGTGGTATAACTTCGGAAGCGAGTTCCGATTGCTATTTAGAGATCGTAAATTTGAAAGTCGACTATATTATACCTTAAGGATTTGACGTTCTTATCTATATCCCAAGTATAATATGGATAGTCTGTGACGGAGGGATTAGACGTATGCAATGACCTTGACATACATAGTTTAGTGAGATTATCTGTGGTCGTCATAATTCATGAGTGGGTGAATTATGGAAATAAAATTTGATTCCGTGATGGATAAACCTAAACTTAGAGAGTCCCACAATATGAAGTGTACTCGTTGAGCACTTGGGCAACGTGTTATGAATAATACAGATTATTCATAATACTTTATAGGATTAAATGAGTTAATTCGAATCGTTTAATCGGTAAATGAATTTACAATGCCATGGGTAATTTTGGTTGTTCTAATATATATTTGTATTTGATACATAATTAGATTAGATATATATTATTTGGTAAATTATTTGATGACACATGTAAATTAAATAATAATTATTTGACTTTTATTATTTGATTTAAATGTTTAAAAGTTACACTATTATTTAAAGTATATTAAAAGTAATATATGATAAATATTGTGCCAAGTGTCATTGCCATTTACCAAGTCTTTTTTTTTAATTAAAATTGTTTTAATTATTGACTTTTTAAAAGCCAACATCCACTCCACTTTTGGGTTTTAGGAGAAGAAAATTATTTTCTTTCATTTAGTGGGGTGGTTAACTTAAAACCCCTAGCTTCTTCATCCTTCAAAAATACCTAATGAAGAAAGAAAGAAGATTAAAGGGCTTCTTTGAGTTTCTTTAACTTAGAAAATTATTTCTTTGTTGTTCTTGTATTTTTTGCAATGGTTGTAGAGATTATTTTCTACTTTGATTTTGGGTTTTTTGGATTGGATGATGGATTGAGAAGCTAGATACATGTGTAACTAGATACATGTGTAAGTAAACTTTGAACTAAATTAATGTAATTTGGTTCAATTTATTGTTGGACAACTTAGTTGCCATTCTAGAGTTATAGAGCCACTCTAAAATAACCTAAGATTGTTCTAGAGATATTTCATGATGGTGGTACTTAATTGGTGTTAGATTAATTAGATTAATCTTGATAAAATTGGGTTTAAGCATGAAAAATGGACTATTTTCACATCCAAATCAGATCTGGAAAATCTGATATTTTGGTGATGAATAATATGATGTTTAAATGTATTGGATGTGTTTTGGGTTTTGGAACAATTGCTGGAAATTATTTCGGAGTTGAAATAAGTGAAAACGATGAAAAACGGCGTTACCGGTGACTTTTAAGCCAACCGGGTGACGGCTGCCCAAACAGTGAACTGGTCACTGTTCGGGCAGCCCATGAACTGCCCTAGTACTACTGGGGCTGATCTGGGCAGCCCTCATGTGGATTGGGTGGTCGGTTCGGTCAAAAACACGTTTTAAGCCATTTTGCGGATAAACGTTTCGTAAAAGTTTCGCGATGTTTCTTAATTATTTATGTCATTATTTGATATCAAATAAATATGTTTAGGTGAAATATGATTGAATTATTCATATTGGATATTGAATAATTTATTTGGTAATTTTAAAAGTTTTAAAATTACGATTTCATTCGAACCGTGAGTTTCCGCTGCACCCGCGCCAAAACCCCAATAAAAATGGTATCAGAGCAGGTCTGATCCTTCATCCATTACATTAGTCATGCTTGATATATGATATATAATCCAATTTTTATGTTTGCACATGCATGTAATTTAGATATTTCTTGACTTTTAGTTCTACGCTAACGGGAAACGTAACGAAAATTTAATGGTTAAGTTAAGTTATATTTTCTAAGGTAGAACTTAATTGTTTAGAAATTAATCTAGATTATATTCTGCATTGGATGTAGAGTAATGCTTTCTTGAGGAATATCCCCGCTTAAATAAGGCATAGAGTGACATGTATTGGATGCATGTTTCTTGGTTCGTCTTGTCAATACAGTTTATGGGTATCTTTCTATGGCTGCATCCGAGAAAGTGCCAAAGTAGTGAGGGTGTAGTTGATAGAATTTTATCTAGGCCGGATGTATATTTGATACAAATTCAATTGAAAATGGAAATCCTAAACGTACCAAAGCTATCAGGACTACATCGATAGCTTGAGTTTGTCATTCGCAAGTGAAGCCTTGATACGCCTCCTTGTGAACGTGCCAAAGCTGTCATAACGAGAAACGGTCAGGATCAAAATCAGGAGTTACATTGAGTGTGATTGACAATGAGTTGTCTACCTAATAAATATACGTAGGCGAGATCATGTCAAAGCTGTGAGTCGAAATATATTCATGGGGTCCACTTGTCACTATGGAATTCGATTTAATTATTGAATTCTCATTTCCGTTGGGGATTACGGTATTACGTAAAGTAGTGGGAGACACTGCAGGGTTAAAAATCCATAACTGAGGCAGTGTGTAATATTATGAAAATTGCTGCTTTTATTTTCCTTTATTCTATATTGTTAATAGAATTAAACTTCTAATCCACTGCATCCATATTATTTGAATATGTTTTCTGACTTCACTTATGGTTGCACATTTCTAGAATAGGTTCTAGAATGTTGGTAGACTTGGATATTGTTAGATTAGTCAAAACCATCGGGAACTGTTGTTCAGATTTTCTTGAAAATCAAGATGGTTAGTGACTTAGTTACTAAGTCCTATAAGTAATCTAAATAGATATCTGTTTTAAGATATAATTGTCTAGATAGAATAGTTTATTGTGTAGTAAGAATTGACGTGAATTAGTTCATGTATCTAAATTCTTGACTGGCATTAAGAAAACTCCATTAGGTATTTGTTTATCTTATAATGACGTTTCTTGGCTTTAGTGACTTTTAGAAGTCACGTGTTTGACACAGTTTGCTAATCAATTATTTGCAATTGTTGTGAATAATTGAAGGCAAATTATAAGCTAAAGAAAAGAAATGTGTATAGTTATGTATAGAGAATATCGATTCTCACAATACAACAACTGTAAGTATTGGATACCAGATCTCTCATCTAGTTATTTAAAATATTGTTTAATGATTATTTGATATTTGATATCAGAACTTGCGACTATTGGATAATTACTTGTTCTACATAAATAGTTGTTATATATTTTAATATGACTAGTAGTGTCATTGATAAAAGATAAACATTAAGAAAATATTCAGTTAACTAAATAACTTAGAACAATGCTTTATGAGATTTTATCACATAAGCGTTAGATGCTTATTCCTTATGGTGAAGGATGGTCTGATACGAGATCACACCATATATCCTTGTTCATTTAATGAATATTGTATTCAGGATGTGATTAAATCTCATTTAACCAATGATCGTCATTGGACCACAGATTTATTAAACTAATACATTGGATGTATATAGTTTAATGAATTAGAAATTGCCTTGGATAGTTTTCTTTACTTCGTAACTTAGTTAATGAGTAGTCATGACTTAGTTGTGTGTTTCTAAAAGAATATGTATATTGAACGTCTTGAATGGTTTGAGAACTTTCGATATGTTTCTGATGAAACGCGGATAGAATATTTTGAATGGTTCAAAGATATTCTATTTGAAGTGTTAAAAACTATATTTTTAAAATTCATGGTGAGTCTTTGAATTGTTCAAGGATGTTTGATATGATCAAACATATAAATTTATGGCAATTAATTCTAAGGTTATTCAATGAATTTGATTCTTACTCAATATGATTCTTCTACGATTCCATCGTGATGGAATTGGTTAGTGGAAGAAATCGAATCTTATATGATTTGATTCATTTGATATTGAGTGTTACCAAATCAGTTTTCAATACTCTTGGGGATATGCTCCAGTAATACTAATTCATCTTTTTAATTAAGGTTCCATTAGTTTCTATAGTTACGTATATGATATGTATAAGTAGAAAATTTGAATCTTAAAAGGTTTGAGATTTGAATCTTTCTTTTGTATAATAGTTATATAGTTGAAAGTACTTGCGCCTTGGAGGTACACGTAAAGTTTATCTTTAATTCTATTTAATAGAATATAATATTCTATTTGATAGAATATCTTTTCTACGATCCCGAGTAATAAAATTGTTTTATTACTTGGTGTGTAACATTGGATATTGACAATTGTAGAAAAGACTTGACTTATTGAAGGCAAATGTGACAGTGATAAACTATAATGAAACTACATAATTAATAAGATGAAAATACCCTTAGACAACTTCCGTATAAGTTCAATAGGATGTCAGAATCATTCACAAAGTATTTGATACTTAATGGTTCTGCTATTTTCTTATCGAATAAAATTATCCTATAACTTATAGTGGGAGAGATATTTGATATCGGTTTCGAAAATTAGCATTAAACCATAGATCTAAGATTGTTATAGCTTACTACGATCAAGTTTGGAACTTGTTGAGCTTTCGTTATGAATCGTTCATAAAATGTGCAAATTATTTACGCAGCAAAAGCAAAGTGAGCTTATTAAAGGTTTGACCTTTATAGTATGACAATGTGAAATGTTATACTTAGTAATCTATTGTAGATTATGAGGAAACTTGTCTCTAGTCACACTAATTGAACAATTAAGGATCTGTTGGTTAATGTTGATATTAAACTATGTATTTTAGCTAAGAATACAAAATGGCGTTCCTGGATGGTTTCTTCGAAGAAGAGATCCATTGTGATTTCTTTGCTTGAAGAGTTCATTCAGGAATGGTCCTAGAGTTTGTATTCTCCTAAGATCACAGTTTGATATACAAACTTATAGATGCTACTGTAGACTCAGGTAAGCTTTCCGAAAATCTGTGTTCTCTAATTTTGATACAGTCAGATTGTCTGATTTTATCAAAGAATAAAGAGTACATATTTGATAGTAGGGTCAGTGGGAGCGTACAAATTTCTTTCTAGTGTTATATATCCTGACGACATTATCATTATTAATGTAATGATGAGATGTTTATAAGGTAAAAGGTTTACCTAAGTCTTCTTTTCTATGTGAATGCAGTGGGAGTAGTCTATGTTATATTTGATATAAAGCTTTATATATAATATAAAACAAGAGACTTATGAGATACTCACATTAGTCGTGCATTAGATATGATCTAATAAATGACACAACAAAACTATCTGTATGACAATTAGTATAACTGTTTGACAGTTAGTGTGTCTCTTGTACATAGTATTTATCTTTCGTAAAGGATGATTCCTTAGTCGAAAGAGAGATTGATTAGAATGTCTAATCAATCTTATGCATTATAGGATGATGGCATAATGAATACTATATTATGTACGATTAAAGATATCAATTTAATTGTAATTCTTGCGAGTTATTTTGATATGTTGTAGACCATAGGATGTGTCTTGAAACGTGTTCTTTACTATCTTTGAAATATTAAGAAGAAGTTTCTTATTCATGGAGAATATAATCCGCAACCATTATGGTCAGATTAGTTTTGAGTCTAATTATGACGTTAGACAGTCTACATCATATAGAGTCAGAAAAGATGCAGTGGGAGTGTCACAGTTGATTCTACTATACTATGTTAGTGGAATTAGTTGTAACTTATGAAGTATTGACTTATGAAGTTACATAGTGACCTTATAAATTAGAAGTTTTGATATTAGTATTGTATTTGGGTTGTCTTCATAATATTTTGGATTTGATCTCTAAATATATAGACAACTTAATAGCTATAACACAATATTGTGTTAGGGATATGCCCTATACCCAACTTGTGGATGGGCTATATGTACATGTATTTGTAATATTTTTCATTAATTAATAAAATGGCAATCTTTATTATACGTGTCTTACATAACTTATATGAATCATCAACACTTTAATAAAGCCCTTGGAGTAATAAGACGATGGCTTCCACGCCTTATGAGAATCATTACTCTTAAATGTTCATAGTCATATTTTTGTGAATAATCTGGGCGTTCATAAAGCGGAGAGACTAGCATGATGATATGATCTGCCCTTAAGTGGGGTAGCCGAGCTCATAGGCTACTAGAGGAGATCCGTCCGCTTGGTGTATCACATGGATACATGAGTTGCTCGTGTCCATCGAACTGACCGCCGAAAGTTTTCATATGGAGTGTTTATCCCATGTGTCTGTGAGAACTTTCATGTATCGATTATATGACTAGTCCTTAGACTTGAAGTCTTTACAATCTCATGTGTGGATCAAATAACTTTGACATTCTCCTTCCCCAGTTCAAAAGATCCGGTTATAAGGGTATGATTGGGTCATTTGTTGAAACACATGAAGTTTATAAAGATACAACATAGAATCGCCACTCTCTCAGATAATATTTTCTTATAAGAGTAGTATTCCAGTTCGCGGGTTGATATGTGTGATCAGTGCTTGAGACTGTGGCCACAGCGGAAGAATGATGTGAGATTCTTGAGTTAGCACGATTCATGACACTATCAACATTATATTTTTGACCATATGGGTAGTCACTTTTCGTACCATAGGTCAATAGGTGGGGATACAGTGAGGCGATGGACCGTATCATATGTAAATCACATACAAAATGGGTATATATATCTTTCCTTCTCATTTGGGGGCATTGGCATGTTGCTAGATGTCATCCTTGGTCATTGAAATCGAACGACCATATGATCAGAGGATAATTTATGTTCGATTAAATTATCACGATTCATTTCATGTCTAACTTGAGGGGAGCCCAAAAGGTCACACATAACAAAGTCAAAATCAATGGTTAACAGTGCACAGTACAAATATAACAACATATATGATTATTGTAGGAATTGTTCATAAATGGTTCAATGTGTTTAATTATTGAACATATCATTTATGAGGTTCCATTGTGGCTTAGGGATTGGTGAATGACGATAGGGGCACTTTGGAAATTGGAATTTAAAAAAATTACTATTCACATGAATAGTAACATGAATAATTTTCCAATTTTATTATGCAGTTTCATCTGTCTGATAAAGAAGCTACTTTAGCGGAATTACACAATCTGATAAAGCAAGCAGAGAAGGACTTGAAACCGGAGCTTAAAACCTCCGTCATGCTTACGGGTACGGACCTGAAGCCACGAGGCCCAAAGAAAAATAAGGGCAAGGCCAAGGCTCCAGATCACCTAAAGCCCAATGGTAAGGTGGAGAAGAAAAAAAAGGAAAGGGGAAATGTTTCTTTTGTGGAAAGAATGGTCATTGGAAGAAAGACTGCAGATCCTTGAAAGTCAAGGAAGCTAGGGAAGCCCAAGAGGCCAAAAAGCCCAATGCTTCAGGTATGTTGTATATGATTGAACTATATTCTCAAAACTCTGAACCTTCTACTTGGGTGTTTGACACCGGTTGTGGGACTCACTTGTGTAACAATGTGCAGGGCCTGAGAAACAGTTGGAGACTCCGTCATGGGGAGGTTGACTTACGCATAGGTAATGGAGCAAAACTGGTTGCATTATGCGTGGGGACTTATTTTTGCCGAATGGTTTAGTTTTAGACTTAGAAGATTGTGTTTATGTACATTCTATAGTAAAGAACATCATTTCAATTTCTTCTTTATGTAATAAAGGCTTTTCATGCCTAATAAGTTGTAATGAATGTTCTATTTATTTCAATGAAATAAAATATGGAGATGGTATTTTGAATAATGGTATCTATGTCTTAAAAACTAACAAAGAATGTTCAACCTCTAATATATACAATGTTAACTCGAATAATCTCAATGAATCACTTCTATGGCACAGTCGCTTAGGTCATATCAATGAAACAAGATTAACTAAGCTACATAAGGATGAGTATTTCAAACCCTTCAAATATAAACCTTATGGAACTTGTTAGTCTTGTTTACTTGGTAAAATGACCAAATTACCCTTCAAAGGTAAAAGACAGCGTGCAGCGGAGACATTAGAACTCATACACCCTGATGTATGTGGACCAATGTCAGTCACCGCTAGAGGTGGATTCTCCTACTTCATTACCTTTATCGATGATCATTCGCGATATGGGTATGTGTACCTTATGCGGTACAAATCTGAAGCCTTTGAGAAATTCAAAGACTTCAAGGCTGAAGTAGAAAACCAGCTTAATAAAAGTATTAAGTCACTAAGGTCTGACCGAGGTGGTGAATACTTAAGCAACGAATTTCAAGATTACTTGTGAGAAAATTGCATTGTTTCCCAGTGGACTCCTCCGGGAACTCCACACGATAATGGGGTCTCCGAAATGAGAAATCAGACATTATTAGATATGGTCCGATCAATGATGCCAGGCACGGATCTACCTCTTTCATTTTGGGGTCTTGCTTTAGAAATTGCAACACTACTACTAAACCAAGTTCCTTCCAATACTGTTAGTCAAACACCATATGAGTTATGGTCTGGGAAACGTCCTAGTTTTAGTTATCTAAGAGTTTGGGGATGTGACGCATATGTCAAGCTCACACAAACTAACAAATTGGATGATAGGGCAGTTAAATGTAAGTTTGTAGGATATGCCTTGAACTCAAGAGCATACGTGTTCTACGTCCCAAATGAACAAAAAACATTTGTCTCACGAAATGCTAAATTTCTAGAGAATGAATTCCTTCTCAAGAAATATAGTGGGAGTAGACTTGACCTTGATGAGGTACGAGAAGAACAAACTAACATAGAACTAAACCCCAGGCCCCTCAAAAGGGCAGCGACGGAACAACCACAAGGTTATGAACTCAGAAGGTCTGGTAGGGAAAGACATGAGCCTGAAAGATATGGTTTCCATATTGATGAGGAACATGATCAAGTCATTGATAATGACGATCCCACCAGTTATGATGAAGCAATGCGTGACATTGATTCAGTCAAGTGGCTTGAGGCCATGAAATCCGAAATAAACTCTATGTATCAGAATCAAGTCTGGGACTTGGTAGATGCACCTGAAAGGATAAAACCCATAAGCTGCAAGTGGATTTACAAGCGTAAAACTGGTGCAGAGGGCAACATCCAAACCTATAAGGCTAGGTTGGTGGCGGAAGGTTATAGACAAATCCAAGGAATTGATATGACGAAACCTTCTCGCCTGTTGCAATGATAAAGTCCATTTGAATTTTACTGGCACTAGCTGCACACTTTGATTATGAGATTTGGTAGATGAATGTCAAAACTACTTTCATTAATGGGAACCTCGTAGAGGAAGTCTATATGACACAACCTGAGGGATTTGAATCTAAGGATGATCATAATAAAGTATGCAAGCTTAAACGATCCATTTATGGACTCAAGCAAGCCTCCAGAAGTTGGAATATACGATTTGATGAGACAATCAAAGAATTTGACTTCATTAAAAATGTAGACGAGCCTTGTGTTTACAGGAAAAGTAGTGGGAGTGCTGTTGTATTTCTTGTATTATATTTCGATGACATATTAATCATCGGGAATGATATTCCCATGATGCAAGCCACCAAGCAATGGTTATCTCAGAATTTCTCCATGAAAGATTTGGGAGAAGCAGCCTACATCCTCGGCATTAAGATCTACCATAATAGATCTAAAAGGTTGTTAGGACTTTTTCAATCTACGTACATAGATAAAGTTTTGAAAAGATCCAAAATGGAAGATTCCAAAAGAGGTAATTTACCTACTTGTCATGGAATCAAATTATCTAAGGAGCAATGTCCACATACTCCTTCAGATAGAGAGCGTATGAGTAGGATCCCATATGCTTCAACAATAGGATCGATCATGTACGCCATGCTATGTACAAGACCTGATGTCTCTTATGCTCTTAGCATAACGAGCAGATATCAGGCAAATCCTGGTGAGCAACACTGGGCAGCTGTCAAAACAATCCTCAAGTATATGAGAAGAACTAAGGATGTGTTTTTGACATATGGAGATTGTTCTGAGATGAAAGTCATTGGTTACTGTGATGCGAGCTTTCAGACCGATAGGGATGACAACAGATCACAAACATGATATATGTTTACTTTAAATGGCGGTGCTGTAAGTTGGAAAAGCTCAAAGCAGTCAACTACTATAGACTCCACCACTGAAGCCGAGTATATTGCAGCATCTGAGGCAGCTAAAGAAGCAGTCTGGATAAAAAAAAGTTCATCACGGAGCTGGAAATGCTTCCCGCGATAAAGAATGCCGACACGATGTAAGGTCCCACTAGAAATCCAAGCATGTACTCAGGCAATTTCATCTTATGAGAGATTGTTGAGAGAAAAGAAGTTATTATAGAGAAAATACCCACAGAAGATAATCTAGCAGATTCTCTGACTAAAGAGCTAACTCAACAAAAGCATGATAGGCACACCCGAGAGTATGGTGTCCAGATTCATACTAGTTGGATATAGTGCAAGTGAGAGATTGTTATATGCCCTATACCCAACTTGTGGATGGGCTATATGTACATGTATTTGTAATATTTTTCATTAATTAATAAAATGGAAATTTTTATTATACGTGTCTTATATAACTTATATGAATCATCAACACTGTAATAAAGCCCTTGGAGTAATAAGACGATGGCTTCCACGCCTTATGAGAATAATTACTCTTAAATGTTCCTAGTCATAGTTTTGTGAATAATCTGGGCATTCACAAAGCGGAGAGACTAGCATGATGATATGATCCGTCCTTAAGTGGGGTAGTCGATCTCATAGGCTACTAGCGGAGATCCTTCCTCTTGGTGTATCACATGGATGCATGAGTTGCTCGTGTCCATCGAACTGACCACCGAAAGTTTTCATATGGAGTGTTTATCCCATGAGTCTATGAGAACTTTCATGTATCGATTATATGACTAGTCCTTAGACTTGAAGTCTTTACAATCTCATGTGTGGATCAAATAACTTTGACATTCTCCTTCCCCAGTTCAAAAGATCCGGTCATAAGGGTATGATTGGGTCATTTGTTGAAACACATGAAGTTTGTAAAGATACAACATAGAATCGCCACTCTTTTTTTTTGGATAAGGTAAGTATTATAACCAAAAGAAAACTATACAAGAGCAAAGGGGCATCCCCCAGGATCTAGAGAGGACATGCCCTCCTAGAAGAAAGCCAAACGGCTACAAGAGATCAACTAAAGATGTCATCGGGCAAGTGCCACGAAAGGTGAAGCCATTTATTGTCATAAGATGGAGTCACCTTACGTAAAGAACTAACACGATTCCGAACATCAAAAACAATATCATATAGAAGAATAGAAACTGGCCTAAGAGGCATATCATGAGTGCGAGCATTCCTCTCCCTCCATATATGGTAAACTGACGCTGCAAAGGACAGACGAACCAGAAGATGATATAAAGAGGCACCAGAGAACTGACAAAGCCACTCAACAGTTTGGCGCCAATCTCGACAGCTCCAATCTAAACCACACATGGCTAACACAGACGACCAAACCCTCGATGAAAAGAGGCACTGAAATAAAAGATGATCGATGTCCTCACTCGAACAACCACAAAGGATACACCGCGAGCATGAGGATATACCAAATTTCATTAGACTGTCCTGAGTACAAAGGCCTCCCTGAATAGACATCCAAAGAAGAAAAGAATGGCGGGGAATAGATTTCCGGAACCAGACAACTCGGGACCAAGGCATCTCGGGTCTCCTCGACCTCAAAGCATTCCAGGCACAATCCACAGAAAATCTCCCATGACTATCATCTTCCCAAACCAGCACATCCTCCCTCAAACTAGAAGGAGACGGAAGGTGAGTCTGAGCCAAATCAACAAGAGCAGCAGATCTAGAAGGGGGCCAATGCCAAGCAGAATCAGAGATAATGGAAGCAACTGTCGCCATCCTATCCAAGCCAGAATCATAAATCACTCTCTCGCCCAATGAGTCCTCAATCGGGCCTACAGGATGCCAATTATCAAACCACAATAATGTCGACTCACCATTCCCAATACTCACTCTCATCCGCCGACGGGACCAAGAACGAAGCTCCAAAATCTTACGCCAACTCCAAGAGCAATCAGAAGGACGTGGGATCTCCCAAAAACTTCTCCCCCTCAGTAAATAAGAGTAAACCCAAGTAGACCAAGAAGAAACCTGACCAGAACAGAGAAACCAAATATGCTTGACAATAGCCGCTCTATTCCAAGCTTCCAGACTCTTTATACCCAGTCCCCCCTCCTTAAGAGGTAAACAAATTTTGCTCCAAGCTACTCTAGCCCCAGTAGGGATAAGCGCACTACCCTTCCAAAGGAAAGAACGAAGGATAGTCTCCACCTTCCTAATCACTGACTTAGGAAGAATAAATAAAGAAGACCAATAAACTTGAATGGAGAACAAAACAGACTTTATAAGCTGGAGCCGACCTGCATAAGAGAGAAACTTACAACTCCAACTTTTAGCACGCATAACAATACGATCCACAAGAGAAGCACAGTCAGAGGCCCTAAGTTTAGTAGAGATCAAAGGAACCCCCAAATACCTCACAGGAAGAGTCCCCACCTGGAATCTCAACACATCACGCAGTTGGTCTTGCATAGAAAGAGAGATGCCAGAAGAGAAGAGATGACTCTTAGCTGGATTCGGAATTAAACCTGATAAACCACTGAACTGCCCAATACAATCCTTGATCAAAGAAACAGAGGATGCATCTGCTTTACAAAAAATCATAAGGTCATCTGCAAAACAGAGATGAGTAAGACGGTCCTTTGAACACCGCCAGTGGAACTGGAAACCCGGATCAGTAGCCATATTACGAAGAAGGCCTGATAAAACTTCCATAGCCAAAACAAAAAGATAAGGAGACATAGGATCACCTTGTCGCAACCCACGACCCCCAGAGAAAAATCCATGCAGCTCACCATTAATAGAAACAGAGAATCTCGTAGTAGTCATACACTCCTGAATCCAACCCACCATCCTCTCAGGAATACCAACAGTCCTCAGAACCTCAACCAAAAAATCCCAACGAACAGTGTCATAAGCTTTCATCAAGTCAATCTTAAGAGCACACCTCGGGGAACCGCCATTCCGGTGATAATTCCGAACCAATTCCTGACATAAGAGAATATTGTCGCTAATACGCCTTCCCTCGACAAAAGCAGATTGATTCTGACTGATCACTGAAGGGAGAATGACCTTAATTCTGTTCGCAATCAGCTTAGCAATGCACTTGTAAATGGTGTTACAGCAAGAAATGGGCCTATAATCCTTAACCTGGGAAGGATTAGGAATC
Organism: Zanthoxylum bungeanum; assembly: GCA_019454045.1. Taxonomy (NCBI): domain Eukaryota; kingdom Viridiplantae; phylum Streptophyta; class Magnoliopsida; order Sapindales; family Rutaceae; genus Zanthoxylum; species Zanthoxylum bungeanum. The sequence goes on along the minus strand of SKCR01044511.1, from coordinate 133,420 downwards.
TTAGGAATCAGAGCAATGGATGTAGCATTTACCTGCCTCAAAAGACGTCCAGAAGAAAAGAATGAATGAATAGCACATAAGACATCATCCCCCACAATATTCCAACACTTCTTAAAGAAACCCGAATTAAACCCATCCGGACCTGGAGCTTTATTGTCTTTCAGCCCGAACAAAACAGCCTTAATCTCCTCATCCTCAACCTCACGAGAAAGAGCCATACTCTGCTCCTCAGTCACATGTCTAGTAATAGCAGAATGGAGGGTCACCCTATCAAAATCCTGCTGACGATGCTGAGGACCTAAAAGGGACTCAAAAAAAGAAACAATCTCATCTCTAACCAAAGCATCTTCCTCCACTCGGGTACCATCCTCTTTAGTAATAGAAGTAACCTTACTACGGCCATGAAAACTCTTCATAGCGGTAAAGAAGAACTTAGAATTCTGATCCCCAAGGTTAAGCCACTGAACTCGAGATTTCTGTCTATTAAAGCCTTCTTCAGCCCGACTCAAATCACCATAACTCACTGAAAGACGAGCTTCCTCAGCTAACAGAGCAGGGTCACTGGGGAAGTCCTGTAAAGCACATTGAACTCTATCCAACTCCTTCCTGATCTCCAAAACACGACAAGAAATTTTAGAGAAATGCTCAACATTAAATTTCTTCAAAGCTGCCTTAACATTCTTTAGCTTACAACATAACCGGAACATTGGAGTACCATGAACATCAATATCCCAAGCCCTAGCCACAACAGAAAGAAAATCAGGATGATCCACCCAAAACTGAAAGAATTTAAAGGGAATTTTCCTTTTAGGGAGCTCTGCAAGCTTAATAACCATAGGAGAGTGATCAGAAATCCGGGAAGGAAGAAAGCGGGCAGAAGAACCCGGGAAAATACACTCCCAAGAAGGATTTACCAGAACACGGTCCAACTTGCGCCAAATAGGAGACTGAATCTGCTTATTAAACCAAGTAAACTTACACCCAGAATACTGCAGATCATCCAAGCCAGCTTGACCCAAACAGCAACCCAAGTCATCTTTCCAAGCTGGCCAAGCCACAGATCCACCACTATGCTCAAACGGAGAACGGATAGCATTGAAATCACCTAAAACAAGCCATGGGGAATCATCAACCATACTACCACAATTAAGCAGGTCAGCCCAAAGTTCTCGCCGCTTCTCGTAATCACACTCACCATAAACCACTGAAACTACACAATTCCAAACCCCAGAAATAGGAGTCACACGGCAGTGAATAGCTTGAGCTGAAGACTGAATAATGCTAACAACAACATCACTAGGATTCCAACATACCCAGATACGACCAAACGGACTAATATCAGAATGGCAAAAAACTTCCAAGAAGGATTAATCGCACGAGAGACATTCATAAGATTAACCTCCTTAACCTTGGTTTCAACTAAACCACACAACGAGAGCTTCTCCTCACTAAAAACCTCCTGACTTCAGCATGTTTTAAAGGGTCATTGAGACCTCTAATATTCCAACAACCAAAAATCATTAAAACAGATGAAAAAAGGCCAAACCCACAAATCAACGTCGACGACCCCCCCCAGAAGACTTCCACTTCTGACTCCTTTTCCCACCTGAACCCTTTTTGGATTTGTTACCATAAGTCAATTTCTTAGATTCCAGGGAGTCAACAGCCTTAATAGCCAAACTGTTAACCAACGGAGTAGGCGAATCATAAACTGCAGACGGCGAGCACTCAATTACCTCAGTATAAGGAAGATCCTCACCAAGTTGTGAAGAGTCAATGGAGTTTTCCCCTTTCAAATTACCATCTATCACCATAGAAGCAGTCTCAGAAGAAATCACAGGCAGAGAATGAGTAACCAAAGTCGGATTCAACCCATTAGAAGAACCCTCACCCAAAACAAGAGTTCTCTCAGCAATCAGAGGCACCACATCACTCGAACTAACATGATGGTTCAAAGAAGTGCCCTTACCTTTCTTATTTTTAGTGACCGGGATCCAAGCCCCCTCCTGAGCCTTAGCAGAATCAAAAGGAGCATCCTTATTCGTAGACGGAGGATGTGGCTTAGGAATAGCAGGCTGAGGAAAACTTTTAATCTCCTTACTAGGTGCCTTTCTGGGGCACGAATTCACCGAGTGCCCAAAAACTTCACAAGTAGAACATTTCACAGGAACCCATTCAAACTCAACCCTAATAGGAACCCTAATGCCATTAGGGTATTGGAACACAATCTCCTCGATAAGGGGACTCCGAGCATCAATCTCAACACAAACACGAGCAAAGCTGAGACGTTTCCAGTTCGCGGGTTGATATGTGTGATCAGTGCTTGAGACTGTGGCCACAGCGGAAGAATCATATGAGATTCTTGAGTTAGCACGATTCATGACACTATCAACATCATACATTTGACCATATGGGTAAACACTTTCCGTACCCTAGGTCAATAGGTGGGGATACAGTGAGGCGAGGGATCGTATCATATGTAAATCACATATAGAATGGGTATATATATTTTTCCTTCTCATTTTGGGGGCCTTGGCATGTTGCTAGATGTCAACCTTGGTCATTGAAATCGAACGACCATTTGATCGGAGGATAATTTATGTTCGATTAAATTATCACGATTCATTTCATGTCCAACTTGAGGGGAACCCAAAAGGTCACACACAACAAAGTCGAAATCAATGGTTAACAGTACACAGTACAAATATAACAGCATATATTATTGTTGTAGGAATTGTTCATAAATGGTTCAATGTGTTTAATTATTGAACAGATCATTTATGAGGTTCCATAGTGGCTTAGGGATTGGTGAATGACGATGGGGGCACTTTGGGAATTGGAAAAAATTACTATTCACGTGAATTGTAAATTTTTTTTTATTTGTTTTGAATTCCAATTCGGCCCAAACTTTTATTAGGGTTTTATAATCTCATTAAACCACTAAATTAAGATCCAATGGATAAGATTAAATTAGTTTTTATCCCACATTGGATTCTTAATTAATTTTGTTGTCTTTGGAGCACTATATAAACCCAAAGAATTCTTCACAAATTTACTACACCAAAACCTTTCATATCTTGGGTTTATATAAGTGAGCAACTCTAAAGTTTAAGTGTAAGCCACTGATTTTGAGGATCCTTAAGTCTAATTGACTAGAGGAACCTCGAGTTAAAAGTTTTGAGGTATTTGCCTAGGCTAGTACAAAGGGCAAAATACCCGTGCACTCAAGGCGTAGTCTTGCCGTTGAGTTTTGGCTTTGGTGCGTGCATCTTTGGAGGCCACACACTTGGGTGGCTCTTTGGAACGTGGAAGAGCTTGCTGAGTTCGAGAAAAGCTTGTAGATTGGAGGGAGGACTAAAGGAGTCTTCGGTTCAAGTAAGTCATTTTCTTTATTTTAATTAGAGTTCTTATGATAGTTAGCATGTTTAGGTTTATGTTCTTTGCATGTTTTATGAGTTTTATGCTTAGAATATATAGTAACATGCCTAGGCTTGTAGAATAATAAAAACAAATGGGTCTTGGGCAAAGGGAAAGCGGCACAATAATTTTTATTTTTTCCGCTGCGCACTCGCGGCCGCTTCCCAACATATTGATATAGCATCTGAGCCATATTGATGTAGAACTTGGGTTCTACAAAATATGAATGATGATGATTAAGGGAAACAATTGGGTTTGTTGGAAAAACTCAATTTGTTATAGCGGGCTTACTTGTTGTTGCCTACCTTTTGAGTGCTAGGTGTGCTCTTGAAGGCTATGAGTATATGATACAAATTTCGATGTGTATATGATACTGTGGATTGGCACTAGAGCAAGTTGGAGAAATTGTTAGGGTTGGTGCTCGAAGTGCCAATCCAGATCGTATTTATGTCTGATTCATGAATACGAACAATTCATTTTCTATAATTTTACTTATTTAATGATAGCACCTCTTGTCTTTTATATACATATTCGATCTAATTACGATTAGATATCTAATTATGATTAGATTGAAACTAAATCTGATTTAGTGATACGTGTATATTAGACAAAGACCCTAGGATTTACAATGTAGTGCGCAGTTACAACGTAGTTTATAATTGACATTGGAAAGCGTCACTATAAGTTGTATATCCTTAAATAAAGTTCCTGGTCAAGATTTACTAACATAGGTCGGTTAGTAAAATCTACTGAGACCAGTACATGTCGTATATCGTGACTTGGTCCGATGGTTTATCCCAAAGAACCATGAGTCTCGGGAGACTCGTATAGACATATAGGTGTTTATTTGATAAACACTGAACGACTCACTGAATATTTCCTAATAGATGGTACACCAACGTCAATAGGAACCTTCTTGAGTTGAGCGAGCATAGTGCTCATTCGAATTGAGATACCACAGTGGATATATGAGTTATCCTCTACACTTTGATGGCAGTCACGTCACCGATCTATTTAAATCAGACTTCCGCATGTTCATTGGGTGTGAACTGATGCTCATGATATCCAGTGCGTATCAAGATAGTATGTCAGTCCTGTGTACATGGCATAGGTTTCCTACACATGTTTGCAATCTAGTAAATCCATGGTCGTGGTATAACTTCGGAAGTGAGTTCCGAGTGTTATTTAGAGATCGTAAATTTGAAAGTCGAATATATTATACCATAAGGATTTGACATTCTTATCTATATCCCAAGTATAATATGGATAGCCTGTGACGGAGGGATTAGACGTATGCAATGACCTTGACTTGCATAGTTTAGCGAGATTATCTATGGTCGTCATAATTCATGAGTGGGTGAATTATGGACACGAAATTTGATTCTGTGACGGATAAACCTAAATTTAGAGAGTCCCACAATATGAAGTGTACTTGTTGAGCACTTGGGCAACGCGTTATGAATAATACAGATTATTCATAATACTTTATCGGATTAAATGAGTTAATTCGAATCGTTTAATCGGTAAATGAATTTACAATGCCATGGGTAATTTTGGCTGTTCTAATATATATTTGTATTTGATACATAATTAGATTAGATATATATTATTTGGTAAATTATTTGATGACACATGTAAATTAAATAATAATTATTTGACTTTTATTATTTGATTTAAATGTGTAAAAGTTACACTATTATTTAAAGTATATTAAAAGTAATATATGATAAATATTGTGCCAAATGTCATGGCCATTTACCAAGTCTTTTTTTTTAATTAAAATTATTTTAATTATTGACTTTTTAAAAGCCAACATCCACGCCACCTTTGGGTTTTAGGAGAAGAAAATTGTTTTCTTTCATTTGGTGGGTGGTTAACTTAAAATCCCTAACTTCTTCGTCCTTGAAAAATACCTAATGAAAGAAAGAAGAATCTCACACACAATAATAAAGTTTAAAGAAATTAGAAGATTAAAGGTAATCTTTGAGTTTCTTTAACATAGAAAATTGTTTCTTTGTTGTTCTTGTGTTTTTTGCAATGGTTGTAGAGATTATTTTCTACTGTGATTTTGGGGTTTTTGGATTGGATAATGTATTGAGAAGCTAGATGCATGTGTAAGTAAACTTTGAACTAAATTAATGTAATTTGGGTTCAATTTGTTGTTGGACAACTTAGTTGCCATTCTAGAGTTATAGAGCCACTCAAAAATAACCTAAAATTATTCTAGAGATATTTCATGATGGTGGGACTTAATTGGTGTTAGATTAATCTTGATAAAATTGGGTTTAAGTATGAAAAATGGATTGTTTTCACATCCAGATCGGATATGGAAAATATGATATTTTGGTGGTGAAAAATATGATGTTTAAATGTATTGGATGTGTTTTAGGTATTGGAACAATTGCTGGAAATTATTTCGGAGTTGAAATAAGTGAAAATGGTGAAAAACGGCGTTACCAGGTGACTTTTGAGCCAACCGGGTGACGGCTGCCTAAACAGTGAATTTTTCAATGTTCAGGCAGCCCATGAACTGCCCTAATACTGTTGGGGCTTATCAGGGTAGCCCTCATGTGTATTGGGTGGTTGATTCGGTCAAAAACGCATTTTAAGCCATTTTGCGGAAAAATGTTTACTTAAAGGTTTCGCGATGTTTCCTATCTATTTATGACGTTATTTGATATCGAATATATATGTTTAGGTGAAATATGAATGAATTATTCATATTGGACATTGAATAATTTATTCGGTAATTTTAAAAGTTTTAAAATTACGATTTCATCCGAACCGTGAGTTTCCGCTGCGCCCGCACCAAAACCCCAACCAAAACGACATTCTTGAATGGATTTCTTGATGAAGAAATCTATATGGAACAACCGGAGGGTTTTGCATCTAGCCAAGACTTAGATATGGTTTGTAAGCTTAAGAAGTCCATTTATGGACTTAAACAAGTTTCACAGAGTTGGAATCTTCGATTCGATGAGGTTATTAGATTGTCTGGTTTCCTCAAGAATACAGAAGAATCCTGTGTGTATGGGAGCATGGTAGTGTTTTTGGTACTCTATGTGGATGACATCATGATCATTGGGAATGACATCGGGATGATGCAAGACGTAAAAGCTTATCTGTGTAAAAACTTCTCTATGAAAGACCTAAAGCTTCTTATATCTTGGGTATAAAACTCTATAGAGATAGAGAAAAGAAGCTTATTGGATTGTCTCAGTCCACGTACATAGATAAGATCTTAGAAATGTATAATTTCAGTAATTGTAAGACAGTTAACATACCTTTCCGACATGGTGTACATCTTTCGAAGAAAATATGTCCGTAAACTGAAGATGAGAAGATTATAATGTCTAATCTACCTTATGTTTCATGTTTGGGTAGCATAATGTATGTCATGTTATGTACGTGATATGATATTAGTTACTCGGTTAGTGTAACTAGTATATATCAATCAAATCCGGGAAACGACCATTGGATGGCCGTTAAACATATCCTGAAGTATCTCAAAGGTACTAAGGATAAGTTTTTGATTTATGGAGAAGGAGAACTGCAAGTTAATGGGTATACAGATTCAGATTTCCAATCGGATCCAGATGATAAAAATTCTACATCAGGATTCGTATTTACCCTTAATGGTGCTGCAGTTAGTTGGAAAAGTTCCAAATAGGGATCGACAGATGATTCCACCACAAAGGCGAAATATATTACGGCATCTGAAACTGCAAAAGAAGCTGTATGGATTACAAACTTTGTCACATAATTGGGAGTTGTCCCAAGCATTGAGAATTCGATTCATTTACACTGTGATAATACCGGAGCTGTTGCGTAAGCAAAGGAATCCATGGCACATCAAAAATTGAAACATGTGGAGTGAAAGTACCATATCATTCGAGAGATTGTGTCGCGTGGAGACATTGTCGTATGCAAGATGCGGAGTGAAGATAATGTAGCAGATCCGCTTACCAAGACCATTTCTCCTAAGTTATTTGATAAGCATACAGAGGCCATGGGTATTATATACCATCGGTTATGGCACTAGAGTAAGTGGAAGAAATTGTTGGAGTTGGTACTCGACGTGGCGATTTCTAATGTATATCCTTGTAAATGCGTGTATGAATAATATTTTGTTATGAATAAAATTTACAGTTTCGTCAATATTTTTTTATTAGAAATGGTAAATGCGTACTAGACCTAGGAATGATTAAGTTATAACGTAATTACAAAAGCGTCTTAATTGACACTGAGAATCGTTGTAATAGTATCATTGATTTTTGTTGGCGTATTAGCGGTTATGTCGGGTCGCGCAGGAGAACGTGAAAAATACGATTTTTCAAATTTCATAAATTTTCTTTAGACTATTAAAATAAACTATTTATTTTAATATTTAATCAAAAATAAAATTTGGAATTATCCAAAAACCCCAAATAACCGAAAATACACAAAGTGACAAACTTTTTGCATTTAGCTCATTTTAGTCCAAAAGTGTCAATTACACATTTAAGTGTTTCCAAAACACCACCAAAATGATTAATAAACATCTAATATGTCCAATTGAATCCATAAAATGAAAAGCCCCAATTTAGGATTATACATGAACCCTAGAAATTTCAATTAATCAAATTTCCATCAAATTGACTTTTAATCTAGCATTCCAATAATTATTCCAACATTCTTAAAGTTCACCACATCCAAAAACACCCAAGAACAATTCTAGGTTTCTGTAAAATGGCATAGAAATTCTAGAATTGCAACTTTAATTTCCTAAAATAAATTGAACTCAAATAACAATTATTAAGTTTAAAAACATCACACATGCAATTAATTTTCCCAACAAGCATCCAAAAACCAAAAAACACAAATTCAAGAGATGAAAAAACATTATACATCATATGTATTATCAAAAATTCAAAAGAAACATTTTTCAAGCTAAAAGATTAATAAACTTACCTTAAATTTGAATAATCTTTAAGCTTTAGCTTGAATTTTTAATCTTCCAATTTTTCTCTCTCTCAGATTTATTTTCTCTCTTTGTTGTTGTTGAAGAAATGGGAATAATTCCCAATTCTTAGTGTTGGACGATTCTTGTAGCCAGTGGGAGAGAGAAATTAATTTTTTATTTATTTTAACAAAACAATTTGATTAAATAAAAACAAATATCTCATCCCACTGCCATTGTTTCCAACAATGCCATATGTCAACATTATAAAGCATCCAACACATGTCTTATACGTGTGAATAATATACTTAATAATCCATAATACATTTATTTAATAAATTAATTAATTAACACTTTAATTAATTAATCCATTTAATCAAATGTATAATGTATTTCTACATTTTCAATAAATGTTAAAATACTTTCAAGGTTGACATATGTCCCAAAAAATATTCGATAATTAATTAATACGTATCTAATCAAATTATGTATCTAATACACATACATATTAATTTAGGAAATTACCGAATACCCCGCATGTGTAATTTTTCGTTTAATCGTTAAACGATTTCTGAATAATCAATATTATTCGTAATAAGTCGCCCTAGTGCTCTACGAGTATTTTTGATTATGTAAGACTCTCTAAGTTTAGGTATATCCGTCACGGGATACCCACTCATAAATTATGACGACCACAGATATTTTCGCTGAACCATACAAGTTGAGATCTTCGCATACGTATAATCCTTCCATCATAGGCATCCGCGCGAGAATATAATTTCTTTCGACGGAGAAGGGGTATGCCTTCTTATATTTCTACATCTAGGATCCGACTTGTATCATTGATAATAATAGGAACTGAACCGCTATGGCAAGGAAAAGTTTGATTCATAGGGAGAAGAAAAGGCAAAAATTGGAACAAAAATATCATTTGATTCGCTGATCCTCAAAAAAAGAAATAAACAAAGTTTCGTCGTTGAGCGATAAATGGAAAATTCTGGATAAATACCAGAGACATAGATATAATCGTCAAATCTCATAAGGTATTATCTTGTTGACGTATAGATTCGTGATTTCTCAATAACACTCATAACACATTTCCGAGTGTACCATGGCCATGGATTTGATAAATCGCAATCTCATGAAGTGGATACCTAAATCCTGTACGCATGACTGACAGATCCTCTCTGGACACATCACCGGATATCATGAGCATCAGTCCACACCCAACGAACAGGCGGAGGTCTAACCTAAAAAGGTCATAGATATGACTGTCATCAAAGTATGGAGGATAACTCATATATCCACCGTGGTATCTCAAGTCAAATGACCATTATGCTACTCAACTCGAGAAGATTCCTATTGACGCAAGCATACCATCTATTAGGAATCTTCCATGAGTCGTTCAGTGCTCATCCGCTATGAACACCCACATGTCTATATGAGTCTCCCTAGACTCATGGCTCACTGAGATAAACCACCGGAAACGTTTTCCGATATACTACATGTACCAGTCTCCCGAGTTTACTTTCAGACCAAGAATGTAAACCTTAACCAGGAACAGTTTAAGAATGATACTGATACAACGTTTCGCAATGTCAATTGCGACGTTTTTGTAATTACGTTATAACTTAATCATTCATAGGTCTAGTACGTCTTTACCATTTCTAATAAAAAATATTGACGAAACAGTAAATTTTATTCATAACAAAATATTATTTATACACGTATTTACAAGGAAATACATGAGAAATCGACACGCCGAGTACCAACTTGATGAGCGGAAAATATATCAATATTTACCACCTCTTTTACTTAATATTTTATTTAGTTTCTCGGGTTTGATGAACGTTTTGATGTGTTTTAGTTTATTTTGCAGATAAAATAATATTGGGACTCAATGAAATCATTTAGGATGAAATGTGGGTCAAATAAGGGCAAAAATTGGACTTGACATATTAATTTTGGAGATTGGAAACTTGAAAGGGCGTTTTAACGAAGTGCAGTTTCGGAAATTCCAATTTTGCGCAACTGTAGTATTTTCAGCATAACGTTTTATTCGATATCGGATTGAGCTAATTCAAGTTCCATATTAAAGAAGACACAATGATCTACAACTTTGAAGAACAAAATAATTTCGAATTCATGACCGAAATTGATGAAACATCTAGAAGTATGTTATACGTAATTATTAAAGTCATTTTCAAAGTAAAAAAACAAATAAATAAATAAATAATAAAAATAGTCAAACTCCCACCAAACATGATAGTAATTAATAATGGATTTGGTGGAGCAATTAGTGGAGTAATTAATAATGGATTTGGTGGAGCAATTAATAGAGCAATTAATAATGGATTTGGTGGATGATTTGATAGAGGCAAAATTTTGCCTATAAATACCAAGCAATTTCATTTGTAAATTCTTATTTTCTTCTTTGAAATTCCTTAAGAATAACTAAGAAGATTTTATCTTGTTTGTTTATTTACAGCTTTCAGTAATTAATTTCCGCTTTCGCACTTTTTTTCTTGACTTTTCAGTCTTTACTTTCCGTAATTTACTTTTACGCACAGTACTTTCCTTTCTTTACTTTTCAGTTTTTTTTTTTACTTTTTACGCAATGAGGAGGTAACTCCCCTTTGCTGGGGTAAAAGGTAAAGCTTTTATTATTGTTATTTAGATTAATCTCCCTTAATTATAATATAATAACTATTTAAAACCTGACTTAACGAGGATACCACCATATTGGTTGGTTGGTAATTAATTATAAATTGGTTTTAACCTGACTAAGCATGGATACCGCCTGGTTGGTCGGTTGGTAATTAATTATTAATTTGACTTAATCAGGATACCGCCTATATGGCTGGTTGGTAATTATCACACAAAGTTAATATATTATATTAATGGAGATATCTAAAATAGTAGTAATAAAAGTGGATCTTCTAACCCCAGCATTTTCTTTTATTGTACTTTAACTTAATTTACTTTTCAGCAATTTACCTTTCTGCAATTTACTTTTCAGCATTTTACTTTTCAGCATTTAATTTTTTTAGTCATTTACTTTTCAGTATTTAATTTCCTGCAATTTACTTTATGTCTTTTCTTTTATTTAAGTTTTTACTACCCGTAAATATGTGTCGTAACTAAGTCAGTTATCTGGGGTTGTGATGAAGTCCAATATCACCGATTTATAAGGGGTTAAATTTTGGTTTGGGTAATATAACGGTTTATTTATTGAGCCTTAGTCTTAATGCTTCTTGTTAACTGGCCATTGATAAGATTGATTCGGTAAACTTAAAATGAACTTGGAAAAAGGATTTTAGGTTAAAGACCTTAGACTCAATAACCCACAATCTTCCTTGAGGATAGATAACCCTTTAATAGATTTCCTTACAGGATAGGAATATACCTGTCGGGCGGGGGTAGCCATAATTGGAACTTAATCTTAATGAATTCAGATAACTTAATTGACATAGGAATATGATTAATCGGGTTACAATGGGTATTTTTATCTGACCATCGGAATAGGCTTTTACATAATTTCGTGTTCCAGGTTAATAAATCGTATATTACACAACCATAAGATAACCACTTCATCTTTAAAAATGTTATTGGAAAGATTCACAATCCTGGATAGTTTTATAAAATTTAATTTTCCTAAATCTACTTTCAAGCAATTTCATTTACTTGTTTTAAGTTTAAAGTCACCATCCAATCAAATAACCAATCCATTAGATACTTGTAAAAAGTTGACTACATAAATTAATAACAAAAGGTTTTGAGTCCTCGTGGGATCGATACTTTTTATACTACTTGAACGATACGTGCGCTTGCGTTATACGCATGTGATTACGCCGGTCAAGTTTTTGGCACCGTTGTCGGGGACTTATTTATCTTTCACTATTAGTTTTGGGGTTAGATACCTTTACTCTTATCTAATTTTCTTTTTTCTTTTTTACTTTTTATTTCTTTTTTCTTGTGTTTCAGGTTCTCAGACACTACATGAGACGAACCAAAAGCTTTGAACTCGGACCGCTTGACCCAAAGATTGAAAGAACCATCAGACAGTTGAGAAGGGAAAGGTGAGAAGGGCAAGAAGCAATTGTTAACATGGAACCTGAACCTTTAGAAGTTGCACCACCAATTCCCATTCGTGACAGAACCATTCCGATGGTTGACGGCTTCATTTCCTGTATTGTACTTCCTCCCTTACCAGCAAATGCGTGTGACATCAAAACATGCATTCAGATGATTCAACAGTCAGTTCAGTTCGGGGGGAATGCAACTGAAGATCTTAATGCCCATATCAGCAACTTCCTGGAAATTTGTGGTACTTTCAACTACAACCAAGCAGCTGAAGAAGCAATGAGACTGTGAGTTTTTCCATATTCTTTGAAAGACAGAGCAAAAGCTTGGCTACATTCACTACCAGCAGGTTCCATCACAACTTGGAACACTCTAGCCACAAAATTCCTTGCAAAGTACTTTCCACCAGCCAGAACTGTAAAGTTGAGGAATGACATTACATCATTCGTGCAACAAGATTCAGAATCCCTCTGCGAAGCTTGGGAAAGATTCAAAGATTTACTCCGAAAATGTCCTCACCATGAGATTGTAAAATGGCTACAAGTCCAAATCTTCTACAATGGACTTTCTGGAATAATAAGAACCACAATTGATGCTACTGCTGGAGGAGCTTTAATGGCAAAAGGAGAAGATCAAGCCTGAGACTTAATTAAAGAAATGGCCAACAACAACTCCTTGTGGCCAACAGAAAGGAGCTTGATTCAATGAATTGCTGGAATTTATGAAGTTGGAGCCAACACTGCAGTGAATGCCAAGCTGGATCATATATGCAAATTCATGGAAACTCTCAGCATGCAAGGTAACACTTGATCCACAAGTTCACCATATGGAGGAGCACTAGAGACAAACCACTTTGAAGAAACGGTGAATTATGTCAACAATTTCAATAGACAGAGGAACAATCCATATTCCAACACCTACAACCTAGGGTGGAGGAATCATCTCAATTTTTCATAGAGCAACAATTCAGGGCCAATGAACTATCCACCACCCGGATTCCAACAACAACAGAATAAAGGCCAGGAGCATGAAAAAGAACTAAGAATTGTAGAAGTGCTGGCTCAGTTAAAAAAATACGATGCTATGATTCAGAGCCAATCTACTTCTATCAAAGCATTGGAGAATCAAATTGGACAACTGGCAATGCTCGGAGTTACAGACCACCAGGAAATCTTCCCAGTAACACAGATGCAAATCCAAGAAACCGAGGGAAGGATCAATGTCAAGCCATTACCTTGAAAAGTGGCACTGAAATCAACAAAGATGTTGGAATCAAGGTAACCATTGAAGAAGTTCCAAAAGATGCAGTTCCACAGATGGAGGAAAAAGATCAAGAAAGAATCACTTTACCTCCACATTTTCCTCAACGACTCCAGAAAAATAAAGCTGCATATCAACATTCCATTTGCAGAAGCCTTGGAAGAAATGCCCAGCTATGTCAAATTCATGAAATACATTCTTTCACGAAAACAGAGATTGGGAGATTACGAGATAGTAGTATTGATGGAGGAATGCATCGCCATCATTCAGAGGAAACTTCCCCTGAAGTTGAAAGATCCTGACAGTTTCACAGTTCCTTGCACCATTGGAGAACATTATATCGGTGAGGCTTTATGTGATTTAGGTGCAAGTGTTAATTTGATGCCTTTTTCTATTTACAGGAAACTGCAAATTGGAGAAGCAATGCCTACCTCAGTCTCTCTGCAACTTGCTGATCGAACGTTCGCATTTCCGAGAGGTGTAGTTGAAGATGTGCTGGTCAAAGTTGACAAACTCATTCTCCCAGCAGATTTCATTATCCTTGACATGGAAGAAGACAAAGATGTTCCTATCATCATTGGGAGACCATCCTTGGCTACAGGTCAAACTGTAATTGATGTACAAAAATGAGAACTGACCATGAAAATGCAGGACCAAGAAGTTACCTTTAATGTTTTCAAAGCCATGAAATTCCCAAGTGATGAAAAGGAAGAGGAATGTTTCAGAATTGATGTTGTTGATGGTATCATTCAAGATATTGATACAATTCCCATGGATAAACTTGAAGCTTGTATCACCAACATGACTGACAACGAGCTAGATGCTGAAATTCTAGAATGTATCAACTATCTTGACAAGCCATTCCGATTCAAATCGACACCACTAGTGGAAAGTCTGGAACTTCCGAAGAAAGAACGAATCAAGCCCTCAATTGAAGAATCACCGCAGCTGGAGCTGAAGCTATTGCCGAGTCATCTCAGGTATGCATTTCTTGGAAACTCTTCTGAATTACCTGTGATTATTTCTTCTTCTCTAACATTGGAGCAGGAAGAAAAGTTGTTGAGAGTGTTACGAGAACACAAAAGAGCCATTGGCTGGACTATAGCAGACATCCGAGGCATTAGTCCATCATTTTGCATGCACAAGATTCTGATGAATGATGAGTACAAACCCACAGTGGAGCATCAACGGAGATTAAATCCAATCATGAAGGAGGTCATGAAGAAGGAAATCATCAAATGGTTGGATGCTGACATCATTTACCCCATCTCAGACAGCACTTGGGGGAGTCATGTGCAGTGTGTGCCGAAAAAATGAGGAATTACTGTTGTCACAAATGAAAAGAATGAGTTGATTCCAACAAGAATGGTGACTGGATGGAGAGTATGCATGGACTACCGGAAGCTGAACAAAGCAACAATGAAAGACCATTTTCCGCTACCATTCATTGACCAGATGCTAGACAGATTGGCGGGACATGAGTTCTATTGCTTTCTGGATGGATACTCGGGATATAATCAGATTGCCATCGCCCTAGAAGATCAGGAGAAAACCACATTTACATGTCCGTATGATACTTTTACTTTCCGCATAATGCCATTTGGACTATGTAATGCTCCTACCACATTCCAACGTTGCATGATGGCCATCTTCTCAGACATGCTGGAACAGAGTATGGAGGTTTTTATGGATGACTTCACTGTGTTTGGAGATTCTTTCGACCACTGCTTACAAAATTTGGAACATGTGTTACAAAGATGCGAAGATACCAACCTGGTACTCAACTGGGAAAAATGTAATTTCATGGTACAAGAAGGCATCGTTCTGGGACACCAGATCACACAAAAGGGAATTAGGTAGACAAAACAAAGATCGAAATAATTGAAAAACTACCTCCACCCACATCTGTCAAAGGGATTCAGAGTTTTCTCGGACATGCTGGCTTTTACAGGAGATTTATCAAAGACTTCTAAAAAATTACAAAACCTCTTTGCAATCTTATGGAGAAATATGTGCCTTTCAACTTCACCAAAGAATGCTAGGAAGCCTTTGAGATCCTAAAACAAAAGCTGGTCTCTGCCCCCATCATAGTAGCACCGGACTGGACCCTTCCATTTGAGGTGATATGCGATGCTAGTGATTTTGCTGTATGTTCAGTTTTGGGACAACGCAAAGCAAAGATTTTCCATGCCATTTACTACTCCAGCAGAACTCTGAATGAAGCTCAACTCAACTACACAACCACTGAAAAAGAGTTGCTTGCAGTTGTGTTCGCTTTTGATAAATTTTGATCTTATCTGCTGGGTCTCAAGGTGGTGGTCTACACAGATCATTCAGCAATCAAGTATCTGATCGCGAAGAAAGATGCCAAACCCAGATTGATCCGTTGGATACTTCTTCTGTAAGAATTCGATATGGAGATCAGACACAGGAAAGGGACAGAAAACCAAGTGGCAGATCATTTATCGAGGCTCGAGAATGGAGATACAGCTGGCAAAGAACTAACAATCAAAGAAACTTTTCCAGATGAATAGTTGTTTGCCATAAAACAGCAGGAAGTCCCTTGGTATGCTGACTATGTCAACTACATAGTATCAGGAAAATGACTGTTGGAATGGACAACTCAACAACGGAAGAAATTCTTCAAAGAAGTCAATCACTATTCTGGGATGAGTCGTACATGTTCAAACGCTGTGCGGATCAATTATTGAGACGGTGTGTTCCACATGAGGAGGTCAATAATGTCCTGCAACATTTCCATTCATCACCTTACGGCGGACATTTCAGTGGAAACAAAACTGCAGCCAAAGTCCTACAATCAGGTTTGTTCTGGCCCACTCTTTTTAAAGATGTTTATCTATTTGCTTTTCAATGTGACAGGTGCCAGAGAGCGGGAAATATTTCCATGAGAAATGAAGGACCTCTTCAAAATATTCTAGAAGTGGAGATATTCGATGTGTGGTGTATTGATTTTATGGGACTCATTGTTCCATCATTTGGAAACATGTACATACTGGTTGCAGTCGACTACGTCTCCAAATGGGTTGAAGCGATTGCACTATCGTCCAATGATTCAAAAGTGGTGATCAAATTCCTTAAAAAGAATATTTTCACTCACTTCGGAACACCTCGGGCGATTATCAGTGATGGTGGCTTATATATTTCTGCAACAGATACTTCGATGCACTCCTATCCAAATACGGAGTTACTCATAAAGTTGCCACAGCTTACCATCCACAGTCAAATGGGCAAGTTGAAGTTTCAAACAGGGAGATCAAAAGAATATTGGAGAGAACCATTGGATCAACAAGGAATGACTGGTCTGAAAAACTGGATGACGCATTATGGGCCTACCAAACAGCTTACAAGACACCCCATTAGTATGTCCCCATATCAAATGGTGTTCGGGAAAGCATGCCATCTGCCAGTTGAGCTTGAACACAAGGCGTACTGGGCACTAAAGAAGTTGAATCTTGATTCACAAGCTGTAGGAGAGAAAAGACTTCACCAACTCAATGAGTTGGAGGAATTTCACCTACAAGCTTATGAAAATGCTAGATTATACAAAGAGAAGACCAAGAAATGGCATGACCGAAAAATAGTGCGCAGACAATTGAAACCAGGGCAGCAGGTGTTGTTATATGATTCAAGGTTGAAACTTTTCCCTGGAAAGCTGAAATCAAGGTGGTCACGCCCATTTGAGATTACTCAGGTTTTACCATATGGAGCTGTTGAATTGTACAACCTCAAGTCCAACAACACATTTAAGGTTAACAGCCAGCGTGTCAAGCACTACTGGGGAGAATCATTTGAGCGACAAAAAGAAAGTGTCACACTTTCAGATCCATCCTAACATTCGGGAAATCATGTCTAGCTGACGACATTAAACTTAGCACTAGCTGGGAGGCAACCCAAGCAATTTGTGTATATATTCAGATTTGGTGGTTTTATTTTTGTGTATTTAATTTTTCAGGTTAAGTCATTTCAAGATGGAAGAAGTTCTCGTAAATCTTCACAAGCAATTTCCTTCTCTCCCTCAAAACTCTCTGATGAAAGTTTACAAAGCTCGCTTGGAACGGATGAGGCTACTGATGATCAAAGGTATTCCTGCTGACATTCGTTGGATATTGAAGCATGGGTCCGATTGGCAGGTGAGTCCTCTAACGCTTTTATTTCACATCTGCCTGGTTTAGGCAGAAGCACCTATGCTAAAAAGAGAAGAGCTAAAAGAATGAGTGTTTGCTATAAATGTGCTAGCATGACATGTAATACTCGTTGTCATTCTTTAGGAATGGTGTCTGATAACCGCGAAGATAAGATTAATTTCATTATGGATGACTTGAGTAAGGAGTCTTTGGATGACATATCTAAGACTCTTGAGACGTATCCTAGTGGATATGTGTATCATGAAATTCGCATGTTATATGCATAATTTCGAAAAGAAAGACAACAGTTAAGTCTCGTGAATCTGACTCAAAAAGACCCTGTTTGCCAATTTATAAGAAAATTGGATGGGAAGCTTGTCCCTGACGCATAGACGTCTTTCAAGCCGTTATATTATTGTAAATATTATATCTCTTTGTCTTTTCCTAATAATTGTGATTTGTTTTGTTATTTTCTCCGACAGGATCCATGCTACTTTTTGATGTTTCACGATTTACTATTTTGCTACTAATCGTCTTGGAAGATACTTGTGCTATTATTACTCACCCTTTTCAGGTTCTATAAATTCAACTCATCATTGCACCTTTGAAGGCATCTAGATAAAAATGGAAGCCACTTCAAGAAGACGGGTTGAAAACATCTGTGTGTTTTGTGATACCAGTGTTGGTGTTAAACAAGAATATGTAATAGCGGCACAGAAATTGGGTCGAGTCATTGCTGCAAGGAATATGCACTTAGCATATGGCGGTGGCAATTCTGGACTAATAGGGATCGTTTCAAAGGCGGTACAGGAAGGAGGCAGTCAAGTCTTGGGAATCATCCTAAAACCCTTGGCGGAGGCGAATCTGATAGGACCATCAAATGGTGAGGAACTAATCGTGCCAGGTATGTCTGAACGATTGGTAGAGATGATTAACCGTGCTGATGCTTTTATTGTTTTACCATGAGGCTTCAGCACGATGGAGGAAATTTTTACAGTACTATCTTGGGAAAACTTAAACATACACCAGAAACCGCTTGGACTGTACAATGTTGATGGATTTTATGATTTTTTGTGTGTTTCTTGATGATGTCCGGAGAAATGGGTTCGTGTCAAAGCCTATAAAAGAACTCCTCTTTACTGCCAGAACTGCCCCAGATTTAATTGACCAAATCTTAGCCTTTGAACCTCAAATTGACCTCATTCTTTCCAAGATAAACTGGTCCGATAATGATCATGGTAAGAGGCGTCGGATAAATCTGGATCTTAACATTTAACTTTTTATTTAGATGTAGAATTTTATCTAACCAGGTACGATTTTCTAAACTCTTCTTCTACTATTTAAGACATTGGGGACAATGTCTCATTTAGGTTTGGGGGAGGAGAATAATTAAATTGTATCTTGTTTTTATTGTTTTATTTTTTGTCAAAAAATTTTCAGAAAAGCCAAAAAAAAATGAAAAATTTTATAAAAACCAAATTTTTTTTTATATTTTTGTGTTTTGATTAATTAGGTGAAATTGGTGTGAGATAGTTGTGTAAGGAATTTCCACTCTTGAGACGTATCTCAACCTATTTCGAAACAAGTTAATTTTTGTTTATTTCATTTTTAATTATTTAATTAGTAAATTCTCCATAAAACTGATTAAAATGAATCTTCATATGCTCAGTTGACAGATATTATCAACTTGCATGGTAACATACGGACATGAGAAGTAATTGACGAGGTTATAATATTCAGTGCTGTAGTTTAATTCGAGGAAGCATCTAAAAAAGCGATGGGATAAAAAAAAAAGTCTGAGATCCGAGTTATTAAGTCCGTAGGGGTGTTTTAACACCTAGTGCCCTAAAACCAACTGGTTTGGGAGCCACTGGCCCAAAGCTTGCTACATGGATCAAAGATGTTGCAAAATATATATATATATATATATATATATATATATATATATATATATATATATATATATATATATATATATATATATATATATATATATATATATATATATAAAACCTAGTGCCCTAAAACCAACTGGTTTGAGAGTCACTGGCCCAAAGCTAGCTACATAGATGGAAGATATTGTATATAAATAAAAAAAAATCAAAAAAAAATCAGAAAAATATTCCATTGCTAAAAAATGTGTGAATTCTGATAAAACTTTAGGACAAAAATATTAATTTCTTTTCAACTGCACTTGTGACTATTGTGGGAAAAAATGAGTTGATTAATATTTTGTTGGCTATGTATATGAAGAATGGTAAAAAAATAATCGAAGAATTCACTTATTCGGTAATTTAGAAAGGAATAAAACAACTATTAACTTGGATAAGAAGTTTCATTTGTTTAGTCACTAACTTCTTTATTCTCTTTTCTCTTGTTTTTTTTTTTTTTTTTTTACTTTTGGGTGCATTAGTTTTACTATCTTTTTACTTTTATCAAACGTTTGTGGGTATCATTACTGTAAGCCCTCACGAGACTACAACTCGTCCACTAGGGACACCCAGGGGTTTAAAGGCTTGTTGCATATGCTAAATGCAATCGCGATCCCTACGAAAGTGGCTTAGTTTAATTTTAATTGTTTCTTGTATTTTATTTTGTTGTTTTGCTCGAGGACTAGCAAAATGTTAGGTTTGGGGGTGTGATGAGCGGAAAATATATCAATATTTACCGCCTCTTTTACTTAATATTTTGTTTAGTTTCTCGGGTTTAATGAACGTTTTGATGTGTTTTAGTTTATTTTACAGATAAAATAATATTGGGACTCAATAAAATTATTTAGAACGAAATGTGGGTCAAATAAGGGCAAAAATTGGACTTGACATATTAATTTTGGAGATTGGAAACTTAAAAGGCGTTTTATCGAAGTGCAGTTTCGAAAATTCTAGTTTTACGCAACTGTCATATTTTGGACATAACATTTTATTTCGATATCGGATTGAGCTGATTCAAGTTTCAGATTAAAGAATACGCAATTATCTACAACTTTGAAGAATAAAATAATTTCGAATTCTGAAGATTTCATGACCGAAATTGATAAACCATCCAGAAGTATGTTATGCGTAATTATTAAAGTCATTTTCAAAGCAAAATAAATAAATAAAAAATAAAAATA
This sequence comes from Zanthoxylum bungeanum, assembly GCA_019454045.1. NCBI lineage: Eukaryota > Viridiplantae > Streptophyta > Magnoliopsida > Sapindales > Rutaceae > Zanthoxylum > Zanthoxylum bungeanum. The sequence goes on along the minus strand of SKCR01044511.1, from coordinate 112,464 downwards.
GTCAAACTCCCACCAAACATGATAGCAATTAATAATGGATTTGGTGGAGCAACTAGTGGAACAATTAATTATGGATTTGGTGGAGCAATTAGTGGAGCAATTAATAATGGATTTGGTAGATGATTTGATGGAGGTAAAATTTTGCCTATAAATACCAAGCCATTTCATTTGTAAATTCATACTTTCTTCTTTGAAATTCCTTAAGAATAACTAAGAAGATTGTATATTGTTTGTTTAATTACAGCTTTCAGTAATTAATTTCCGCTTTCGCACTTTCTTTTCTTTACTTTCCGTAATTTACTTTTACGCACAGTACTTTCCTTTCTTTACTTTTCAATTTTTTTTTTACTTTTTACATAATGAGGAGGTAACTCCCATTTGCTGGGGTAAAAGGTAAAGCTTTTATTATTGCTATTTAGATTAATCTCCCTTAATTATAATATAATAACTATTTAAAATCTGACTTAACGAGGATACCACCATATTGGTCGGTTGGTAATTAATTATAAATTGGTTTTAACCTGAATAAGCACGGATACCGCCTGGTTGGTCGGTTAGTAATTAATTATTAATTTGACTTAATCAGGATACCGCCTATATGGCTGGTTGGTAATTATCACACAAAGTTAATATATTATATTAAGGGAGATATCTAAAATAGTAGTAATAAAAGTGGATCTTCTAACCCCCAGTATTTTCTTTTATTGTACTTTAACTTAATTTACTTTTCAGCAATTTACTTTCAGCAATTTACATTTCAGCAATTTACTTTTCAGCAATTTACTTTTCCGCAATTTACTTTTCAGCATTTACTATTCAACATTTTACTTTTCAGCATTTAATTTTCAGTCATTTACTTTTCAGTATTTAATTTCCAGCAATTTACTTTATGTCTTTTCTTTTATTTAAGTTTTTACTACCCGTAAATATGTGTCGTAACTAAGTCAGTTATCTGGGGTTGTGATGAAGTCCAATATCACCGATTTATAAGGGGTTAAATTATGGTTTGGGTAATATAAAAGTTTATTTATTGAGCCTTAGTCTTAATGCGTCTTGTTAACTGGCCATTAATAATATTGATTCGGTAAACTTAAAATAAACTTGGAAAAAAGATTTTAGGTTAAAGACATTAGACTCAATAGCCCACGATCTTCATTGAGGATAGATAACCCTTTAATAGATTTCCTTACAGGATAAGAATATACCTTTCGGGCGGGGTAGCCATAATTGGAACTTAATCTTAATGAATTCAGATAACTTAATTGACATATGAATATGATTAATCGGGTTACACTGGGTATTTATATCTGACCATCGGAAGAGGCTTTTACATAATTTCGTGTTCCTGGTTAATAAATCGATATATTACATAACCATAAGATAATCACTTCATCTTTAAAAATGATATTGGAAAGATTCACAACCCTGTATAGTTTTATAAAATTTAATTTTCCTAAATCTACTTTCAAGCAATTTCATTTACTTGTTTTAAGTTTAAAGTCATCATCCAATCAAATAACAAATCCATTAGATACTCGTAAAAATTTGACTTCATAAATTAATAACAAAAAGTTTTAAGTCCTCGTGGGATCGATACTTTTTATACTACTTGAATGATACGTATGCTTGCGTTATACGCGTATGATTACGCCGGTCACAACTCCAACATCATATACCCACAGTGGTATCTCAAGTCGAAGAATCACTTATGCTACTCAATCTGAGAAGATTCTTACTGACGTTGGTGTACCATCTATTAAGAATCTTCGGTGAGTTGTTCAGTGTTTATCCGTTATAAACACCTACACGTCTATATGAGTCTCTAAGACTCATGGTTCATTGAGAAACCATTGGAATCCAATATTCCAGTATACGATATGTACCAGTCTCAACGTGTTTACTTTACTGACAAAATAGTGTAAATCTTAACCAGGAACTGTCTAAGAATGACAACTTCATGATACAACTCAATGTCAGTTGCGACGCTTTTGCAACTGTATCATAACCAATCATTCTAAGGTCAATTACATCTTTACCATATAAATAGATATATTATATTATCGAAACTGCTTATTTTATTCATAATAAAATGTTAACAAAAGTATTTACAAGGAAATACAACAGGAAATTGGCGCTCTGAGCACCAACCCTAACAAAATCTCCCATTTTCTCTAGTGCCAATATCGATTGTATCTAATACACATCGACTCTACATGTTTATCAAATAACTTTGGAGGAATGGCCTTTGTAAGCGGGTCTATTATATTATCTTCACTCGGTACCTTGCACACGAAAATGTCACATCACGACACAATCTCTCGAATGTTGTGGTACTACGTTCCACTCCCAACTCTGTGGTGGAACCTGCGCCCTCAGTTCTTTTCCTTACGCAATGGCTCCAGTATTATCACAGTATAATGGAATCGTATTCTCGATACTTGGGACCACTCCCAACTCTGTGACAAAGTTCTTAATTCATACAGCTTCCTTTACAGCTTTATAAGCTACAATGTATTCCGCCTCTGTGGTGGAACCTGCGGTTGACCCCTGTTTCGAACTCTTCCAGTAAACTGCACCTCTGTTAAAGGTAAAGGCGAATCCACATATAGACTTTATATCATCAAGATCCGATTGGAAGTCGAAATTCGTATACCCATTAATCTGCTATGGGTCATAATTGTCCAACAACCTCATGTCCTAGACTTTGCGAATCTAGACATGGACTGAGCTTCTTCCATAACTGAAGAAATTACTTTAAGTGTTCATGAGGACAAGGATCATGCTAGTCAACCAAGTGACAACCAGGTGGTGCTCTGCACTGCTTTCTTCGACATGGGCCTATGCCTGCCCATGCAAGGATATTTTACAAGGATGTTGACAGCAATGAACTTGGCCCCGTGTCAATTGAATTTGAATGGATGGAGAGTATTAGCGGGGCTATACCTGATTTGGAGTCGAGCTGGTCTAGGAGAGTCATTTGTCCCTGAGCTGAAAAGATTATACATAATGAATGCCAACCCTAAGAGTACAAGGTTTGTATTATCTCTCCACATATGCTGATGCCTCTTACATAATCTCAAACCTCTCGGCCAGTAATAAAAACTTAAAGGACAAATGGTTTTGGGCTGGGGGGTTGATTACACCCAAAAAGTACTTGAGGCCATCGCAGTATAGTTGGGGTGTCGATTCCTCAGAGAGATGGTTACAAGGATTGATTTACTTAAACAAAAATGTTTAGCAGTAAATTAATGAAAAGATAGATTGAATTGATAATTTAAAGTAAAGATAAATATAAAAACGTAAAATATATCAATAGAGATAGGCAGCAAAGCATCGGGAATCCCTCTTGTATCAAATTTCTATATCCAGTTATTGATTCATGTTATTACTCAATTGAAGGTTTCAAATCCCAAACCAACAATCGGAAAATATTCAATTCTAAGCATATTAAATTCTAAGGTAATTGATGATTTTTTTCTCTATGTTAACAACATACAAAGTTATCGTTATGACCTATCTAACATCGACAATATATCCTCAGGAAATACTGCAGCAGAAGACCAACTCATAAAACAACTTTACCAGTCACAACTGGGTTCCCCAATCATACATATAAAAAGCATGACTGAATCAATATGCAAGTTGAATAAACACAGTTTCTGGGTTCATAAATCGAAAGATAATAAAAAATAATAAACATCAATTATATTAAACGATTAAGAGTGCTTAGGAATCAACAATATGAATATAAAAACTTAAATACAAGAGTTCATTTTTAGCTTTGCCTAGGAGATTAGTTCTCCATGCAGAAGAAAGATACAGTCTAGATAGATCGGAGAGACGTCATGTCGGGTTGAAGTTCTTCGTCCTTATCTCTCAAAATTGTGTTTGTGGTTCTTTGATGTGTGTTCTCTCTTGTTTCTCTCTATTTTTCTCCATCTCTTCTCTTTTTTTTCTCCTCTCCTTTTAGGGTTTGGATGAAGTTGGGTTTATATAGAGAAGTCACAGGGTCATTGTGCGCATCAAATACGTCAAAATCAGGTTTTTGGGATCTTTCGGGGCGTCGCTGCCCCAAAGTCACGGGATACATGTATGGGATTGTGCAGGCACTGCGGCGCCAGGAAGTTGGGCGTCGCAGCATTAGTGAGCTTTCACAGGTGCTGTCACGTCATGTGCTTCCGATGCAGCCGCGCACGTCCGATACGTCAGTTAAGTCCCGAAACATGTGTAATTACTCCAATCTTCATGTTCCATTGCTTCCTAATAACAAAGCACAAAATAAACTTTAATTAAGATTAAATACATGAAAATTAAGCTGAGTTAGCGATGTTCAAAGTACACTTTCATGCACTTATCACAACCCACAACCAGCTTATTGCTAGTCCCTAGCAATTCAAGCATAAAAATAAAATAAGAATTAAACTGAATTAAAAAGAAATAAATAAAAACTATCTAAGCCACTTTTGTAGGGATTAAGATTGCATTTAGCGTATGCAATAAGCCTTTAAACCCATAGGTGGCCCTAGTGGACTAGTTATAGTCTCGTGAGGGCTTACAACGACTACACCCACAAACGTCATTCAAAACACATGCAAAAATAACAAAATGAAATAGTCACAATAGTTATACATATTATTGTCCTCAAAGAATGCCTAATAATGAAATCAGAGAACCTTCAAAGTACTCAATGCAACTCAAATCCAAGTTCTTGAATAAATCATCTAAGGCAGACTCACAGTGTGTGTGTGTACATGTTCATTCACAACTTGATTCCTAGGTAATCCAACTCAATGATTTCATTTAAAAATTGGGATATGATGGGTCAAACCAACCTAGATATCTCAAATGCGCTCTGTATTTGCCTTTATGTGCTCAATATGGTATGTTTTTTCTTTTTCTTTTCTTTTCTTTGTCTTTTTTTTCCTTTTTCAACACACCCACCCTTTAAGGTAGCATTTATCCTCATGGTGGTCCCAACACTCGCCCAATGGTAGCTTCACGCTTATCGTTTATAGGTGGTTTAATTTCTTTCTTTAGAGACTTTCTCTTTTTATTTTTATCATAAATCATAACACTTAGCAAATCAAGATAGACATCTAAGCAAATGGTCATTCATCGACATGCAATTTCTTTAACTAGTCACCTTGCCAACTACGTAGGCTGTCACTACTAAAAACCTATAATCAAGTTCTTACGAGTCTAACCTAGATCAACTACTCAAGGCATCAAATAAAAGTACTTTAAAGAGCTTATCGTTTCTAAGATTTCACCATAAAGCAAACAATATCATCATTGGACTTATGATTTACTATTAAGGACTAAGAATAAACAAAACACACACACACACACACACACACACACACACACACACACACACATATATATATATATATATATTATAATAGGTATTATCAGGTATTATCATGCGCATGCATACATCCTCATACTTAAAACTTGTATTGTCCTCAATGTAAGATAAATATAAAGAAGAAAAAAAAATTAAGGAACAACACTACGAGGCATGGAGTTGATCAGGTTCCTGCTGGTAAGATCTTGGTTGTGTGAGCTGTGTAGGTTTTACTAAGACCTACATAAAAACTCATCCAAACAATAAACATGCAATTAGCACACAATAAAATAAAACTCAAGTAAATAAAATCAATAAAATAAATAGATAAAATAAATGAAATAAATGCATATACAAGGGTTGCCTCTTTGCTAGCGCTAAGTTTAACATCTTCAGGTAGACGTAACCACCCAAATTATCATGGTGGTTTCCATGTAGCGGACCAAGTAGGCCCATGTTCCTTCCTCTTTGGTAGACATTGGTGATTAAGATATGAGAGTGAATTTTTGTCTAGCTGCAACATTTTATTCAATGACCCCCCAGGATCTGGTGATGGTTGAGATTTTATCAACTGGTTCAACCTCATTTTTAGCTTCCCAGGTATCATCTTCAATTGAGCACTAACTCTCTTTTTCCTCCTTTTACGGTTCTTTGGGATCAGGTCCAGCTCATGAGAGTTAGTTGTATGGTGTGAAGAGGCTGTTACCAGTAAGACTGTGTCTAGCATGTATGTGTAATGGCACTCGTCATCTTCTCGTGGTTGTTTCTCAACATGGAAGATATTCACTTCCAGTGTCATGTTTCCAAATGTCAACTTCATGAGACCATTTCTACAATTAATAAATGCATTAGCTGTAGCAAGAAAATGTCTACCTAAGATGAGTGGAATTTTTGACTCAGTGTCAACCACAGATTATGTATCTAAAATCAAGAAGTCAACATGGTAGTAGAATTTATCAATTTGAACTAAAACATCCCCAACTACTCCATGTGGTGTTCTAATGGATCGGTCAGCTAACTGTAAAACTACAGATGTAGGTTTAATCTCACCAAGCCCTAACTGCACATAGATCGAATATGGCATGAGATTAACACTAGCACCTAAATCCAATAAAGCTTGACCAAACTCATATGTGCCAATGTGGCAGGTAATGGTGGGACATCCTGGATCTTTATATTTTGGTGGAGTCCGCTGTTCAATCACTGCACTTGCTTGTTCTGTCAAGAATGCAGTCTTCTTCACATTATGCTTTCTTTTCATGGTGCATAGATCCTTCAAAACCTTCGCATATGTGGGCACCTATTTTATCACATGTAACAAAGGAATGTTGATTTTCACCTGTTTAAGATGTTCTAGGATCACACCATTTGGGTCTGGAGCTCTCGTTGTGGGCCAAAGTGCTTGAGGAAAGGGTACTCTTACTAGGATATGTGGCACTTGTTCTTTTTGGGGAGTATTTACATTACTATCCTTAGTGGCACCTACAGTGTTTGAGGTGTCCTGCATCCCTACCTCTTTACCACTCCTAGTGAATATAGCATTAACACCTTTTACATTAGCTGCTTCATGATCAACTTGTGTCATATGTTGCCTTTGTGGATTTGGTTGAGCCTGAGATGAGAATTTTCATTGTTCTTGCACACTCAGGACATTAGTCAATTTGGAGACTTGACTCTTATTGTCTTCAACTACTTGAGCTATCAATGACTCAAACCTTTGATTAGTTTTGCTTTTGGCCTCTATAAATGCATGCACAGTGTCCTCTAAAGAATTTCTAGGAATGGTTGGTGTGTGATATTGTGGGGCACTGTAACCTTTGGGTTGTGATGTCTGGGTAGGCTGTGAGGGCTCCTGTTTTCAACTAAGATTGGGATGGTTCCGCCAACTAGGGTTATAAGTGTCCGAATAAGGTGAATAAGGATTTTTGTACATCCCTAGGGCATTGCATTGTTCCTCATACGTTCCCATCATCGCACCATTAAAGGACACTTTTGGGCAAGATGGTCACTTCATTTACACACAAAACATACCTCGTGAGGTTCTAGCTGGGCCACTGCATGTATAGTCTTGCCGTCTTTGGATATTAAGGTTCCTATCTGTCTAGTTAATAACTCAACTTGTGCCTTAAGACTATCATCTTCCCTAAAGTGGTGTATGCATATACTAGAAGGAGTATGGTGTGTCCTATCAGTGTTATCAAGGGCAATAGGTCCAGTCCAAGTGTGAGATTTCTCAGCTAGGTCATTTAAGTACTCTAATGCCTCATCAAGGTCTATTCAGATGAACTCACCATTGCATATTGTCTCAATGCATTGGCACTCTCTAGGGGTTAGACCGTCATAAAAATATCTCATTAAGCGCCAACTCTCATATCAATGGTGATGGAAACTAGCTAACATCTCCTTCAACCTCTCCCAAGTTTGATAAAAGGTTCACTATCTTTCTGGGAGAAGGTAGAGATTTGTCTTTTCAGGGCATTCATTTTATGGTGTAGGAAATATTTGTTAAAGAATGCCTATGTCATATCGCCCCATGATCCTATTGACCAAGGTCTCAAAGAATACAACCAGCTTTTAGCTCTATCCTTAAGGGCAAAGAGGAATAACTTAAGTCTAATTGTGTCAGTAGTCCCAAACCGGTCATGGAAGGTTGCTACAACCTCTTCAAACTCTCTAATGTGCACATAAGGGTTCTCGTTCTCCAAACCATGAAAGGTTGGGAGATACTGTATCATTCCAGGTTTAAAATCTATATGTGGTGCATTATGAGGAAACATTATGCACGATGGTGTAGCTGTGCGAGTGGGGTGGATGTACTCCTCAAGAGTCCTCATGGGTGGTCTCTCGTACTCACTCATACTGTGTGTGCTAGATGTAGATGGTATGGCAAAAAGATTATCAAATGGACTTTCTGAGTCTGAGCTTTCCTCTTCAATCTTAACAAATCTACCAAACTTATCCCTACGTCTAGGCATGTAATTAAACACAAGTAAAACGAGAAAAGAAATAAATAAATAAACTAAAAATAAATAAATAAATAAAATCAAAACTGAAATTAAAAATGAAATAAAATAATAAATAATTAAATAAATAATTAAAAAAGGCGGAACGAAGTTACCGCTTTTGTTGTTGACCAAGCAAACCTGCTCCTTTTGCTTGTAAACCGTCTCACCGGCAATGGCGCCAAAATTTGATTACGCCCAAAAGTACTTGCGGCTATCGCAGTATAGTTGGGGTGTCGATTCCTCAGAGAGATGGTTACAATGACTGATTTACTTAAACAAAAATATTTAGCAGTAACTTAATGAAAAGATAGATTGCATTGATAATTTAAAGTAAATATTAATAGAAAAACGTAAATGATATCAATAGAGAGAGGCAGCAAAGCATCGGGAATCCCTCTTGTATCAAATTCCTATATCCAGTTATTGATTCCTATTATTACTCAATTGAAGGTTTCACATCCCAAACCAACAATCGGAAAATATTCAATTCTAAGCATATTAAATTCTAAGGTAATTGATGATTGTTTTCTCTATGTTAACAGCACACAAATTTATTATTATGACCTATCTAACATCAACAATATACCCTTAGACAATACTGCATCAAAAGACCAACTCATAAAATAACTTTACCAGTCACAACTGGGTTCCCCAATCACACGTAGAAAAAACATGACTGAATCTATATGCAAGTTGAATAAACACAGTTTCTGGGTTCATAAATCGAAAGATAATAAAGAATAATAAACATCAATTGTATTAAACGATTAAGAGTACTTAGGAATCAACAACATGAATATAAAAACTTAAATACAAGAGTTCATCCTTAGCTTTGCCTAGGAGATTAGTTCGCCATGCAGAAGAGAGATACATCCTGGATAGATCGAAGAGACGTCATGTCGGCTTGAAGTTCTTCGTCATTCTCTTCTCGAAATTGTGTTTGTGGCTCTTTGATGTATGTTCTCTCTTGTTTCTCTCTGTTTTTCTCCCTCTCTTCTCTCTTTTTTCTCCTCTCCTTTTAGGGTTTGGACGAAGTTGGGTTTATATAGAGAATTCATGGGGTCATTGTGCGCATCAAATACGTCAAAATCAGATTTTTGGGGTCTTCTGGGGCGCCACGGCGCCAGAACTTGAGCACTGCGGTGCCAAAGTCACGGGATACATGTATGGGATTGTGCAGGTGCCACGGCGCTAGTGAACTTTCACTGGTATTGTTGCGTCATGTGCCTAAAATGCTACTGCGCGCGTCCGATGCGTCTGTTAAGTCATGGAAAAAGTGTATTTTTTTCCAATCTTCATGTTTCATTGCTTCCTAATAACAAAGCACAAAATAAACTCTAATTAAAATTAAATACAAGATAATTAAGTCGAGTTAGCAATATTCAAATTACACTTTCATGCACTTATCAGGGGCCATGGGGAAGACGTTAGCAAACCATGGACAAAGAAATCACAATTCCAACCATCTTCAGAGTTGGAGGTAACAAAACGTCATCCCTCTTCTGTCTCTCTTTTCCCTTAGAATTTTAAACTATTTACTCACAATCCTGAACCCCTTGCAGCTTGCTGGGTTGATCCCTCAAAGTCCGCCATGAGATCTGGGCCAGGGTGAGAAAAGCATTACAGATACCTTGTCAACCCTTCTTCCTTTGTTGACTCGGGTCTACCCCGAGCACTCTCCCACTCAGCACAAATAGACTGGCAATTACTAACCTACTGACCCACCTGGTTTGTTGTCTTTCGATTGTTTTTCATGCTTACTTTATAGCTTTCCTACATGTTCCTCGCTTTTCTTTTAATACTAACGTATATTTTTTGTGTAGGCATGTCTAGAAAGAAGACTCATTTACAAGTCGTCGGGGTGGCAAAGCAGCGTCTGCCCTCAAGTCACCACTCCAACCCCTCAATCCACCAGACAAAAGGCACCAATCCATGTCTTTGCCCCTCATACACAAACCTCCAAAATTTCCCCGTCAAGGTAAACACCAACACATGCCCCCAACCCTCAAAGAGGCGCCACCACCAGGTTGGGGGAGAGGATCCTAAAGAAAGAGTCGAAAAGGCCCTTAGAAAAAATACAAGGGCTGGGAGGAGAAAGGCTTTAGTTGTTTCCTCCTCGAAAAATAATGGAATACCAACTCCGGAGGTAAAGGACTTCCAAGAAAGTATGAGAGGAGGCATAGCCCACCTCTTACCGATAATCAATTTCTTGGTCGAGCACGTCAATATCAATCAAGCCATGGCCTATGAGAGCCTCTCCCTGATGACATCCTCGGCAAGACTGGCCACTTTCAGGCAAATGCAATCGCTAAGAACTTGTTCTTTTCCCTCGTGCTACTTCAATGACAATTATCACTTACTGATGAGCTGATCTAATCTTTGAATTCGCAGCTAGCCTACCAGTTGGCAACCAATATGGACGTGTTAAAGAGTACCCTTTCGGAGGGCAGACAGACCCAGAGGCTCCAAAGCCAACTAACCAATAGAGAGCAAGAGATAAATAGAAGGCCGAATGAAGCCAAAGCCAAAATCAAGGCCTTCCACCATGCCTCTGACATTACAAAAAATGAGAGGGACGATGCCTGGGCTGAGACTACTACGAAGACAAGGGAGTTCGAACTACAGCAGGCTAGGGCCATCACGGCAGATAGAAAACTCCAAGAGAAAGAGGCCGAGCTTAAGAAGGCTGCAGATCAGCTAAACAAGACTAGGGACGAGTTGGACAAGTCGGAGGAAGAGCTGAAAAACTTGCAAGTCGAGCTCCCCGATCGTCTTGAGAGCACCAAAGTGGAGGCCAAGATTAACGGACTGGAAGAATCCATCGAGCTAATTGAGATGGTGTTCCCGATATGCACTTAGGGGTGCTTCCCGAAAATTTTAAAGATTGTTAAAGGGGAGATGTCGCATGAACAGACATTTGGCACATCCCAAAAGGAAGCTAAAGTGATTCCTGACCCTGCCCCCTTTCCATGGTGCCTCCAGCTTAAGAAGATCCTAGCCTCTCATCTTCCACTGTTGCCCCTCCAGACCCTCCTAGAAGTGCTCCTGATCTTCTTTTGTAATTCTTTTTATTTGTTTTATTTTTATGGGTAATCCTGAGGGAGCCCAATGTACAAATTCAAATTTCAATAAAGACAATATTGTATATTCAAGTACTTTTTCCACACCAAAGCACACACTGAGCAAAGATCTGATCTGGGATAACTTTCACTTTATCACTTAGCAATACGCTGAATTGGCATAATCAACATTAACCAATAATTGGTAAAATGTAACCAAATCGGTATATAACATTGGCGACCATTACACTATTGGGCTCGCAGCCCGTAGAGAGTACAGATAGCCTCACGAGGGAACTAACCAGAGAATAAGGGAGCGCCACCCAGTATGAAACACTCATACTGTAAACTCATTTGGGTTCGAAATGATCTCGTACTTTTACTGGTATAATATTTAAACTTAAAGGAGGTATCTTCATATCTTATAATGCAAGAGCATGCAAAACAGTTTATATAACACAAAATTTCGCAAACAAAAATAATGAAAGCAGCAAATAAAGTAAATAAATATTTATAAGCTATTATAATAATGGAAAAATAGTAATCAAATAAAATATCGTATGAATATTTAGAAATTATTAAGGTAATGATAAAGTACTAATACCAGAATACATATACTCAGATAAAAAAAATTTAGGCACTTAATGTCCAAATATTTTTATCAATGTTTGGTCGTACTTGGTGCAAGTCTAGCCGGATATCCTTTGTGAACCAGAGAGGCTACAGAAACATGCATCTTGATATTGAACTAAACATTAATAAAATGACCAAAATTAATAACATGATTACAAATGATAATAGGGCATTAACATTCATAGAATGATAACAATAATGACTAAAGCAATGTTAAAATAATTGACAGTAATAAAATAATAAAAAATAGATAAAATAAACTAGGGAGGTAGCAGATGTGGCCGAGTATATCTATCAATAGTCAGAAGTGTGTGCATGTCTGGCCGGACATGATGTACGTCCAACTAGAGAATTATGTTAATAACAGGATCTTGAGAATGCATAGAATTAAAAAGGTGCCATCAGGTCATACATTTTCTATGTAGTTTGGCTCAAAACTCGTCTCTGAACGTCGATTAGTTGCTAGATTTGCACCAAAAGATGTGGAACTCCAAGGATTCGTGGCTCACATTCTCTCTTTCTTTTTCAAAAGTTTTCTTAGAATTTTAGGGTTTTCTTCATAGATCTTCACTTTTTGTTTATGGATTATAGCTTTCTTTTTATAGTGCAAGGGAGAGGTTCTGAATATGGAAGGGGAGACATGATCTCTTCCTTTACTCTAGTTTGTCTCGAGTGATTGTCAAAATAAAATAAAGATTTAAATTAAATTAAATAAAATAAAGACGTGATTTAATCTCTATAGAAAGGATATGAGCATTCAGATTCTCTTCTTCTTTGTACTAAAATAAAATAAATGAAATAATAAATGAAATTTTTGGGCCTAACTCAACCTAAAAGTTAACTTGAAAGTATAGAATTTTTCAATATCTATATTTAAATTTATTCATTCATCATCTCAATCAATATGAGATATTTTCCTCAACAATATATGTGTATGTGCGAAGTAGATAGCTTCCTTCACTTTGCGTCTCTATGTGATGGGCCTTTAATAACTGAAACAATTGTATTGAAAAGTTTTTTTTTTTTTTTAATTATGATTAGGGGATATTATCAATTTTCCACCCAATGATTTATAGTCTAACACTAAAAGTTTAAAAATATTCAGTCTTACACCTGATGTTAAGAAAATGTACCATTTGCCACCTAAATTGAAACGGTGTGAACTGCTATTATGATGTCATAGGGCCGTTATTGTCATTTTGCTCGTATATAAATGCACCGTTTTGATTAGGGTGGGTAAAAAAGTCCAGACCAGTCCAGTCTGATCCGGTCCAATCCAATCCAGTCCAGATTTATTGGGCTTTAATATTATAATTTTATGAAAAAGTTTGGATTTGGTTTTTAAAAATAAAGCCCATCAATATGAGGGCTGGACTTGGATTTTCTAAAAGAAGCCATAATCCTTTGTTTTCTTTTAATCAATTAATCATTGTCATCAATATGAAAAATTCTGGATTTGGTTTTTAAAAATAATTCTTTGCTCACAAGATTGGCTCTCTGTGACGAATTCCAAACTCGAATCATTTCTCTCGAAGCTTCTCCCTCTCACTATCTCCTCTCTTGCAAGCGACAAGCCAAACAAGATCTGGTACTTAAATTTCCTTGTATTTTTTTCATTTCCAAATTAAAAAATGTGGTTTTGCATTTAACACATAAAGTTTTGTTGATCTTATGCTCTTATTATGGGTTTACTCATTTGGATTTCTGGATTTTAAGTCAAAAAGTTATGGATTTTTGGATTTTAAAATCCAAACAAGATCTGGATTTTAAGATTGGATTTTAGTTAGCAGAGAAGGGTAGTGTAGATCTGTTTGTGTGACTGTCTTTACACTCTCAGCAGCTTTCGAAGTCTCACCCTGGCCTGCAACTGCTTTCTCTTTGGCTCCATTAGGGTTCGTAGTATCATTTTTTTAAAGAAAGGACAAAAGATGCTTAATTTTAAGATTTTCAAATTAAATGGCTTTTAGCAAAAGCCATTTAATTTCAAATTCTCATAATTATAATTAATTCGTAATTATAATTAATTTCAAAAGCCATTTGCATTTGGCAAGCTAAACGCACTCATAATTATAATTAATTCGTCTCTCATATGGGACATTTATCATCAAACACATATCTGATTTAATTTGTTGAGTGTTCAGTCACCAACTGACATTACGGCTGCTAATTAAAAGCTCTAAGCAGTTTTTGCAAACACCCAACAATTAGTTATAAATTTATAAATTTTATTTAGCAGCGCTGGGTCATTTTAGTAATGAGTTTCAAATTCTCTCTTCTTTTATGTATAAAATTGTAATGCATACATACATGATACATGATTCTTAAAGTGGCTAATGATTATTCATTAATGTAGGTTATAAATCATAATGTCAAACATGGAAAAATACAGTTACTCAATCAAATTCTCTTGGCATCGAGGATGTCCAGGAAGACATTCAAGAGGTGGAAGTAGAACAAGGCAATAAAAGAAAGGGAGATGTATTACAAAGGGAGATGTATTACAAAGTTCGAGTAACAGGAGATCAAGAACAACCTCACGTTGTTGGGATCACTTCACAAAGATAACTGTTCATGGGGAAACAAGGGCAAAATGCATTCATTGTGGTCATGATTTGAAGGCTGGGTCAGGAACATCCCACTTGAATAGACACATGAAGACATGTTTATTCGATACTCAAAAGAAAGCGGATGGTGAAACGTGTGGTGATGAAGTTCAATCTTTTGATCCAATTATTGCTCGTCAAAAAGTTACAATATTGATTTTAAAGCATGAGCTTCCGCTTAGGTTTGTGGAGTATGATGCGTTTAGGGATATGATAAGTTACTGCAACCCATTGGTGAAAAATATGTGCAGGAATACTTTAAAGAGTGAGCTTTTTAAGTTGTATAATTCTGAAAAGGCTAAAACCATGGATGTATTGGAGATTAATGACAGTAGGGTGGCAATTACTACAGACTTGTGGACTGCTAGTAATCAAAAGAAAGGTTACATGGTTGTTACGGGGCATTTCATTGACAACTCTTGGCGTTTATAAAGTCGAATCTTAAGGTACATTTTCTATATTCATTATTGTTTCAAGAATTTTTATATTCACTTTCAACTTTTGGCATTATCAGCTATATACAGTTATATGTTTTAATATATGAATGTATCATTTATATAATTATTTTAGGTTTTCATATGTGCCAACCCCACACATTGCTGAGTGTGTTTCCCAAGTATTAGTAAAGTGTATGTTGGATTGGAACGTGGATAGAAAATTATCTACGGTTACTTTGGATAATTGTTCCACCAATAATGCATTGATTAATAGGTTGAAGGGTAAGATTCCGGCTGAATCATTAATATTAAATGGTAAATATCTTCATATGAGGTGTGCAGCTCATATTTTGAACCTAATTGTGAAGGATGGGATGAAAATAATTGAAGACGGGATTGAAGAGATTAGAGAGAGTGTGTCTTATTGGAGTGCATCACCAAATAGGGTGGAAACTTTTGAGATATGTGCAAGACAATTGCATATTATGTGTGTGAAAAAGTTGGCACTTGATTTTTCAACTAGATGGAATTCTACATATTTTATGCTTGATGTTGCATTAAAGTATAGAAATGTATTTTCTCGACTACAACAGCTTGAGCCACAGTATAAGTGTTTACCTTCTTGCGATGAATGGGAGTTGGCAGAAAAGGTGTTAGATTATTTGAGTCCATTTTATTTGATGACAGAGATGTTTTCGGGTACGACCTACCCCACAACTAATATATTTTTCCCATTAGTTTGTAAAATGAGGATGTCATTAACGGAGTGGCAAATGTCTCATATTCTTGAGGTTAAGTTAATGGTTGAGAGTATGATTGAGAAATTTGAAAAATATTGGCTAGAGATTCATGGGGTATTGGTGATGGCTGTTATTCTTGACCTAAGGTTCAAGATGTTGATGATTGATTTCTATTTTTCAAAGATTTATAGTGTTGATGTTGTCGAGCAGATGAATAGAGTTTGTAATATTTTTGATAAAATATTTACTTATTACGAGGGTAAGTCTATTGTTGTGAGACGTGAGGTAGTTAGTGGATCTTCTTCAATTGTTGTTCATTCTCATCAAACTCAAAGTCGAAGTGTTCTTTTGGATTTATCCGAGTTCGATTCATTTGCAAGTCAAAATACACAATCTAAAATATCTAAGTTCGACCTTGAGAGGTACTTAGAAGAGCCTCTAGTTGAAAAAACTACAGACTTTGATGTTTTAACTTGGTGGAAGATGAACAAAAGCAAATATCATGTTTTGGCTAAGGTTGCTAAGGATATCTTAGCCATACCTGTGACGACTGTTGTGACATGATCCAAGGGACAACATTTGACATGAATGCAGTCACCCAAGGAACATTAGAGCCTTTGCAATTGCCAACAGGCCCAATCACACGCCAAAGAGCTAAGAAGATCACAGACGCAATAGCGGGGCCAGAGTTTGCATATAATAGATGCATTCATCCTTCTAGTTTTTACTTGTCTTATGAGATTGATTATGATTCTAATTCTTTAACTCATATGGATTTATTATCTTTGATTCTTATTAAGCTTGGGAGTATGAATGATAAGGGAAAGGCAGAGTTTGTGAGAATAATAGGTTTCCAACGCATTGTGTTTGACCCCGGCAATTGGGTGTTGCTTTATATGCAAGAGGAAAAGATCCAAGCTACAATCGAGAGGAGATGGACCTTTTCAAGTCCTGGAAAGGATCAATGACAATGCATATAAGTTGGATTTGCCAGGTAAGTACAACGTATCTGCTACTTTTAATGTTTCTGACTTAACTCATTTTGATGCAAGTTCAAATTCAAGGTCGAATCCTTTTCAACAAGGAGGGAATGACATGAGTCCAACCACCAGAGACATTACATGATGCAGCTAACAACTTGGAGGAACCCATGCAGTTGCCAACATGTCCAATCACACGCCAAAGAGCAATGAAGATCAGAGAGGCCTTTGCGGGACTAGCTCAGAGCTATGTGACCAGTTGCAGCAACCAAGTCAAGTGCACACCAGAGACACATATGGGCATAACCAGAGAGGCCCCCAAGATATTTCATTTGATCCAGATCAGCTCAAACTGAAGCATAGCAGAGCAGCTTCAGCACCAGCACCCTTTTGACCCGATTTCACCCATTTTGGGACTATGTTGAATTCGGCCAAATGGGGGCATTTTTGTCATTTGTGCTCGACATTTGGACTTTATTTATGATGTAATTAGCATGGTTGACTATGCCATTAGGCTTAATTATGCTTAGATCTGTACTTAGCCGGAAGCACGTCAATTTACGATAGCATGTAAGCACCTCAATTAGCTTAAGTGAGATTAGCTTCTAATATTTGTTTTAAGTTTATTTAGGTGAAAAAGGACCTTAATGGTCGTGGTTGAGGTGCTTGACTTAGAGATTTTGGTAATTTTAGCTCTAGGGTCATTTTAGTATTTTTACTCTCTTGTAACCCTTATTATATGACTCTTCTTTGTATTTTGGAGACAACCAACGTAATATACAGAATTTTGAAAGAAAAAAAAAAGCTTGAGCTTTCCATGGCTATGGCCAAAACCTTGTTGAGGGAGGGATTCCCCTTTTCAAGTTCAAATTGACTTATCTAAGCTTGGCAACTTAGTGGCGTCTTCATTGCTAGCAAAATATAATCTGATTTCATGCTTGTGGTTATCATGGACGTGAGTTTCATGGTGGTTAGGGGCTGATCTTGGTTGGGTTTTGTTCCTACAAAATCAGTATTCAAAGTTCTTGGGGTTTTGAGAAAGATGCTTGGGGGTTTGCTTGGTTTCCAACCCAAATGAGTTCTTGTCATGTTGCCTCAGAGTTAGCTTTTAGTACTTGGGGTAGATGCTTGAGTCCACATCGTAGCAGACTTCATCCTGACACATTGGAAGCGATCATGTGCACTCAACATTGGTTATGGGCTACTGATCGAGGTATAAAAATATTTTTTTAAAAAATTATAAATAAATAAATATATATATATATATATATATATATATATATATATATATATTTTTTTTTTTTTTAATACTTTGTTTTTTATTAGGTGGAATTCCTGAGGAATAAATTTTTACTGGAGAGGAATTGCAGGGCGAAGACGAAGGCCCACAAGAATTAGAGTAGAATTTATTTCTTGTAAAATTATGGGTTATGAAATTTTATTTTTATTAGTTTTGTAGTATTTTTATTATTTTAAATATTAAAAGTGTCTAATTATTGAATGGTGAAAAAATAGGTATATCAAAATTTAAAATTTAAAATTATTGTATTGTAAGTAATATAATTAATTATTTGAAAATCTTTGGATTTTGGCTAAGTCCAGCCTAGCCTAAGCCCATGTGGGCTTAAGTCCAGCCCAGTCCAGATCAAAATGGACTTGGGCTTTTTAAGACTTGGACTTCAAAAAAAAAAAAATTAGGACTTAGACATGGACTTCACAAAATCCAGTCCAATCCATCCAAAAGCCCACCCTAGTTTTGATGACCAATAAATGAATTGCAAAAATGCCCCTTAAATGTCCAAAATGACTTCACTGAAGTGAGATTAAAGTCCTAAAATCTAGTGTTAGGGCTAGAATTAAAGAGAGAATTGAAGGGATTTGAATTTGTAAATTGAAGTTCGGTGAGGAAGTGAAAGAAGAAGGACAAGAAAATGAACTTGGATTTAGTCCCTTTAAACTCGCATGGAAATCTCGACGAGCAAGTTGCAAGTTGCTCAGCTTATGCAGTGCAAGCCCTTATCCGAGCAAGAGGTATTGTAAATGATAATAAAATTTTTTCTTAAATTTGGGTATTTTATTAGGGATTTTAGGCTGATTGTAGTGATTGTGTTAATTTGTGAGAATTGAAATGAACCAGGGTTGTTTGGTTTGTCGGGTTGGACTTGTGAGGATAGATCGTTGATTTGGTGATTTTGAAGGGGGATCTGTTAGTTTTGTTAAGTTATAGTTTTTTTGGAGCGATCTTGATTTGGGTTTGTGGGTTAATTTTTAGGGGATGGATTAGATCGGTTTAATGATATTATTTTGAATTGCATTTTGGGTTAGTAAACTTGGAAACTTTATTTAAGTTTTATTTATTTTCAGGTTTGTAATTTCGTATTTGCGGTTCAAATTGAATTGTAATACAAACACAAATAAACAAAGTTTTGTCTGAACTTTTAATCATTCTCACAGTAAAATTATTATTTTATATATGCTCTTGCATGAACACTATATGTAATTTGTGATGTGATACTGATGTGCTTTATTTTGGATAATATTTAGAAGATATTATGTTCATGCATATCACATCATTTATGCATACATAGTCCAATATAATGGCAAACAAAAGTATGGTTAAATATTTAATTTTAACTTCGATACTTTTCAATTTCTTGTATATCTTCATCATATTATCATTCAACTATAAGTGTTGATCCTCACTCGGAATCTCACACTAGTGTTAGGAATTACCAAGTCTTCATTTGTAACCCACTCTCAAAAACCGCAACGTTTTATCTTACATGACCAGAATATTGCATTAGGATTTTATATTGTAGTTGAGACCATAGCAACTAGGGGTGTTCACGGGTCGGGTTTTTCAATTTTTTTATGACCCGATCGGGTCGGGTCATTCGGGTCTTTTGACCCGAAACCCGATATTTGAGAAGCTGACCCGCGCGGGTCAAGGCGTAACGGGTCGGGTAAAAAAACTGCGGGTTGGGTCGGGTCAACATAATATGCAGTAAAATATAATATATATATATTTTATTGATACAAAATTTACAAGATATGCGTGTAGTTGAAATGGCGAAGGCTTTGATTAATTTCTACCTAATCTCAAGTTTGATTCCCAGCAACAACATTTTATTTTTAAACAAAATTTTCAGATTTGTTGATTTAGGGATTCAAACTTGAGATCAAGTAGACTCCAAGTAAATACATTACCATTCCAACTACAATTGTTTCTTGTTAAAATTGTATCATTAAGAATATATATTATAATTAAAATATTATTTTTGCATGCAAGACTAAATATTTTTCTCTCCAACAGTAAAAATTCATATGCAACGTTCTGCAATTATGGATATTTTGGTGCTTTCCCCTTAAAATTAGTAACAGTAACTTAGAGTGTTTGAATTTGGGTTGGAAATTATATATTTTCGTAACATCAGGTGGAAGACTAAATATTTTCTAACTTTCAGTGTTAAATTGCACATTGATAAATCAATTGGTGGAAAAAATGATAATATCCCTTACAATTAATAATTACTGGATAATAATTTAAAATAACTAAATTTTAATTATGTATGTTATTAAATCACGCGTAATAGAAAATTATGAAAAAATTAGCAAAACACAACACAACATTTTTCTAAATTCGAAATTTGTAACTTCTCATGGAAACGTGTCAAGTTTATAGCGTCAAAACTCATTTAAATTAACTGAAAATTTGCATATGTTGGCGACACAAAGTTAAAAGAATGAATTTGTTTCCTTTTTTCGGACATAGAATTTGTTTCCTTTAATTTTGTATTTTAACTTGTTTTGTGAAAAAATAATTAATCAAATTAACTTTTTAAAGGAAAAATAATATTTTATCTAATATATCTTTAAAAAAAAAAATTTTAAAAGTTATACATTTAACTAAAGATAAACAAATAACAATTAAATAAATTTGAACAAAGATAAATATAATCTATTAAATAATTTACAAAAAATATAAAGACTAGGCGGTAAATTTAAGTTAATATAATCCTAGCATATTATAGTTTTCCTATTTATAGTTTGGTTTATAATTTTCCTTTTCCTTTTCCTTTTCCTTTTCCTATTCCTAGTCATATTTGGTTTAATATATGCTTATATATAAAGGCAGCTCTATAACATAATATTCACAATAAGTCTTAATAAAAATTTAAATCAAAATCTAATGCAGTAGCAATGTTGTTGTTCTTTGTAGGCGGAGTGAACCAGCAGGTGTGTCAGGTGCTTGAATCTGGTGCGGGGAGGTGCATATGCTGCGGGTCAAGAGCCGATCTCGTTGAATATGAAAACGTCTTGAAAGTATTTTATATTCCAGTGTGGAGCTGGCTGGCCAGAGACCTCGCCATGTATTGTAATAACTGCCATCTATTTTTTAATTATCCTACGACTGATCAGTCTTCGCCTTCTGTCGTTTCGGATGTTTCCAGGTGTCGTTTTTGTGCCCGGTTTGTTCAGCCTGACTTCAGCTTCTGCCCTTCCTGTGGTTCTGATCTTCAACTGTAATTTTTCTTTTCCTTTTCTTTTCTTTCTTTTTTTATTTTTTATTTTTTATTTTTTATTTTTTAAGTTTATTTTCTTTTGTCTTTGGTGGTGGTGGGGGTTTATGGGTTTTTGTGTGTAAGAAAGTACTCAATAAAAAGATAATTTAGTTTCATGGTTTTCCCCCCCTCAAAAAGCTTCTGAAAAGTTACACTTGAGTTGATGTTTAAGTAGTTGTAAATTTCGGAATTTCATCGAACATAGCATATAATTTCACCGCTAACCTCATGGGTTTTGTGACACCGATCACAAGTGTTGCAAAACTCATCTAAAAAAAAATGTGACAGTCATCCAGTTGTGGGTTGCTAATTTCATGGCAACGAGGGTTTTTCCCTGTATTTAAGAAGTGATATTTACTTATTTCTAAAATAAATTATTTTGGATCCCTAAATTTAAAATAAATTTAGGAATGCACAAAATTGATAATTTACCTAATAAATGACTGAATTACTTAATGATATTTTAATATAAAATTAAGAAAGAGAGACGGAAAATTAAAACTCTCCTATAGTGACTCAACTCTGTCTTTGAATAAATTTCAATCAATAAATTGATGTTTCGAAAATTTAAAATCTAAAGAATTAATATGGTATATGTTTTTTTTTCCCTAAGGTGTTTGTTTTTATATTTTACATCTGAATTAGACTTATTTCTAGGCATTAACATTTTCTGGGTTGAATTAGATAGAGATAACTAATGCGACTAAGGTCACAAGTGTGATTGAGGGCCGACAATATGACTGGGATCACAATGTGGTTGTGCTTAACGTGACTAAAGGTTGGTAAAGTGATTGAGTTAACTAATGTGATTGGGGTAAAAAAAAAATGTGACTAAAGATCGGTAATGTAATTGATATTGCAATTGTGACTATACTCAACGTGATTCAGAGTCGCTAATATGACATATGTTATAAATATGATTGAGGCACACCTATGACTAAATTGTCAGTCATTCAACTGATAGTTGCACGGTGAAAATGGGTAAAAATATTATTATGACTTAGTTCTCTATGATTCAAGTAAAATATTATTGTGACTTTTCTCAATGTGATTAAGGGTCGGTAATATGATTAAGGTAAATAATGTGACTGAAGATAAGCAATATGATTGAGACACACATAACACAATTTTCAATCACCAAATGATTGAAGTAAAATTGTGATTATAACAAAGGTCAATATGAAGTATATGCGATACAATAATTTTAGGGTTAATTTCAATTTTATGTAAATCCGAATTTGAGGGAGATTTATTGATGAAAGTTATATGTATGTATATTCTTACATATTGTGATTTGGAGTTTAAATGAAAGAGATATGAGTGTTTGAAAATAATTATTTTGAAATTGTTATTCTCTTATAAATGTAAGGATCATTTTTGAATTAATTTTTTATTGGAACATATCGACAACTTATGAGTTATACATCGATAATGTGTAAAAAAAAATTTATGAAACACTTTATATTTTGGAAGATAATTACTATTTAAAGTAAAAGTGGAAAAAAATTTATTTATTTTTTCAAAAAAATGGAAACAAAATTAATTTTTCAAAAACACACCCCACGAGCACGTACGGTGTATGTTTAAATTTTTTTTTTTAATTTCGTTTTGTTAATTCCTTATCCCTTTTGGTAATTTTACATGCAAATTATTAAATGCAAATTGACTTGGGTTAGATAGTATATCTTTTATCATAATTGTGTATTTTAATAAAATCCCTAAAATCTATAATAATATAACATCCCCGATTCGGGAGATGTTACCGGCAGGGGATAGACCATACTAACCCATAAGCCTCTAACTCTCTAACTATGAACAAATACTAATATTCTTTTCTTTATTTAAATATCTTAAGTATGGGACCGTAGCCCAAGCTTAAAAACATAACATACAAATTCAACATTAATGACTGTACTCAATAATACTTACTTTTACAATGACTATTACAACCAAAGACTAATACATAACTTTTACTTGACTCTGATTTGATCTGGTGGACTCCAAACCCTAGTGACTGCATCAGTATTCATCCTCCCGAGCTCTTCCTCTGATGATACCTGCAAAAACAGAAAATTGGAAGTGAAGGGGTTAGACCGTTGTACGATCTAAGTGAGTGGACGAAAACTGAAATACTAATATAAAAACATTTGGTTTTAAAACCAAAGTTCCAGAAATAACTTAATATGAAAACTCTTTTTATGAAAAACCTTTTTCTGAAATCTTTTTAATAAAACTTATCTTTTCTAAAAGTTTCTTACAAATCTGCTGTTTCTGAAAACTTGTCTTTCTAGAAAATCTCTCTCTGGAAAAACTAACTTTGAGAATCTGTGTCTGAAAATTGTTTTTGAAAACTGATCTCTGTCATTGAAAACCTGACGTATGGGGGCGTTACGTATCGTCGTCCCCCCATATGTCTAACTAGAGTCAGGAATGCAAATCCATGACTTTAGGGTGTTACGTATCACCGTCCCCCAAAGCACGCCACTTATGTCCCTGAAACTAGTGGTTTTGGGGCGTTACGTATCGCCGTCCCCCAAGCCACTGAACTAGAACTGGGGGTGCGGATCTATGCTACCATCAAAGCTCTGAAACTAGGATCTAGGGGCATCTGTCATCCCTAATCCGGAACTAGGATCTGTGGGCGTTACGTATCGCCGTCCCCCCATTCCTCTACATGTGCACATGTGATATCCGTCAATTACATGTCTGTATCTAGTTACATACTGAGGTGGGTTTTTCCCCATGCCTCGAAAAACATAAACCATATTCTGAAAACATTTCTTTCTCAAATATAACTTAAATCATAAAATTTTATGAAATGACTGTAATAAAAATGATCTAACACCCTAAAACGTAAAAATAAATCTGATAAAAATAACAAATTTCAAATCAATTTAAAAGGGTAGTGTCCACTCACAGATTGGAATCTGGCTGGTGTTATATCGCTTCGTCGAAGGAAAATGCAATTCCTGCATCGGTCTATAAATGGTAACTTGGTTAGATTACAAACCATGAGATGAGTTTCGGAACTAGGTTAAACTTTCTCAATTCAAGTCCATAATATCATCACTTAGTATATCATGCTTGGAATAAGATGAAATGTATGCATGTGAAGTTATACGAGACCCTAAGGGTGGTCTCTAACACGCTAAGGTGAAACTGGGATGGTTTAAAAATATTTTAGGGAAGTTCTGGTCTTCGCGTCGCGACGCAAGGCATTGCGCGTTGCGACTCACTTGATTCCAGAAACGATTGCCTGGATTTCCAATGCGCATTACGACGTAAGTTTTTACGCGTCGCGACGCATGCAAACCAAAAACAGATCTTCATAAATTTCCCATAACGTGTCGCGATGCACGGTCATTCGCGTCGCGACACAAGGCTAAAATTCAGGCCTGAAACCAACTTCTTCATCTTCTTATGCCCAAATACACTTTCCTTCTTCTATATTTCAACTCTTATACAACAATTCTATTTTCACCCATCATAAAACATCATCAAAGAAATCTTTAAAATTCTTAAATCTAAAAACCCCTAATTAACTCAATACTCCAATTTTTGATTCCTACTCAACACCATCTATTTTCATACTTATTAACCACTTAATCATCATCATCATCATACTCAAGCTCTCAACACATTACAATTATCAAATTATTAAAGCTCAAGTATTTCAATTTGGATCATGATATTCTTACCTCTATTTCTTTGATTTTCTTCATCCTTCAAGCCTTCCAATGAGGTCTATGTTCTTCCTTGCTTCATCCTCTTTTTTTTTTCTCTCTTCTTCTTCTCTTATTCTTCTTCTTCCTCTCTCATGTTGCTTCTTTCTTTTTTTTTTTAAAAAAATTTTCTAATTAAGTGAATAGTATACTTTTTATTTAGTAAGGGTTATTTGTATTAGGAAAAATGGAGAAAAGTGTGGAATTTTGGAGAAAGTTTGAGATTCTTCTATTTGGGTCCGAAATTACTATTCATCCGAATTTTGACTTACGTTTTGGACATATTTCTGGTCTAAATTTGAAAACTTATTCAACGTGGGGGTTGTAGGTATCGATCTCCACTTTTCGGTGATATAAAATTCATAATAATGACAGTTCGTATGAGAAAGTTATGGCCCAAATACTATGTGCTGTACATAGTGGTATATTATATAGTTTCATATCGAAATTTCGGGGAATTAGCTGATTATCCCCAAAGTCGTTCCATGAGTGTATTTATGCCCTAACACAATTTATATTATGTTATCTTCGTCCCGTAATACCATAGTACTACAACGTAACAGTAGTAGAGACTACCGGTCGTAATAAATTCTCCCATCCTTAAATATGATTCATCATCGAATCCTCTTTAAACTATGGATCTTATCATAGGTCACTGGATTTGTGGGTTCCTTATAAACCTCATACTGTGCTATAACTATTCTGTATCATCGGGGATTCTATTTGGCCTAACTACGAAGGCCTTTCCCTGACTGATCATTTACCAATTGACTACTGAGCATATGATATTCTCCATCTTTCTCAATATCTAACTTATGCATGGAACTTTATGTCATAATTGGTAAACTACTACTTCAGAATTTGTGGCTTCAATGAATATCCCTTAAGTTCTTTACTAAGAGGTACCACCTCGTTTTCGTTTCATAAGATCTTTGCTAGGTATCCTGGACTACCTTATTTCTGAACCTTTAGTTGTGCTCAACTGACCGGCGTAAACACACACGTATAACGCAAGCGCACGTATCGTTCAAGTAGTATAAAAATATCGATCCCACGAGGACTTAATTCTACTGTTGTTATTAATTATTGAATCTATTTATTTACAGATATCTAATTGAGGGGTGAGGATAATGATTGTTTGATTGTTGTTGAAAAGTGGTTTTACAAAATAAATAAATAAATAAAAGATAAAAAAAAAATACTAAGAAAAATAACAAAAGACACAAAGATCTAGGGTCGTGAATCATTCTAATATCATTTAAAAGATGAAGTGGTTATTTTATATTTGTGTAATAAATCAGTTTACTAACCTGGAACACTAAATTATGCAAAAGCCTCTGTCGATGGTCAGACGCAAATACCCAGTTTAACCCCCATGAACCATATGTCTATGTCAACCAAATTATCTGGATTCATTAAGTTTAAGTTCCAATTATGGCTACCCCCCCCCGCCCGACAGGTATATTCCTATCCTGTAAGGAAATCTATTAAAGGGTTATCTATCCTCAAGGAAGATCGTGGGCTATTAAGTCTAAGGCTGAAACCTAAAATCCCTATGTCTAGTTCATTTTAGATTTACCACATCAATCTTATTGGTGATCAGACAACAAGAAGCATTAAGCTTAAGACTTAATAAGTAAACCTTTAAATTACCCAAACTATAAAATAACCCCTTATAAACCGGTGATATTAAAAATCATCTCAACCCCAGATAACTAACACATAATTAGGGCTAGTAACAACTTAAAAGTAAAAGACATAAAGTAAAAATACTGAAAAGTAAAAGACATAAAGTAAGACTGAAAAGTAAAATAAAATAAAATGCTAAGGTAAAAGGAATTACTTTTACTACTACTAATTTAGATATCTCCCATAAAATAATATATAAACTTGTGATAAATTAACCAACCGACCATATAGGCGGTATCCTGATTAAGTCAAATTAAGTCCAACCAGCCATAAAGGCGGAACCAAAATTAAATTGCCAACCGACCAATCTGACGGTATCCTTTATTAGTCAGGTTTAAACCAGATTAAAATGAATTACCAACCGACCAATCTGGCGGTATCCTTTTTAAGTCAATATTTTAAATAGTGAATATATTATTTTTAAGGGAGATTAATCTAAATAGTAACAGTAAAAGAATTACCTTTCACCCTAGCTGGAAAATTACTTCCTCATGAATAGTAAAAACTGTAAAAAGTAAAAAGTAAAAAGTAAAAATTAAATTACTATTATTACAAAAAGTAATTAAAATTATTTACAAAACTAAAAACTAAAAATAAAAAAAAAACTAAAAAAACTAAAGAATCTAGAGAGAGAAGCTCTCTCTTTAGAAGGAATTGAAGAGAGAGGAAGGTGCCCTGAATTCTGAAATCTCGAGCTCAATTTATAGAAAAATTTGGTTCCAGCGTCGCGACGCCAGGTCCTCAGCGTCGCGACGCCGGATTTGTCGACGTGGCACATTCTGGTTCGCTGGTTTGAAGATTCTGGATAAGATGATAAGGTGACACGTGGCAAAGTGGTTGGGCTTCGATTATTGTGACACGTGGCGGCTTCTGATTGGTCGCTGAGATTCTTATCCGCCACGTGTCAGATAAGGATAGGATACTCAATTATTGATGCTGACGTGGCGGTGACGTGGCGGTGACGTGGCGACGACGTGGCGACACGTGGGAAAGAGACTGTCGGCACCTTGGAATTGCGACACGTGGCGACACGTGTCACGCTGTGATTGGCTGATGCTGACGTGGCAAGTTGACTTGGTTGACCTTGTGACGTGGCGGCTGATGTGGCGTGACACATGGCGATGTTGACTTTTTGACCGATGACATGGCTGATGACGAGGCGACGACGTGGCGACACGTGGCAACTCTGAGTGTCGGCAGCATATGATGATGACACGTGGCACGGCGCACGTTAGCAGATCGGCTGTGATGGTGACACGTGTCACGGCGCATTTTAGCAAAGTCAAACTTTTCTCAGATTCTGATTTGTGGACCCGGCGCACGTTAGCACTGTTCGGCGTATTTTAGACGTCGCGACGCGGACGTCTGGGCGTCGCGACGCGCAAGAGACCAAAATATCCCTGTTGACGCATTTTTGTCCGTTTTTGCCCCAAATTGCCTCCAATGCTTTCCAAACTTTATTTTATCTACAAAATAACACAAAACATATCAAAACGTTCACAAAACTCAAGAAACTATACAAAATATTAAGTTAAATGAGTGGGAAATAGTGATATAAATATCACTCATCATCAACCACCTGTTGTATCCAAGGGAATCCTTTTCTCTAGGTCTTTAGTTATGCTCAACAATCATTCAATTTGATCAGTTTCTTAAGAGCTGGTACCTTTGAATTTGACTAAAAACATTAATGTATCCACGGTTACGCTTCCCATACTCCATTTTTGGAATCTATAAGTTTACAGGAGTGGTCCTTGTCATTATTAACAATAATTGTACTTGGTACTTATTTAGTTGCACTTGTTAACTTGATCTTAACATTCTTTCTCATATCTTAGCTTCTTAACTCCCTATATTCTCATTGCCGAGCTCAAACTGCTTATGAACTTCTCTCTTCAAGTTCTAATATCTTTGCTTATTTAAAGGGTCTAGGATTTCCTAACTAACTGGTATTGTCTACCGATGACGCTTGTATTTAAAATGTTACTTCTGGATAGTTTCCTAATGGTCCTCTTTAATTAGCTAAGGATCAGGCTTACTTGTATGCATCTTGGTGATTAAACCATATTCCATGCTGTTAACGTCGACGCTGACGTTTTTGGCCTCCTAAAGTTCATTTCCTTTTTGTACCTACTCTCATTGTTACTGTAGATCTAGTTGATGTTCCTTCATATCAACTCATTTTCTATACATGATTGCATGCTAGAATACCTCCTCTTTAATTATTTCCATATTGGTAAACTTATTTTCTCGGTTATATACTATACTACACTTCTGCCAACACTTACTTAGTATTTTTTCCTATTGTCATTGCGCCTTGACAGTTTCACTTCCAAACCTTGTGCCTGCTGACCTTTTCATCTTCTCTCTTGCTCTGTTATGTAACTGAAACTTCTACGGTCTATACCTCTGTCTCCTTATCCGAAGAATATTTGATCTTACATATCCCTAATCATGTTTAACGTTGTTCTCTTACATTCTTGTCACTGATTAACTAGTACTTCCTCCCTTCATTACTTTATTTAATAACTTCTCTTCTAAATCTCTCACTTAGGTTATTTCATTTTCTATTTTGTTCTGGTATTGTATTTAATGGTTTTAAGTTTCAGTCATTTATCACTATACTTTCACTTACTTTTGGAGTATCTTAAGGCAGCCTTCAAGGTCCATCTCTGCTACTATTGTCTAACGAGGCTTGGGAGGGTGGGGTTTGTCCTGGAGTCTTCTGGTGGTGGTCTCTCACTAGCTATACGTGCTGCAGTTGCTTATGCTGCTAATTTATAAGCTTATGACTCTGTTGTTTACATGTCTGGTGTTGGCTTCCTCACTAGGGTACTACTACTAGGAACTATCTGAATTTCATATTCTAACTTTACTACTAATTCGTTTTCCAATTATCAATGATACCACCTCTTATTGTGAACCTCCGTAAGGTTCATACTATTTTATTCTTCCTTACTAAGTTTTGATTTATTACTTGATTTTCCTACTCATCTTAGTTCCTTGAACTTCTTATGTCTTTATTTCCCTGGAAACTCCATCAACTTTGATTGCTTAAGACATCTCTACTAAGTTTCTTGGTTCGGGGGCTACTCTTTTCCTAGTCTTCCCTTCTCAATACCATGAAACCCTTTTATAGGTTGTTCGTTATATTCCTGAGAATTGTTCTCCCTGGTCTCTTCGTACTTCTAAGTCTTTACTTCTTTAAGGGTTCCTTAATTCAATGGTGGCTTCCAGAGTTAGCTCAACTTATTGTGGCTTCGAACCATTCTATTTCATGCTTCATATCTATGTTTCATTGGACTTA
Organism: Zanthoxylum bungeanum; assembly: GCA_019454045.1. NCBI lineage: Eukaryota > Viridiplantae > Streptophyta > Magnoliopsida > Sapindales > Rutaceae > Zanthoxylum > Zanthoxylum bungeanum. The sequence continues at coordinate 82,380 of SKCR01044511.1, read as the reverse complement.
TCAATTTGGCTGTTCTAGCCATCTCGCGAATTATTTATTCTGTCAATTACTCTCATTTACTGGTTTTCTCTTTACTGGGCTCACAGTTGAGGGGGGTGAGCATATGCATTCCTTAAGGATCTGCGGATACACGTTCTATTTTACACTTAAGCTTGGTGATGATCTGGTTAGGTGCCTATATGCTTATTAGAATCAAGGTTTCTAAAAGAAATGGTCGTCATTCGTTCGACAGGAAGCTAGTCGACTACTCCATGTCTTGGAGTCTCACAACGTTTATCAATTTTCTACACTACTACCTCCTCGTTATGTTATCTTTGTGCCTGAATGTACTAAATTTCCTTGTTACTTCTGCGTCCCTTTTACCATTTGGATATCCTATTCCTTTGCTATATGCCTTGCTATTGAGGCTAGCGGTGGTTCGTCCTCATAACTACTTCTTAGATCTCCACTCTATGTTCTTGCTATAAAACTCGACTTTGACACTCTGTTCTTGTTGGGGTTGGTGCTCAGAGCGCCAATTCCCGGTTGTATTTCTGTTAAATACTTCTGTAAAACATTATTATTATGAATAATATATGCAGTTTCTATAATATAATCTATATTTCTATATGGTAAAGACGTAATGACCCGAGAATGATTAGTCATGATACAGTTGCAAAAGCGTCGCAACAGACATTGAGAAGTATCATGACGTTGTCATTCTCAGACAGTTCCTGGTCAAGGTTTACATTACTTGGTCAGTATAGTAAACCCGTTGAGACCGGTACATGTCGTATATTGGAATATATGATTCCAATGGTTTCTCAATGAACCATTAGTCTTGGAGACTAGTATAGACGTGTAGGTGTTTATAGCGGATAAACACTGAACGACTCACCAAAGATTCTTAATGGATGGTACACCAGCGTCAATAAGAATCTTCTTGGGTTGAGTAGCACTTGTGATTCTTAGACTTGAGATGCCATTGTGGACACATGAGACATCTTCTACACTTAGACGGCAGTCACGTCACCGATCTATTTGGATCAGACCTCCGCCTGTTCATTAGGTGTAGACAGATCCTCAGGGTATCCTATGTGTATCAAGATAGGATCCGTCAGTTCTGTGTATCAGAGCATAGGTAGTCCATATGATTAGCAATCAGATAAAACCATGGGCCCGTGGTAAAGTTTAGAAGCTAGTTCTAAACATTCTTTTTGAGATTGCTAATGGAATAGTCGACTGGATAATCCCGATAGAGATTTGACGTTTACATCTATATCTCTGGGATTTATCCGGATACCTGTGACGGAGGAATTATACATTTGCCATGATCTCGACCTGTATGGTTCATCGAGATTATCCGTGATCGTCATAATCTACGGGTGAATAGATTATGGACATGAAATTTGATTTCGTGACGGATATACCTGAATCTAGAGAGTCACAATAATGAAACATACTCGTAGAGCACTAGAGCAACATTAATAAATAATATTGATTATTTATAAAGTCGTTTAAAGGTTAAACGCAAGATACGTGCTAAAAGGACTAGATATTCATTTGCTTAATTATTGTGTATTTACATTTAATACTTGATTAATTTAAATACACATTAATTAATAGTCAAAATGAGTTATTTGACTTATATCCTAAATGAATATATTTTTTAATATTTAATGTAAATATTATACATATATTTAATATATTGTATTTGATTAATTAATTAGTTATTTAATTATTAAATGATTAAATTAATTAAAATAAATATCTTACATTAGGATATTTAAAGTAAATGATATTAGTTGCAATTGTTGACTTAAATAAATATCTAATAAAGTTGTATTAAGATATTTATGCAAGTTGATAAAGTGATAAAGTGAAATGAAATTGAAATTTATATTTGTTGCATTTGGTATATGCAATTTCGGCCAAGGCATATTTTTGCCCTAATATAAATTGTTTTCATTTTCATTTCATTTAGTTAACCTAATACACTTTAACCTAAACTCCATTGAAAGAAAACCAAAGAAGCTTGTGAAGGAGAAAGGATAAAATCAAAGAAAAGGCTTGGATTTAGTAAGTTTTCTCAACTTACTATTAGATAGGAAAATGTTCCTTATGATATAGGCTACATCTTATGATGTTCTTAAGTTATTCTTTTCTTTATTCTTTGTGTTTTGTTGGATGGAAGTTTTGTTGGAAGTGTTGAGCATGTGTAATGAAGGAAGTTTGTGACTGTTGTAGTTGTAAGCATTCTTTTAAGGTTTTTGGAAACCATGTTGCTAATCTAGAGTTATTGACCCACTCTTAAATGACCTAGATTTGATCTTGAGTTGTTTCATTGTGTTGAGACTTGGATTGGATGGAAGAATGATGATTGAAGTAATTGATTTAATGTATTTGGTCTAATTTGTCCAATTTGAGGAAATTGAAAAATTAGGGTTCATGACTAATTCCAAATTTGGGGTTTTCATATATGTTGTGTATTTATGTGTCTATATGATTCATATAAAGTTTCATGTTGATTGGATATCATTTGGATGTGTTTGAAGCATGAAAGTGCAAAATGCACAAAATGGGCACCAAATGGTGCTCACGGCATTGGAGTCAAAAATTGGGGATTTTGGTTGCTTTGGTGTTTTGATGTTTTGAACATCATAAGTTCATCTTAGAAATGATTTAGAATCATTCAAAATTGATTGGATCAATTTCGGACTAAAACGGACAAAAATACAAAGCAAGGGTATTTCAGTAAATTCACCTAAAAATGTTTTATTGAATTTATTTTCATAATTTGATTATTGGAATGTTAAATAAATATGTTTATTTAATTAATCCGAGAAATAGTTTTGAAATCTGAAAATCGGATTTTCACCGCTTCCGCTGCGTTACCGGATTCACCCTCTAATAACCCCTACAAAATGGTATCAGAGCGAGTCTGATTCTAGGCCACCTAAAATGATTAGCCTTCATTGAATCAATGTTTAATCATGTTTTCTAGACTTTATGCATGCTTATTAGGATCTAAATTGGTTAGATTTAGGGTGTATGACACTTAGCGGAAAATCCCTAATTAATAAGGTTTGAATGTAATTATGTATTTGATGCATGTTATATGGTCCGTCTTGTCAATACGGTCTATAAATACTTCTTTGTGACTACATCTGAGACCGTGCTTCTGCTGTGAGGATGTAGCCGATAAAGATTTATTTATACCGGATGTATATCAGATACTAGATAAATTCAAGTGAAAGCGGAATTCTGAACGTGCCCTAGCTGTCAGGATTACGTAAGTAACTTGAGTTTATCATTGGCGATTTTAACCTTGGTACGTCTCCTTGTGGGCCTGCCTTTGCAGCGACAACGAGAAACGGCCAGGACCGGATACTTAGGAGTCATTAGTGAATGATTGACAAATGAGTTGTCTACCTGATGAATATACGTAGGTGAGACCGTGCCTCTGCTGTGAGCCGAAATATATTCACGGGATCCACTTTTCACTATTAGTATTTAATTTAATCATTAAATATTTGTATTCTGTTTTGGGATTACAGTATTGCATGATTTAGTGGGAGGGGTATATTAGATTAAAAATCCATGATCTAGTTTATGCTTTTGATATTATATGAAACTGCTTAATTTCTGCTAACCGTTTTTCGTGATCTATATGATAGATTGGCGATGGCGGCACAATCCACAAATCAGTTTGCGCGTATGCTTGATGCGAACAAACTGAAAGGCGCTGAGAACTTTGCAGACTGGGAATTGGATTTGAGGATTGTCCTCGATTCCGAGAAGCTGGGTTATGTTCTTGAGGGTCTGTTGCCCCTTGCAGTGGGCGAGGATGCTTCGGAGGAGGAACGCCAAGTTTTTGGAACTGGGAAGGATGATGATTTAAGGGTTAAATCATACATCCTTAGTTCACTGTCTCCGAAACTCAAGCAACAGTACTATGGTATGTTAGATTCCTATAGTATGATGACGCGATTGAGACAATCGTTTGAGAACCAGGAACAAGTTATTGTTCACAAAGTCGCCATGGAACTGTTCCATGCGCGTCTGGATGAGGGGCAGAGTGTCAGCCCACATGTTCTTCAGATGATCGATTTGATCGATCAATTGAGGCAACATAATCTCATCTTGAATGACATTCTCGGTAGGAGTGTCATTCTTGGTTCACTGCCAGCTTCATTTCGCCAGTTCGTGATGTACTTCAACATGCACGGGACTGTCTGTACCTACCAGGAGCTACATAGGATGTTGCTCACGGCAGAAGAGGACCTTAAGAAGGGAGTACCGACTCGCCCTCCTAGAACTACTTCCCTTTCGGCTTCTTCCCAAGGATGGTCCAAGGGAAAGAACAAGAAAGGCAAGAAGAAGAAGAAGGCTTTTGGTCCTCAACAGCAGGCGAAGATTGCAAAGCCCAAAAGGGCTTCTGAAGATAAATGCCACCACTGCGGCAAAGTTGGGCACTGGAAAAGGAACTGTCCTGATTACATTGCCCAAGTGAGGAGAGACAGAGCTTCTACATCAGGTACTTTTATTTTTCCAGTTATTGATTTATCTTTGGCTTGTGAAGCCGTTACATCCAGCTGGATTTTAGATTCTGCTTGTCCCATTCACATTTGCTATTCATTGCAGGTGCTGAAGGAAAGTAGGAGGCTGAAGCCCGGGGAGATGCAGTTGCAGTTCGGAAGTGGAGACTCTTTGGATGCAGTTGCAGTGGGAGTATGCGAGATCTCATTGCCGAATGGGACACTTTTGTTATATGACTGTCATTTTGTACCGGGATGTGTCGCAAATATTATATCACTTTTTGTATTAGATACAGAAGGATTTTGTATTAATATTAAGAATAATTCTTTGTATTTATATGATAAAAATAATATTCAGATCCTTAGTTGTCCAAACCAGCATGGTCATTATACATTGCAAACTTCAAAAGATATATTAAATACCGGAGTTAATAAACGTAGTTTACCTGTAATTAATAATACTGAACTTTGGCATATGAGACTTGGTCACATTGGCGTTAAACGCCTTACCCAATTGGTTAGGAATGGTTTGATATCAGATCTTACCATTGAATCCTATCCAACTTGTGAATCCTGTATTCAGGGTAAGATGACCAAAGCCCCATTTTCTGGTGTTGGACACCGTGCCACTAACTTACTGGAACTCGTACATTCTGATGTATGTGGTCCACTAAGTTAAACTGCTCACAGTGGTTATTCGTACTTCGTTACCTTTACCGATGATTTATCACGGTACGGTTATGTGTATTTGATGCGACATAAATCGGAAACCTTTGAAAAGTTCAAAGAGTTCCGAAATGAAGTAGAAAAACAAACTGGTAAATATATTAAATGCTTTCGATCAGATCGAGGTGGTGAATATATGAGTGGTGAGTTCATGGATTATATGAAGGAGAATGGGATTCTCGCTCAATATACTCCTCCAGGTACACCACAACACAATGGTGTATCTGAAAGGAGAAATCAGACTTTATTGGATATGGTCCGATCGATGTTGAGTTTCACAGATTTGCCATATTACTTATGGGGCTACTGTCTCTTAACAGCCGCACATCTTTTGAATAAGATTCCTTCAAAGGCTGTTCCTACGACACCGTATCAGATATGGTTCGGTAGGAGACCAAATCTTAATTATATTAAGGTTTGGGGTTGTCCTGCCTATGTCAGGGTAACTCAGCAAAGTAAGCTTTCGCCTCGAGGGCAAAAGTTTAGGTTTGTTGGATATCCCTCGAACACGAGGGGATATCTGTTCTATGATACCGAGCATCGAAATGTGTTCGTAGCTCGCTTCGCAAAATTTCTAGAAGTAGAATTTTTGTCAGAAGGTGGTGATCATAGACAGGTTGAGCTTGATGAAGTCCAACCTGAAAACAACGAATCAACGGAGGAACCTGAAGTTCAAGTAGATGAAGGACCTTCAACACACACGCTCTGTAGGTCGGAAATGGTATCTAGACCTCCTGAACGCTTGTATTTGATACAAGAAAAGAGTCTGGATGTTCTCTTAGTTGAAGAGACAGATCCTTTCACCTATAGAGAATCGATGTTGGACATCGACTCCGTGAAATGGCAAAGTGCCATGAAATCCGAGATAGACTCAATGCATGAAAATCAAGTTTGGGACTTGATTCTGCTTCCCGAAGGAATTGTTCCTATCGGTTGTAAATGGGTTTACAAGAGGAAGCGCGGGCCTGACGGTAAGGTTGAAACTTACAAGGCCCGACTGGTAGCAAAAGGTTACACGCAGCGACCTGGCGTCGACTACGATGAAACTTTTTCGCCGGTAGCAATTCTTAAGTCTATCCGGATTTTGCTTTCTATAGCTGCGTATCATGACTACGAGATTTGTCAAATGGATGTCAAAACTGATTTTCTAAATGGATTTCTTGATGAAGAAATCTATATGGAACAGCCGGAAGATTTCATATCCAGCGAAACCTCGGGTATGGTATGTAAGCTTAAGAAGTCCATTTATGGACTTAAACAAGCTTCACGAAGTTGGAATCTTCGATTCGATGAGATTATTAGATCGTCTGGTTTTCTCAAGAATTCGGAAGAATCCTGTGTGTATCAGAAGGCCAGTGGGAGCATGGTCGTATTTTTAGTCCTATATGTTGATGACATCCTAATCATTGGGAATGATTTAGGAATGTTGCAAAGCGTCAAAGCGTACCTCTGTAAGAATTTCTCCATGAAGGACCTGGGAGAAGCTTCCTATGTTTTAGGGATAAAACTCTATAGAGATAGACAAAGGAGGCTGATTGGGTTATCCCAATCAACGTACGTAGATAAGATCTTGGAACGGTATAGTTTTGGTAACTGTAAGACAGCAAACATACTGTTCAGACATGAGATTCATCTTTCTAAGAAGATGTGTCCACAAACAGAAGATGAGAAGGTTAGAATGTCTAACCAACCTTATGCTTCCTGTTTGGGTAGCATAATGTATGCCATGTTATGTACGAGGCCTGATATCAGTTTCGCTGTTAGCGTAACTAGTCGATATCAGTCCAATCCAGGTAATGACCATTGGATGGCCATTAAACATATCCTAAAGTATCTTAAAGGTACTAAGGATAAGTTAATAGTTTATGGAGGAAACGAACTGCAGGTTAATGGGTATACAGACTCCGATTTCCAATCGGATCCCGATGATAGAAAGTCTACATCTGGATTTGTCTTTACCCTTAACGGAGGTGCAGTTTGTTGGAAGAGTTCCAAACAGGGATCGACAGCTGATTCCACCACTGAGGCGGAATATATTGCAGTTCCTGAAGCTGCAAAAGAGGCTGTGTGGATAAAGAACTTTATCACAAAATTGGGAGTTGTCCCAAGTATCGAGAATGCGATTCCGTTATACTGTGATAATACTGGAGCCATTGCGCAAGCAAAGGAACCGAGGGCGCATCAGAAGTCGAAGCATGTGGAACGCAAGTACCACATCATTCGAGAGATCGTGTCGCGAGGGGATATTGTCGTGTGCAAGGTACCGAGTGAAGATAATGTAGCAGACCCGCTGACGAAGGCCTTACCTCCGAAGCTGTTTGATAAACACGTGGAGTCGATGGGTATTAGATACAATCGATATTGGCACTAGAGCAAGTGGGAGATTTTGTTGGGGTTGGTGCTCAGAGCGCCAATTCCCGGTTGTATTTCTGTTAAATACTTCTGTAAAACATTATTATTATGAATAATATATGCAGTTTCTATAATATAATCTATATTTCTATATGGTAAAGACGTAATGACCCGAGAATGATTAGTCATGATACAGTTGCAAAAGCGTCGCAACAGACATTGAGAAGTATCATGACGTTGTCATTCTCAGACAGTTCCTGGTCAAGGTTTACACTACTTGGTCAGTATAGTAAACCCGTTGAGACCGATACATGTCGTATATTGGAATATATGATTCCAATGGTTTCTCAATGAACCATTAGTCTTGGAGACTAGTATAGACGTGTAGGTGTTTATAGCGGATAAACACTGAACGACTCACCGAAGATTCTTAATGGATGGTACACCAGCGTCAATAAGAATCTTCTTGGGTTGAGTAGCACTTGTGATTCTTAGACTTGAGATGCCATTGTGGGCACATGAGACATCTTCTACACTTAGACGGCAGTCACGTCACCGATCTATTTTGATCAGACCTCCGCCTGTTCGTTGGGTATATACAGATCCTCAGGGTGTCCTATGTGTATCAAGATAGGATCCGTCAGTTCTGTGTATCAGAGCATAGGTAGTTCATATGATTAGCAATCAGATAAAACCATGGGCCCGTGGTAAAGTTTAGAAGCTAGTTCTAAACATTCTTTTTGAGATTGCTAATGGAATAGTCGACTGGATAATCCCGATAGAGATTTGACGTTTACATCTATATCTCTGGGATTTATCCGGATACCTGTGACGGAGGAATTATACATTTGCCATGACCTCGACCTGTATGGTTCAGCGAGATTATCCGTGATCGTCATAATCTACCGGTGCATAGATTATGGACATGAAATTTGATTTCGTGACGGATATATACTCGTAGAGCACTAGAGCAACATTAATAAATAATATTGATTATTTATAAAGTCGTTTAAAGGTTAAACGCAAGATACGTGCTAAAAGGACTAGATAGTCATTTGCTTAATTATTGTGTATTTACATTTAATACTTGATTAATTTAAATACACATTAATTAATAGTCAAAATGAGTTATTTGACTTATATCCTAAATGAACATATGTTTTTAATATTTAATGTAAATATTATACATATATTTAATATATTTGTATTTGATTAATTAATTAGTTATTTAATTGTTAAATGATTAAATTAATTAAAATATAAATATCTTACATTAGGATATTTAAAGTAAATGATATTAGTTGCAATTGTTGACTTAATAAATATCTAATAAAGTTGTATTAAGATATTTATGCAAGTTGATAAGTGATAAAGTGAAATGAAATTGAAATTTATATTTGTTGCATTTGGTATATGCAATTTCGGCCAAGGCATATTTTTGCCCTAATATAAATTGTTTTCATTTTCATTTCATTTAGTTAACCTAATACACTTTAACCTAAACTCCATTGAAAGAAAACCAAAGAAGCCTGTGAAGGAGAAAGGATAAAATCAAAGAAAAGGCTTGGATTTAGTAAGTTTTCTCAACTTACTATTAGATAGGAAAATGTTCCTTATGATCTAGGCTACATCTTATGATGTTCTTAAGTTATTCTTTTCTTTATTCTTTGTGTTTTGTTGGATGGAATTTTTGTTGGAAGTGTTGAGCATGTGTAATGAAGGAAGTTTGTGACTATTGTAGTTGTAAGCATTCTTTTAAGGTTTTTGGAAACCATGTTGCTAATCTAGAGTTATTGACCCATTCTTAAATGACCTAGATTTGATCTTGAGTTGTTTCATTGTGTTGAGACTTGGATTGGATGGAAGAATGAGGATTGAAGTAATTGATTTAATGTATTTGGTCTAATTTGTCCAATTTGAGGAAATTGAAAAATTAGGGTTCATGACTAATTCCAAATTTGGGGGTTTTCATATATGTTGTGTATTTATGTGTGTATATGATTCATATAAAGTTTCATGTTGATTGGATATCATTTGGATGTGTCTTGAAGCATGAAAGTGCAAAATGCACAAAATGGGCACCAAATGGTGCTCACGGCATTGGAGTCAAAAATTGGGGATTTTGGTTGCTTTGGTGTTTTGATGTTTTGAACATCATAAGTTCATCTTAGAAATGATTTAGAATCATTCAAAATTGATTGGATCAATTTCGGACTAAAACGGACAAAAATACAAAGCAAGGGTATTTCGGTAAATTCACCTAAAAATGTTTTATTGAATTTATTTTCATAATTTGATTATTGGAATGTTAAATAAATATGTTTATTTAATTAATCCGAGAAATAGTTTTGAAATCTGAAAATCGGATTTTCACCGCTTCCGCTGCGTTACCGGATTCACCCCCTAATAACCCCTACAGTTCTACTGTCCATACTTGTACTCTTGTCACTTCCTAAATATCTCCAACCTCTCGGGTCTATTCTTGTATACTTCACGAATTTATACTGACTTGCACTGATTTGAAGATTCAAATATATTGGGTCTATTATGTGGACTTCTACTAGTACTATAAGCCTCATATTGACTTGCTAAGATATTTGGGCTATACTAAATTTTTTCCTTTACTACCTTAAAACTTCCTAAATCCATTTTCTGGGTGATCTATCTTTTAAGATCTTCCACTTCTTAAGATGAACTCTTATTGAGCTTCTTACGGTTACTTATATCTATGCTATTAGGAGTTAGGGCAACATCTAATGCCTTAATAGGTCTCGGTATCCTTTTTTTGGTACTGTATGTCCTAGTAGGGTATATTTCTCATGTAAAGTAAATATGAGGTAGGCTCTGTCAGGACGGCTTCCTTAACAGGTATGACTAAGTGGCTGAAAACTAGATAGCTTAAGGTCTTGTCTTCATCGGATTGCTTGAGATAAGGTAACTAATCATTTCTGCTTATTACCTTTATTTGGCTGCTTGTGGGCTTGGGTCTGGGTTTGGGGATCTGGAGTTCTCTAGGTCTTTTTTGGCATCTCTCGTCTATGGGAACTCCATATGCTAGTCTCGATCTCTTGCTTCTTTTTATCTTTCGATCTATTCTTCGTTACTTGGGGAGTTCACTGTCTATATAAGGCACTTGAGGCTCTTAAATCTATTTGAAAGAAATTTCCGAGGATGGAAAGAATCTTACGTCTACTAGGCACTTTAATACTTGCTCAGGCTCTTTCTATTCTCTTTACTACCATAGGTTCTAGTATTTCTTTATCGATTTGATTCTGTATCTCTATTTCTTCTTACTCCGGTTGCTTAAGCATTATTATTTCTTCCCTTACTTTCCTTCTAGCTTTCCTTTCCCACTCGTTTGGGTAACTTTTCTTATATTTTTACTATCTGATTTCATAGCATCGTTTGTACTTTTGGTAATAGGCCGAATAACTTCAAGAAGATTCCTAACTTGGATCTAGAGTATAATTATTCTCGTAAGGAATGCAATTCAAATGATCTAAGAAAGCTTACTAACCTTTCTGTGGAACTTGAGGACGTACTCGAGAATCAGATACTGGAGAGGTAGTGCCTCGCATACGAGTATCTCGGACATACTGCGTATACTAGACCCCAACACTCTGCCCACTGCAGTCACTGACTCTCTAGACCATGGTCTGATACCATCTTTGTAACATCCTCGATTCGGGAGATGTTACCAGCAGAGGATAGACCGTACTAACCTCATATACTAATATTCTTTTCTTTATTTAAATATCTTAAGTATGAGACCGTAGTCCAAGCTTAAAAACATAACATACAAACTCAACATCAATGACTGTACTCAATAATACTTACTTTTACAATGACTATTACAACCAAAGACTGATACATAACTTTTACTTGACTCTGACTGGACTCTCACTCTCTCTGACTTGATCTGGTGGACTTCAAACCCTAGTGACTACATCAGTATCCGTCCTACCGAGCTCTTCCTCTGATGATACCTGCAAAAATAGAAAACTGGAAGTGGGGGGGGGGGGGGGTTAGACCGTTGTACGATCTAAATGAGTGGACGAAAACTGAAATACTGATATAAAAATATTTGGTTCTTAAACCAAAGTTCCGGAAAAAACTTAATATGAAAACTTTTTTTTTTTTTTCTGAAAATCCTTTTTCTGAAATCTTTTTAATAAAACTTAATTTTTCTAAAAGTTTCTTACAAATCTGCTGTTTCTGAAAACTTGTCTTTCTAGATAATATCTCTTTGGAAAAACTAGGATTTAGGGGCATCTGTCATCCCTAGTCTTAAACTAGGATCTGGGGGCGTTACGTATCGTCGTCCCCCCAGTCCTCTGCATGTGCACATGTGTTATTCGTCAATTCAATATTTGTATCCAGGTACATACTGAGGTGGATTTTTCCCCCATGCCTCGAAAAACATAAACTATATTCTGAAAACATTTCTTTCTCAAATATAACTTAAATCATAAAATTTTATGAAATGACTGTAATAAAAATGATCTAACGCCCTAAAGCGTAAAAATAAATCTGATAAAAATAACAAAGTGAAAATCAATTTAAAAGGGTAATGTCCATTCAGAGATTGGAATCTGGCTGGTGCTATATCACTTCGTCGAAGGAAAATGCAATTCCTGTAATGGTCTATAAATGGTAACTTGGTTAGCTTACAAACCATGAGATGAGTTTTGAAACTAGGTTAAACTTTCTCAATTCAAGTCTGTAACATCGTCACATAGTATATCATGCTTCGAATAAGATGAAATGTATGCATGTGAACTGATACGAGACCCTAAGGGTGGTCTCTAACACGCTAAGGTGGAACTGGGATGGTTTAAAACTATTTTAGGGAAGTTATGGTCTTCGCGTCGTGATGCAAGGCATTGCGCGTCACGACGTGCTTGATTCTAGAAACGATTGCCTGGATTTCCAGTTCGCATCACGACGTGTGCAAAACAGAAATAGATCTTCACAAATTTCCCAGAATGCGTCGCGACGTATGGTGATTCGCGTTGCGATGCAAGGTTAAAATTCAGGCCTGAAACCAACTTCTTCATCTCCTTATGCCCTAATACATTTTCCTTCTTCCATATTTCAACCCTTATACAACAATTCTATATTCACCCATCATAAAACATCATCAAAGAAATCTTTAAATTTCTTAAATCTCAAAACCCCAAATTAACTCAATACCCCAATTTTTGATTTATACTCAACACCATATATTTTCATACTTATTAACCACTTAATCATCATCATCATACTCAAGCTCTCAAAACATTACAATTGTAAAATTATTAAAGCTCAAGTATTTCAATTTGGATCATGATCTTCTTATGTAATGACCGGAGGTCCCTATTACTGTTGACTCCTTGACTGTAGTACTGTTACACCGCGGGACAAATGTTACGTGATATAATGTATGTTCGAGTATATATTCGCATAACGACTTTATCGATAAACAGTAAATTCTTCGAGACTTCGATACGGGATTCTACGATATTCCACTACGACCAACCCATAGTTTTTGAACATTTTTCCAAATTTGGACCATAAATAGGCCAAAAATGTAAGTTAAAAATTCAGATGAATAGTAATTTCGGGTCTAATTGGAAGATTCTCAAACTTTCAACTCACTTCCACACTTTTCTCCAGTCTTCCAAATTTCATATAACCCACACTATATAAAGAGTATACTATTCACAAATCACAAAATTTTGAAACAAAAAGAAAGAAAAAGACGTGAGATGAGGAAGAAAGAAAAAGAAGAAGAAGAAGAAGAAGAAGAAGAAGAAGAAGAAGAAGAAGAAGAAGAGAGAAGAAAATGAAGAGAAGAAGAGAAGAAATAGATAAGAAGGTAGAGGCAAGAAGAATGGCATCCATGTGACCTTGAAAGATATGAAAACACACAAAGAAGAGGTAAGGGCCTTTGACACAAATTTTGAATTGTGGATTTTGATGATAAAATATTAGATGAATGATAGAAGCATATTAGAAATTGCATTTAGTAACATGACATTGTGGGAATTGAGTGAAATCCCTAAATTTTGAGTTAGTTAAGAATATGAGATTAAAGTGATGAAATGGGTTTAATCTTATGGATTATATGGGATAGATTGGAAATGGGTTGTTGATGAGATGATGATGTAGTTTATGAAGAATTGAGACTAATATAATGAATTGAACACTGATTTTCGTATAGGAATAATAGGGTTGTGCATTTGGGTAATTTGAAATTTAAGAAGAAAAATAGAAACCTGGAAACTGCTTCGCGTCGCGACGCTGGAGGGGTTTGCGTCACGACGCGAAAGAGTAAAATTTGGGCACGCCTCTGGTTCATATGTGTCACGACGCGCCTGTAGGCACTGTATTTTTGCATGTATGTCCCAATAATGAGCCTCGAACGGAGGCACTACCTTTAAAGTTACAGAAGTCGTGGAGAACGGACGTCGGGAGGGAAGAGTCAGAAATTGATGACTCGTTGGATATAATTCGCTTCCTTAGCTTCAGGTTCATTTGTTGGACCTCTGTTTTAAAATACATCCCCGGCCCAAACCCTAATTAACACACAAAACAAATCACAAACAAAACTAAAGGAACAAAACACAAAACTAAAAGACAAAAGACAAAATAATAAGACACAAACAAACAAAAAAAGACAAATCACAAGCAAACAATAAACCCTCACACCATGCACCATCCCACGTGAACACACACAAATTCAACTTTAACAAAAACAAATAACAAACACAAAGCAATGAATTTAACCAATGCTTCAAAAAAGAAACCCTAAGCTCTATGCTCCTACCTTCACGCCAATAGCCACAAACAACTCACCAATTCAAACTCAAAAAGACACACGACCCTAGCAGCCCTTGGCACGCCATCACACCATTTACAAACCAAATAGCCACACGCTTCAAATTCCCACATCGACCACACAGCCCCTTCACGCAATAACACACCCAGCAGCCCCCTTCATTCAACATGACCACTCACGTCCCTCACCAAATAACCCAAACAAGACAACTGCCCTCCACTCACAAAAACTCACGACAACCTACCACAAATCAACCCAAACCTCACGGCTCTCTCACAAAACAGTCACACATCGACTACACAAAAAAAACCTTCAACACTCAACAGCACCCACGGCACTTCACAAAAGCCAAATTAAAGGAACCATAACAACCCTAAATTAACTAAACACCTACACGCAGTCATATCTCATGCCCTTCAGCCGCCCATGCACCGATCAAACAAAGGACCATTAACGGCCTCAGACTTTTCAAACAAACACACGTCCCCTAGCCTTCTCTCTCAGCCTGAAGCCAGGACCTAGCAGCCCTTCAAACCTCTAAAACCCTAGACTCCACTCACGCCTCACCTCTCTCTATCCCTTCACGCAACACCATACTCAGTCAGCTCACTCACGAAAGCCAACAGCCCCTCACCAACCTGAAACGCACACAACCCTCACAAAGAAACAAAAAAAAAACCCTCCACAAATTGCCTCAAACTCACGCCACAAACAGCCCTTAAGACTAGCCATAATCCACGTGAAATCCCTCCTAAACCGACACGACAACAACCACAAAATCAGCCCTTAAGACTAGCCCTGAACCGCACCTAAAATACCCACTAATCAGCAGCCCTTATTAGCACCAAAAAATAACCCCGAGAAATAGCCTGAAAACTACAGTGAAAACAGAGAAAACAGCGAACTAGTGAAAACATTGAAAATAGTGAAAATCGCGGACCGGTGAAAATAGCAGAAACAGCGGACTAGTAAAAACAGCGGAAACGATAACTCTTCCGGCACCGTGAAACGCACTCCCGGAAAGTGACTTAAAAGGTAAGACCTGAGGGCACCCTTTATTATATGTTATTTTATTATCCCGGACACGGCATGCTCGGTTGACGTGGAATACGTCCAACCGGGTATGCGAGGTCCTACATTGAGAACGGCCAAATTCCTTGGCCACATAATTATTCCGCATGTGTTAATTTAAGATATTCATGAGTTATGTATTTACCGCTATTCCGACTTACTTTTAAGCATGCAAACTTAGATATAGGATTTACTTTTATGAATGCGAACTAGATTTAGGTTATTCTTGGACATGTATGTTGTGTAGACTTAGTTAAATTATTGCACAAATCTGTTCATTACAAGTGGCATAAGTAAGGGACCATTCTGAACCCAACGGTTTGAGGTCCTCCCTTGCGAGGGGTGAGTGCGGCCTTAAATCATTTTCCCGGTTCACACTGGGTGGCGACTCCATTTTATTCTCCGGTTTAGTCCCCCGCGGGCTACTCCGTACTCCCAACCGGGCCGCGAGCCCGGAACAGCGTCGTCCACGTCTGTGTCCTACAGTCTGGCGACTCCACTAGGATAGAGAATCGACCCCGAAATAATGTCTTGTAATGTTTGTGAGTTGTGCTTTAAATTAACCATGTCTATTGTGGGTTTATGGAGTTTAATCAAAGGCGTTATTAAAGCTAGGTGATGGTTTAGTGTCTTCCTTCATTCATTACCTTTCTATAAGGAAAAACTGCGAAGGCATCTAGATAATCATTACCCATAGCTCATTGTGACAGACTAATTTGGAGGACTTGTTGTTTATTCCTGTCACCAATGCGATAAGAGCCTAAGAGGCTTGGGTATTTAAGAGAGCTTGCTCCACCCTCCCTCTAGGGAATCTACAATAGGAAATCCATTTGACAGTTAGTCACATACCGTAACTCATTGGCACGTACCGTAAGGTATAAAAAAGGTGCGCTCACTTGGTCGTTTGAACCCTTGAGTGGGGAGTCCTAGTTGTGGGCAACCCTTCGTCAGCGAGAGTCTTTGTTTACACTCCTGAAACCTACATGTGAACCTTAGTTGTATGACCAATAAAAGTTATTTCTTTATGATTGTGTTTGAGACCATCGTCATTTGGATTCAGATGGACTTCTTGTCAAAATATGTGAACTTGTTGGGCCATTTAAACTGGGATGAGTTCGTATCCTTTGACAGTCGGCCCAAAAGCTTCTAAAATGCCGATGGGCCATTTTATGTGTAGGCCTCTTATCATTTGAAGTCATTTAGCCATGTTATCGCAAAGTGTAAACCTGTTGGGCCTTTTCAACTGGGACAAGTTTGCATCGAGCGATAGTATGATTGAATGCTTTAAATGATAATGGGCCAACTTGTATAAACATCTTGGTAGACTTGTATATTTCATGAATTACACGCATCATGTTAACCCCTGTGTCTTAAAAGCCATCATAGATATCTGTTGGGTTAGAGAAGAAGACTTGTCAAGAAGAGTTTAGCAAACCTGGATGTCGAAAAGAAACAGAGGAACATAAAACTTTACGGTAAGGATAGAAAGACCATTGTTAAAAAAAAAAAAAAAAAAAAAAAAAAATTTATTATTTGTTTTTAGTCCTTAATAGTTAAGCATGAGTCCGATGACGAAATCGTTTTCTTTAGGGTGAAACCTTAGAAACAATAAGTGCGAGAGGTACACTCATCCGATATTTTGAGTAGTTGATCTCGGCTAGACTCGCGAGCACTTAATTACAGGATCTTAGCAGTAGAAGCCTGAGTAGTTGGTGAAATTACTAGTTGAAGAGATGGCGGATCAGTGAATGATGGTTTGCCTGGATGTCCATACTGGTTGACTTATGCTACGATATATGATATGGTTCGAAACGAAGAAAAGTCTCTAAAAAAAAAAGAAAAATAGGCCACCTATAAACCGATGGGGTTTTAAGGAGGAATATCGGTAACGCAGCGGAATCGCGGAAAATCAAAATTTTCCGATTTCAAAATATTTCTCGGATCAATTAAATAAATTTATTTATTTAATTTTCCAATTATCAAATTCTGAAAAATTACACAAGAAATCAAATTTCTTGGTAATTACCGAATTGCCCCAAAACTTTGTAAATTTATAATTTTAGTCCAAAATTTGTCAAATACAATTTTGGATGATTCTAAATCATTTCTAAAAATTTTTTCAACACATCTAATGCATCAAAATCAGATTTCACACAAATCCCCAATTTTTCTGAAATTGCCGAGAGCACCCCCAATTTTCAGTTTTTTGCAATTTGGTCCTTTTGTTCAAAAACAAGCCAAGATCAAATCCAATTAACCCAAAATTTTACATGCATCATATTCATACCATAATACATCACATATATGAAAAGCCCCAAATTTGGAGAAGGTTATAAACCCTAATTTTTCAATTTCATCAAATTGTCCAATTTTACCAAATCTTTAAAATCCAACACTTTAATTCATTCAATACTTCACCAATCTAGCCTCACCACTTTGAAACAACTCTAGAAAAATTCTAGGTCACCAAGGAGTGGCTTACCAACTCTAGAATGGCAACTTGATTTTCTAAAAATCAAAAGTAAAGCTTAGAAACAATTTCAAGCTTACTTACATGCTTCAATCTTTCATCAAAGTTCACAACCATATAAACACAAACTATAAGAGTAGAGATAACATCAAAGCATCACAAAATGAAGCTAAGCATATTAGAAATATATTCTATGTTGAAGACTTTAAAGAAAAACTTACAAAAACAAGATTTTTCCAAGCTTTCTTCTTTAGCCTCCAAGCCTTTTTCTCTTAATTTCTTTTATGTTTATTTTGTATCAAATGAACTTGTTAAACCCTGAAAGATGAAAAAAACAATATATACCTCACACAAATGCCCTTGGCCGAATTTGGTGAAGGAAAAATATCTAGATATTTAATTTTTGTTTCATTTAAAGCTTACTTTAATCAACTTGCAATTTGATCATTACAACTTTAATGAAAATTCAACAACTCAAAAACAAAAGCAACTTAAAAATATAACACTTATATTTATTTAAGGTCTTGGCCGAAAATGCTAATAAATAAAGGAAATTGATATTTCAATTTTAAACAATTTAAAACAAATATCTAAGAAGTCAAATCCAATTTGACTACCATTTCCTTTACTTTAAAGTCAACAATTTACACTTATAATCATTTCCTAACTTTATCATTTGGTAAGATATTTATATTTTAATTATATTAATCATTTAACAATTAAATAATTAAATAATTAATTAAATACAAATATCTCAAATATATGTATTATATATTTACTTTAAATATCTTAAATACATATATTAATGATATATGTCAAATACATTTATTTGATAATTTATTAATGCGTATTTAATAATATCATATATTAAATAAAAATAAACATTAATTAGGAAATGACGGTTCGGCCCGTTCGCATGTATTTTTCGTTTAACGTTTAAACGATTTATAAATAATCATCATTATTCATAAAAGTTGCCATAGTGCTCTACGAGTATATTTCATTAGTGAGACTCTCTAGATTCAGGTATATCCGTCACAAAATCCAATTTCGTGTCCATAACTTACCCACTCGTAAATTATGACGACCACGGATAAACTCGCTGAATCATACAGGTTGAGGTCATCGCATACGTATAATCCCTCCGTCACAGGTATCTGTATAACACCAAAGATATAGATGTAAACGTCAAATCTCTATAGGTATTATCCCGTCGACGTATCAATTAGCAATCTCTAAATAACATTCGGAACTTACTTCCGAAGTTTACTGTGGCCACAGATTTAACAGACTGCTAATCAAATATGGACTACCAATGCTTTGTACACAGAACTGACGGATCCTATCTTGATACACACAGGATATCCTGAGGATCGGTCCACACCCAATGAACAGACGGAGGTCTGATCTAAATAGATCGGTGACGTGACTGCCATCTAAGTGTGGAGGATGTCTCATACATTCATAGTGGTATCTCAAGTCAAAGTACCACTATGCTACTCAACCCGAGAAGATTCTTATTGACGTTGGTGTACCATCCATTAAGAATCTTCGGTGAGTCGTTCAGTGTTTATCCACTATAAACACCTACACGTCTATACGAGTCTCCCTAGACTCATGGTTCATTGGGATAAACCATCGGACCAAGTCTCAATATACGACATGTACTGGTCTCAACAGATTTGAATAACCGACCCGTATTAGTGAATCTTGACCATGAACTATATTTGATAATATACATTTAGCAGTGACACTTCCCAATGTCAATTACAAACTAGCTTTGTAACTGTGTACTGCATCATATATTATCGGGCCTTTGTCTAATATATACATATCACTAAACAACATTTAGTTTCAATCTAATCGTAATCAGATCGAATACGTATATAAAAACAAGAAGTGCAACCATAATTAAGTAATATTATGGAAAATGGGATGTTCGTATTCATGAATCAGACATAAATATGGTCCGGATTGGCGCTCTGAGCACCAACCCCAATAATTTCTCCCACTTGCTCTAGTGCCAATCCACGGTATCATATACACATCTCAATGTGTATCGTATACACATGGCTCTCAAAAGCTCACCTAGCACTTAAGAGGTAGGCAAAAAGAAGTAGGTCTGCTATTACCTATTGAGTTTGTCAAACAAATTCCATCGTTTCCCATAGTCAGCATCATTAATATTTTGTAGAATCTAAATTATACATTAATATGACTCTGATGCTACATCAATATTGTGCTACAACTACTGAGTTGTCCAAGTATTTAGGGATCAAATCCAAAATACTATGAAGACAACCGCAAGCACAACAACAATACAAAACTTCTAATTTATAAGGTCACTATGGAACTTCATAAGTCAATACTTCATAAGTTGCATCTAATTCCACTAAATAGTAGAATCTTTCGTGACACTCCCACTGCATCTTTTGTGACTCTTTATGACGTAGACTGTCTAACGTCATAATTAGTCTAAAAACTAATATGACCCTATTGGTTGCAGAATGTATTCTCCATGAATTAGAAACTCGTTCTTAATATCTCAAATGTCACAAAGAACGTGTTTCAAGATCCATCATATGGTCTATAGGATATCAAAATAACTCGTAACAATTACGATTAAATCGATATCTACAATCGCACATTATAAAGTATTTATTATGTCATCATCAAATGATTCATAAGATTGATTAGACATTCTAATCAATATCTCTTTCGAAAAAGGAATCATCATTTACGAAAGATGAATACTTTATATAAGACACACAATAACTGTCCAACAGTTATACTAACTGTCATACAGATAGCCTAGTTATGTCCTTCATTAGATTATATCTAATGCACGACTAATATGAGTATCTCACAAGTCTCCAAGTTTTATATCATATATAAAACTTTATATCAAATATAACAGAGACTACTCCCACTGCTTTCACGGAGTAAAGAAGACTTAGGTAAATCTTTTACCTTACAAACATCTCATTATTACTATAATAATGATAATGTTGTTAGGATATATAACACTATAAAGTAATTTGTACGCTCCCACTAACCCTTCAAGCACATATGTATTCTCTATACTTTGAAAAGATCAGACAATCTGACTGATATCAAAAATAGAGAATACGGATTTCCGGAAGACTTATCCGAGTCTACAATAGGCTCTATAAGCTAGCACACTAAACTGCGATCTCAGCAGAACACAAACTCTAGGGCCATTCCAGAATGAACTCTTCAAACAAAGAAATCACAACTGATCTCTTATCTGAATAAGTCATTCAAAAAATATCACTTTGCATTCTTTAGCTAAAATGTACAGTTTAATATCAACATTAACCAATATATCTTTAATTATTCAATTAGTGTGACTAGAGACAAGTTTCCTCAGAATCTAGAATAGATTGCTGAGTATAACTTTTCTCACTGTCATACTGTAAAGGTCAAACCTTTAATAAGCTCACACTGCTTTCGCTGCGCAAACAATTAGAACATATCATGAACTAATTCATAATGAAAGCGTAATCAAGTTAAAAACTTGATCGTAGTAAGCTATAAACAATCTAAGATGTATGGTTCAATGATGAACTTCCAGAATCGATATCAAATATCGCTTCCATTATAAGTTATAGGATACTTTTTCTTCAATAAGAAAACAACAGAACCATTAAGTATCAAACACTCGTGAATGATTATGTTATCCTATTAGACTTGTACGGAAGATGTATAAGGGTTGTTTCATCTTATTAATTACGTAGTTCCAATTATAGTTTATCATTCTCACATTTGACTTCAATAAGTCAAGTCCTTTTTACAATAATTAACATCTGATGTTACACACCAAGTAATAAAATGATTTTATTACTTAGGATCGTAGGAAATATATTTTATTAAATAGAATACAATAATCTATAAAATAGAATAAATGATAAACTTTTACTTATACCTCCGAGGTGTAAGTAATTTCCATTATATAACTATTATATAAATAGAAAGATTCAAATCTCAAACTTTTCAAGATTCGGATTTTCTACCTATACATATCATCTATGCAACTGTGGAAATTAATGGAACCTAAATTAAAAGGATGAACTAGTGTTACTGGAGCATATCCTAAGAGTATTGAAACTAATTTGGTAACATTCAATATAAAACGAATCAAATCATATAAGATTCGACTGCTGCCACTACTCAATTCCATCAAGATGGAATCGTGGAAGAATAATATTGAATAAGAATCATATTCACTGAATAACTTTAGAACTAATTGCTTTAAATTCATATGTTTGATCGTATCAAAGATCTTTGAACAGTTCAAAGACATGTAATGAATTTTAAGGATAGAGTTCTCATAAAACTTCAGATTGAATATATTTGAACAAGTCAAAATGTTCAACCTACGTTTCATCAGAACAGATTGAAAGATCTTGATCATTTCAAGACGTTCAATATGTGTTCTTTCAGTTCAGAAACACGTAACTAAGTTATGACAATTCATAAACTAAGTTACGAAGTAAATAAAACTACCTTAAGCAATTACAATTTATTAAAACTACATACATCTAATGTATCAGTTTAATGAATCTGGTGGTCCAATGTTGATTAAACGAGATTTTAATCACCTTCCTGAATACAATATTCATTAAATGGATAAAGATGTGTGGTGTGATCTTGTATCAAACCATCCTTTACTATACGGAATAAACATCTAATGCTTAAGTGATTAAACTCATAAAGCACCGTTCTAAATTATTTATTTTACCGAATAATTTTTCTTAATGTTTATCTCTACGCCAATGACACTACTAGTTATATTTAAAATATATAACAATTGTTTATAAAGAACAAGTAACTATCCAATAGTCGCGAGTTCCGATATCAAATATCAAAACAATCGTTAACTAATATTTTTAAATAACTAGATGGGAGATCTGGTATCCAATACCTATAGTTGTAGTATTGTGAAAATCGTTATTTTCTATACACAACTATACGCATCTCCTTTCTTTAGCTCTACTATTTATGACAATTCATAAACTAAGTTACGAAGTAAATAAAACTACCTTAAGCAATTACAATTCATTAAAACTACATACATCTAATGTATCAGTTTAATGAATCTGGTGGTCCAATGACAAATCATTGGTTAAACGAGATTTTAATCACCTTCCTGAATACAATATTCATTAAATGGATAAAGATGTGTGGTGTGATCTTGTATCAAACCATCCTTTACTATACGGAATAAATATCTAATGCTTAAGTGATTAAACTCATAAAGCACTGTTCTAAATTATTTATTTTACCGAATAATTTTTCTTAATGTTTATCTCTACGCCAATGACACTACTAGTTATATTTAAAATATATAAAAATTATTTATAAAGAACAAGTAACTATCCAATAGTCGCGAGTTCCGATATCAAATATCAAAACAATCGTTAACTAATATTTTTAAATAACTAAATGGGAGATCTGGTATCCAATACCTATAGTTGTAGTATTGTGAAAATCGATATTTTCTATACACAACTATACGCATCTCATTTCTTTAGCTTTACTATTTGCATTCAACTATTCACAACAATTTTAAATAATTGATTAGCAAATTGTGTGAGACACATTGCCTCTAAAGGTCATTAAAACTAAGAAACGTCATTACTAGATAAACAAATACCTAATAGGGCTTTCTTAATACCAGTCAAGAATCTCGAGACATGAACTAATTCAAGTCAATTCTTACTGCATAAGAAACTATTCTCTCTAAAGTATTATATCCTATAAGAGATGTCTATCCAGATTATCTATCATGACTTAGAAAATAAGTCATTAACCATCTTGATTTTTGAAGAAAATCGGAACAATAATTCCCGATGGTTTAGACCAATCTAATAATATCCTAGTCTAGTAGTATCTAGAACCTATTCTAGAATAACTGCAACCAAGAGTCAAGTCAGATAACATATCAAAATATGTGTGCAGTGAATTAAAAGTTTAATTCTATCTAATATAGATTAAGGAAAACAAACAAGCGGCTATTTCCATAATAATACACACTGCCTAAGTTAAGGAATATTTTAAACTTAGCAGTGCCTCCCACTATTTTACGTAATACCATAATCCCCAACGGAAAAACGAGAATTCAATAATTAAATCGAATTCCATAATGGGAAGTGGACCCCATGAATATATTTTGACTCACAGCAGAGGCACGGTCTCGCCTACGTATATTCACAGGTAGACAACTCATTTGCCAATCACTCAATAGTGACTCCGAGGTTCCGGTCCAGGTCGTTTCTCGTTGTCGCTGCTAAGGCAGGCCCACAAGGAGACGTACCAAGGTTAAACTCGTCAATGATAAACTCAAGTTACTTGCGTAACCCTGACAGCTAGGGCACGTTCAGGATTCCGCTTTCGCTTGAATTTATCTAGTATCTAATATACATCCGGCATAAATAAATCTCTATCGGCTACACCCTCACAGTAGAGGCACTGTCTCAGATGTAGTCACGGAAAAATATTTATAAACCGTATTGACAAGACGGACCAAGAAACAAGTATTCCAAATACCAGTTACTTTAAAACCTTATTAAGCGGGGATATTCCATAAAAGATTCTTTAAAATTTATTTAATCAAATTAAATAAATATATGCATGCAACAAGTAAAGAAAAGAACAAACATTAGATTTTAAAGGGCTAATCATATCGGGGTGTCCAGAATAAGAGAAAAGGCTCTGATACAATTTTGATGGGGTTTTAAGGGGGATATCGGTAAAGCAGCGGAATCGCGGAAAATCAAAATTTTCCGATTTCAAAATTTTTCTCGGATTAAATAAATAAACTTATTTATTTAATTGTCCAATTATCAAATTCTGAAAAATTACACAAGAAATCAAATTTCTTGGTAATTACCGAATTGCCCCAAAACTTTTTAAATTTATCATTTTAGTCCAAAAGTTGTCAAATACAATTTTGGATGATTCTAAATCATTTCTAAAATGTTTTTCAACACATCTAATGCATCAAAATCAGATTTCACACAAATCCCCAATTTTTCTAAAATTGCCGAGAGCACCCCCAATTTTCAGTTTTTTGCAATTTGGTCCTTTTGTTCAAAAACAAGCCAAGATCAAATCCAATTAACCCAAAATTTTACATGCATCATATTCATACCATAATACATCACATATATGAAAAGCCCCAAATTTGGAGAAGGTTATGAACCCTAATTTTTCAATTTCATCAAATTGTCCAATTTTACCAAATCTTTAAAATCCAACACTTTAATTCATTCAATACTTCACCAATCTAGCATCACCACTTTGAAACAACTCTAGAACAATTCTAGGTCACCAAGGAGTGGCTTACCAACTCTAGAATGGCAACTTGATTTTCTAAAAATCAAAAGTAAAGCTTTGAAACAATTTCAAGCTTACTTACATGCTTCAATCTTTCATCAAAGGTCACAACCATATAAACACAAACTATAAGAGTAGAGATAACATCAAAGCATCACAAAATGAAGTTAAGCATATTAGAAATATATTCTATGTTGAAGACTTTAAAGAAAAACTTACAAAAACAAGATTTTTCCAAGCTTTCTTCTTTAGCCTCCAAGCCTTTTCTCTCAACTTCTTTTATGTTTATTTTGTATCAAATGAACTTGTTAAACCCTAAAAGATGAAAAATAATAATATATACCTCACACAAATGCCCTTGGCCGAATTTGGTGAAGGAAAAATATCTAGATATTTAATTTTTGTTTCATTTAAAGCTTACTTTTAATCAACTTGCAATTTGATCATTACAACTTTAATGAAAATTTAACAACTCAAAAACAAAAGCAACTTAAAAATATAACACTTATATTTATTTAAGGTCTTGACCGAAAATGCTAATAAATAAAGGAAATTGATATTTCAATTTTAAACAATTTAAAACAAATATCTAAGAAGTCAAATCCAATTTGACTACCATTTCCTTTACTTTAAAGTCAACAATTTACACTTATAATCATTTCCTAACTTTATCATTTGGTAAGATATTTATATTTTAATTATATTAATCATTTAACAATTAAATAATTAATTAAATACAAATATCTCAAATATATGTATTATATATTTACTTTCAATATCTTAAATACATATATTAATGATATATGTCAAATACCTTTATTTGATAATTTATTAATGTGTATTTAATAATATCATATATTAAATAAAAATAAACATTAATTAGGAAATGACGGTTCGGCCCGTTCGCATGTATTTTTCGTTTAACGTTTAAACGATTTATAAATAATCATCATTATTCATAAAAGTTGCCATAGTGCTCTACGAGTATATTTCATTAGTGAGACTCTCTAGATTCAGGTATATCCGTCACAAAATCCAATTTCGTGTCCATAACTTACCCACCCGTAAATTATGACGACCACGGATAAACTCGCTGAATCATACAGGTTGAGGTCATCGCATACGTATAATCCCTCTGTCACAGGTATCCGTATAACACCAGAGATATAGATGTAAACATCAAATCTCTATAGGTATTATCCCGTCGACGTATCAATTAGCAATCTCTAAATAACATTCGGAACTTACTTCCGAAGTTTACTGTGGCCACAGATTTAACAGACTGCTAATCAAATATGGACTACCTATGCTCTTTACACAGAACTGACGGATCCTATCTTGATACACACAGGATATCCTGAGGATCGGTCCACACCCAATGAACATGCGGATGTCTGATCTAAATAGATCGGTGACGTGACTGCCATCTAAGTGTGGAGGATGTCTCATACATCCACAGTGGTATCTCAAGTCAAAGGAACACTATGCTACTCAACCCGAGAAGATTCTTATTGACGTTGGTGTACCATCCATTAAGAATCTTCGGTGAGTCGTTTAGTGTTTATCCACTATAAACACCTACACGTCTATACGAGTCTCCCTAGACTCATGGTTCATTGGGATAAACCATCAGACCAAGTCTCGATATACGACATGTACTGGTCTCAACAGATTTAACTAACCGACCCGTGTTAGTGAATATTGACCTTGAACTATATTTGATAATATACATTTAGCAGTGACACTTCCCAATGTCAATTACAAACTAGCTTTGTAACTGTGTACTGCATCATATATTATCGGTCCTTTGTCTAATATATACATATCACTAAACAACATTTAGTTTCAATCTAATCGTAATCAGATCGAATACGTATATAAAAAACAAGAGGTGCAACCATAATTAAGTAATATTATGGAAAAAGAGATGTTCGTATTCATGAATCAGACATAAATACGGTCCGGATTGGCGCTCTGAGCACCAACCCCAACATAACCGATAAGCGTGAAGCTACCCATGGGCGAGTATTAGGACCACCATGAGGAAAAATGCTACCTTAAAGGGTAGGTGTATCGGAAAAAGAGAAAGAAAGAAAAAAGAAAAGAAAAAGAAAAAAAAGAAAGTTCAAAAGAAAAGAAAGAAAAAAAAAAGACAAAAGAAAAAGAAGAAAACCATATCATGTTGAGTACGCAGAAGTAATCACAGAGTATGATCAAGACTTCTAGGTTGGTTAGACCTACTAATCCAATTCTCCGAGACGAAATCATCGAGTTGGCTTACTTAAGGATTAAGCTGCGAAAGAGCCTTGGCACACACGCACTTTGAGTCTGGTTCAGATCATTCATTCAAACCTTCGAATTTGAGTTGCGTCGAGTACTTTGAAGGTTCTCTGGTTTCGACGCGAAGCATCCGTTGAGGACGAAAATATGTTTAGCTATTAGGATTATCTCGTGAAAGGCAGCAGTACAGTATGAACCATCATATTGTTAGTATCTGTATTGGGGATGAGTCACAGGGTCGAGGCCCATATCAGTATTAGTTCTGCCGGGTATGGCACTCCGGGTATGGAGACACATCCACATCAGTATCAGTTCTACCGGGTATGGCACTCCGGGTATGGAGACACATCCACATCAGTATCAGTTTTGCCGGGTATGGCACTTCGGTATGGAGACACATCCACATCAGTATCAGTTTTGCCGGGTATGGCACTACGGGTATGGAGACACATTAACATCAGTATCAGTTCTGCCAGGTATGACACTCCGGGTATGGAGACACATCAACATCAGTATCAGTTTTGTCGGGTATGGAGACACATCAACATCAATATCAGTTTTGGGGATGAGTCCCAGGGTTGAGGCCCACATCGACACCAGTATCAGTTTGGGGATGAGTCCCAGGGTCGAGGCCATCATCATCGGCTGTTTTGGCATGTCACATGATCTACTTTGACCTAGTGCAAAAAGCAAAGAACAGAGAGCTCAACCAAGACTGGGGGCGACCAGTCTACCACCCCACGAATAAGGGATGTACCGAGAACTTGAGCCATGTGGTAAAAGAGGACTGAACAATCATCAGAAAAGAACCAGTAGGAGGAAACTGTAAGCAGACCCATGGGGCGACCAAAGACAGTTATAGGCGAACTGGTAGAAGACCTAACCCGACGGAATAGGAAATTCATCCGTGCATGCATGCATACACGTAACGCACTTGCATCCTTTTTATGTATTGTTTTTGTTCACAGGTTTTAAAGAAAAGAAGAAAGTGAAAAATGCAAGCCAACCAGAAACAACAACACACAATCAACGGTTTGGGAATAAAACCCACAATTTAGGGAACAAGACCCTTATCTAAATTCAAATCGGGAACAAGACCCTCAACTCAACTCAATTCAATTCGGGAATAAGACCCACGGGAACAAGACCCTCAACTCAATTCAATTCGGGAACAAGACCCACAACTCAACTCAATTCAATTCGGGAACAAGACCCACGGGAACAAGACCCACAATTCAGGGAACAAGACCCTCAACTAAAATCGGGAACAAGACCCATGGGAACAAGACCCACAATTCAGGGAATAAGACCCTCAACTCAGATCGGGAACAAGACCCACAATTCGGGGAACAAGACCCTCAGCTCAAATTGGGAACAAGACCCATGGAACAAGACCCACAATTCAGGGAACAAGACCCTCAACTGAGATCGGGAACAAGACCCACGGGAACAAGACCCTCAACTCAAAACGGGAACAAGACCCACAACTCAACTTCGGAACAAGACCCACAACTCAACTCAAATCGGGAACAAGACAGTTCAGGGAACAAGACCCACAGTTCAGGGAACAAGACCCTCGACTCAAATCGGGAACAAGACCCACGAGAACAAGACCCACAACTCAACTTGGGAACAAGACCCACAACTCAACTCAAATCGAGAATAAGACCCTCATCTCAACTCAGTAACGGTTCGGGAACAAAGCCCACTCTCTACACAGTTCGGGAACAAAGCCTAAGGGAATAAAGCCCACAGTCAACACAGTTCGGGAATAAAGCCCATATTCAGCAAGTTCGGGAACAAAGGCCACAGTCAACACAGTTAGGGAATAAAGCCCACATTCAGCAAGTTCGGGAACAAAGCCCACAGTCAACACAGTTCGGGAATAAAGCCCACTTTCAACACAGCTCGGGAACAAAGCCTAGGGGAATAAAACCCTATCTTAACACAGTTCGGGAACAAAGCCTAGGGGAATAAAGCCCACTTTCAACACAGTTCCGGAACAAAGCCCAGGGGAATAAGGCCTTATCTTAACACAGTTCGGGAACAAAGCCCAGGGGAATAAAACCCTATCTTAACACAGTTCGGGAACAAAGCCCATATAGTTTGGGAACAAAAGCCCAAAGGTCAAAGCATCACAGGATAGCAGGCAAGTCAGGCGGCAACTGGCGAGCCAAGTAAGTAAAAATGCATTGCATAACTTTGATTGGATTGTCATTGTCACACACTGCACAAATCCCATCAAAGTGGGGGCGACTGTAGGCACTATATTTTTGCATGTAAGTCCCGATGATGAGCCTCGAACGGAGGCACTACCTTTAAAGTTACGGAAGTCATGGAGAACGGAGAACGGACGACGGAATGGAAGAGTCAGAAATTGATGCCTCGTTGGATATAATTCGCTTGCTTAGCTTCGGGTTCGCTTGTTGAACCTCTGTTTTAAAACACATCCCCGGCCCAAACCCTAATTAACACACAAAACAAATCACAAACAAAACTAAAGGAACAAAACACATAACTAAAAGACAAAAGACAAAATAATAAGACACAAACAAACAAAAAAAGACAAATCACAAGCAAACGATAAACCCTTACACCATGCACCATCCCACATCAACACACACAAATTCAACTTTAACAAAAACAAATAACAAACACAAAGCAATGAAAACAACCCATGCACCTCACATGCATCTCACCCAATAATAAACAAACACCAACCACAAAGCAACAAAAATCCATACAAACACCCATACCACCCATAACCACTCATGCAAACCCATGCCATACCCATGAACCACCCATGCCGTCCCTCTCTCTCTCGACACTCTCATTCACGCCAAAAAAGAAACCCTAAGATCTATGCTCCTACCTTCACGCCAATAGCCACAAACAACTCACCAATTCAAACTCAAAAAGACACACGACCCTAGCAGCCCTTGGCATGCCATCACGCCATTTACAAACCAAATAGCCACACGCTTCTAAATCCCACATCGACCACACAGCCCCTTCACGCAATAACACACCCAGCAGCCCCCTTCATGCAACACGACCACTCACGTCCCTCACCAAATAACCCAAACAAGACAACTGCCTTCCACTCACAAACACTCACGACAACCTACCACAAATCAACCCAAACCTCACGGCTCTCTCACAAAACAGTCACACATCGATTACACACAAAAAAAAAACCTTCAACACTCAACAGCACCCACGGCACTTCACAAAAGCCAAATTAAAGGAAGCATAACAACCCTAAATTAACTAAACAACTACACGCAGCCATATCTCATGCCCTTCAGCAGCCCATGCACCGATCAAACAAAGGACCATTCACGGCCTCAGACTTTTCAAACAAACACACGTCCCCTAGCCTTCTCTCTCAGCCTGAAGCCAAGACCTAGCAGCCCTTCAAACCTCTAAAACCCTAGAATCCACTCACGCCACACCTCTCTCTATCCCTTCACGCAACACCATACTCAGTCAGCTCACTCACGAAAGCCAACAGCCCCTCACCAACCTGAAACGCACACAACCCTCACCAAGAAACAAAAAAAAAAACCCTCCACAAATTGCCTCTAACTCACGCCACAAACAGCCCTTAAGACTAGCCATAATCCACGTGAAATCCCTCCTAAACCGACACGACAACAACCACAAAATTAGCCCTTAAGACAAGCCCTGAATGTCACCTAAAATACCCACTAACCAGCAGCCCTTATTAGCACCAAAAAATAACCCCGAGAAATAGCCTGAAAACTACAGTGAAAACAGAGAAAACAGCGAACCAGTGAAAACATTAAAAACAGTGAAAACCGCAGACCGGTGAAAATAGCAGAAACCGCGAACTAGTAAAAACAGCGGAAACGATAACTCTTCCGGCACCGTGAAACGCACTCCCGGAAAGCGACTTAAAAGGTAAGACCTGATGGCACCCTTTATTATATTTTATTTTATTGTCCCGGACACGGTATGCTCGGTTGACGTGGAATACGTCCAACCGGGTATGCGAGGTCCTACATTGAGAACGGCCAAATTCCTTGGCCACATATTTATTCCGCATTTGTTAATTTAAGATATTCATGTGTTCTGTATTTACCGCTATTCCGACTTACTTTTAAGCATGCAAACTTAGATATAGGATTTACTTTTATGAATGCGAACTAGATTTAGGTTATTCTTGGACATGTATGTTGTGTAGACTTAGTTAAATTATTGCACAAATCTGTTCATTACAAGTGGCATAAGTAAGGGACCATTCCGAACCCAACAGTTTGAGGTCTTCCCTTGCGAGGGGTGAGTGCGGCCTTAAATCATTTTCCCGGTTCACACTGGGTGGCGACTCCATTTTATTCTCCGGTTTAGCCCCCCCGGGCTACTCCGGACTCCCAACCGGGCTGCGAGCCCGGAACAGCGTTGTCCACGTTTGTGTCCTACAGCGCCTTGGCCTGCGTCGCGACGCGAGTTCATAATGTGGCCCGAATCAGTTTTAAGCCATCTCTGTTCCTTTCTAGCATGCTTGAGGCCGCCATATAGGTCTCGTATCAGTTCGTATGTATACCTTACATCGAGATATAAGCACAATAAGCCTTATAGACAAGATATGTTGACGCATCACTCAGCTTAGTTAAATTCTGATATACATTTTTACAACTTACATGCTAATTAAGTACCGATCATAGATTATCCACATGAATCGCAATTTCCTTCGATAAGTGAGTGGACACTACTCTTTCTTTTATTGATTTTTATTATGTTATTTTGTAAACAGACTTATTTTTTACGCTTTAGGGCGTTAGATTACTTTTATCACTGTTACTTCATGAAGATTTATGTTTCAAGTTATGTTTGAGACAAAAGTGTTTTTCAGGCATGAGTTCTTGGTTTTCCGGGGCATGGGGGTAAAACCCACCCCAATATGTGACTTGAGATATTTTGGAATTGACGGACAGATGACATGTGCACATGTAGAGGACTTGGGGGACGTCGATACATAACGCCCCCAGATCCTAGTTCAGGGCTAGGGGGATGGTGATACGGAACGCCCCTAGACCCTAGTTTCAGGGTCAGGTAGTAGCATGGATCAGCATTACCGGCTCTAGTTCATTGGCTTGGGGGACGGCGATACGTAACGCCCCAAGACCACCAGTTTCAAGGACATGAGTGACATGCTTTGGTGGACAGCGATACGTAACGCCCCAAAGTCATGGTTTTGCATTCCTGGCTCCAGTTAGGCATATGGGGGATGGCGATACGTTACGCCCTCATACGTCAAGTTTTCAGACACATATCAGTTTTCAGATAACAGATTTTCAGAAAAAGAGTTTCTAGACATCAGATTTTCAGAACACTGTTTTCAGAGAACGAATTTTAGAAACAGATTTCATGGTTTAGAGAGTCAGTGACTGCAGTGGGTAGAGTGTTGGGGTCTTGTATACATACTATGTCCGGGATACTTGTATGCGGGGCGCTACCTCTCCAGTATCCGATCCTCGAGTACGTCCTCAAAATTTCTATAGACATGTTAGTGAGCCTTCCTAGACTAATCGAATAGTATTCTTTACGAGAATAATTATACTCTAGGTCCAAGATTAGGAATCTTCGTGAAGTTATTCAGCCTATTACTAGAAGAATAAACGAGCTATGAAACCAGACAGTAGGATTTTAAGAAAGTTATCAAGGGAGTGAGAAAGGAAAGCCATAAAAAAAGTAAAGAATGATGCATAAGAGTATAAGTAGCCAGAGATAAAGAATAGTAAAGAGATGAAATAAGGCGGTGAAATTTTGAGGATATCTACCCTGGACAATAGAAAGAGAATAAAAAAGCCCGAACAAGTAATAGAATGCCTAGAAGATGTAAGATCCATTCCTTCCTCAGAACATTCCTTCAAGTTGAATTAATAGTCTTCAAGATAGTAAAGTCCCATGAGTACCCACCCAGGAAAATATGAAGAGAAAGGAAAAGTTAGAAAGAGAAGTAAGAGACATAATGAAGATATATATACAATCAGAAGTAAATAGAGATAGACGAATAGAAACAGATAGATAAGAAAGTGTCAAAATCTGTAGAAGTAAGAATCAAAGACATGAAGTTAGATAATAAATGACAATACCAGAGCTTGTAGTAAAGAAGAGTGTAACAAGACTAAAACTGAATAAAAAACCGAGTAGATCTAAGCCAAGTTTCTTTCCTTCAAGCGAGATTTATTTCCTCCTCAGAAATTCTTCCAAGGTGACCTAATAACTCTCGAGCACCTAGAATAAATAGCGAATTCCCCGAATAACCAAGGACATCTATAAGGTAGAAGAAGCAAGAAAGTCAAGGTCGATCGTGGAAACTTCTAATGAATGTGGGATGACATAGGGATGTAGAGATTTTAGAATCCCCAAACCCAGGCCCACAAGCAAATAAGATAAATGACGTCAGAAAGTGATTAGTTGCCATAGTCAATGAATCCAATAAATAAGGCCCCGACCTACCCAGATTCTTGCTCCTCCGTGATACCAGTTAAGGAAGCTGTTCTGACGGAGTCTATCTCATACCTACCCTACATGATCAATAGATTCTATCAGGACATAGTAATACTAGAGCAATGATGTAGAAACCCATTGAGACACAAATAAAAGAATCGACGAGATATAGAGCAGTTCCTACCAGCATAGATATAGACGACTGTAAGAAACCCAATAAGAGTTTACCTTAAGAAATGGAAAGACCTGGAAGGTAGATAACCAAGAAAAGATTTCTGGAAGTCTCAGAAGATATGAAGAGGAGAACCCAAGAATAAAACAAGTCAGCGCTAGGCCTACAAGACTAGTGGGAGTCCACAAGATAGACCAAATATCGTAGAACCCACAGATAAGCCTAAGACAATAGTAAACCCTAGAAGAATATAAGAAAAAATTGGAGAGGTTGGAGACATTTTTGTACTGATAAGAGTACCAGTACAGACAGTAGATTAGAGTGCCAAAATTGAAACTTATAGCAAGAATATAGATCATGGATCTAGAAAGTAATCAGAAGTATCAGTCACCACTAGCGTTGGCGGTACAACTTAGAACCAAAAGCCAAGATATGAAAGATATAAAAAGAGATGTGAAAGGTAACAAGGAAACTCAGAACGAATCATCACTAGAATTAGTTGTATGGCGTAGAGCCAAGGAGATAGGATCTGAAAAAAGTAAGAAAAAACAGAAGTGTCAGGAAGATTCAGTACGTTTAGAGACACAGATAATTTAATTTGGAGATAGCCAGGATAAGAGAAGACTCTAACTAAGCCAGTGAGCATAAGACCATCTCTCAACTTAGAGCCCATTAAAAAGAATGACTGGTAGAGTAGAGGAAAAACATGAAATGGAATAGTTCAAGGCTACAATAAGTTAAACTAAGCCTAGAAGCCTCATAGAATTAAGAAGCAAAGACTTAAAAGTACGAAGAGACTAGTGAAAACAACTCTTAGGGACATAGTGAACAACTTATAAAGAATTTATCGTTATTAAGAAGAAAGGATTAGACAAAGAGTAGTACCCGGACCAAAGATTTAGTAGAATATATCCTAAGTAATCGAAATAGATAGAGTCTTCAAAAAGTTAAGGGACTAAGGAGTGGAAGGAACTGAGACAATGGAGAAAAATTTGTGGCGGAATAAGTTTCTTAAGGAAGAATAGCAAAGAGAATATAATAGTACTCAGAGGGTTAAACAATATGGACTAAACAAGAATGAGTGCAGAGGTAGTACGAGAAAGTTGTTGGACAACAGAGCTCTAGAAGAGTTTCACAGAAGAGGTGGAGAGATCGATTGTTGAAAATGATCAAGAGTAAAATAAGAGAAGGCAAATCAGACAGTTTTAGTAGTAGTACCATAGCAGGGAAGCCAACACCAGATAGGAAAACAACAAAATCATAAGTTTATAGATTAGTAACATAAACAACTGCAGCATGTATACTTAGTAAGGACACCACCACCGGGAGACACCATGACAATTCCCACCCTCCCAACCCTCATTAAACAATGGCAACAGAAACAGATCTTCAAGGTTACCTCAAGATATTCCCAGAAATAAGTGAAAATGTAGTAAAAGAAGACCAAAAACATAAGACCTTCAGATGTAGTTTAAGGACGAAATAAAGTGAGAGACAGTTCTGAGTAAAAGAGTCAGAAAGGAAGTTGTTAAGTTGGAACGGTACATAAATAAAGTAGTAGTCAAGTAATAACCGAGATTTCAAGAAACCACAGATTGATGAAATGATAGGTACGTAAAGAAAAAAGATAGTCCCCAGGTAAAAAGACAGAGACATAGACCAAGAAAGTTCTCAGTAGATAGTAGAATAAAGCAGGGGATGAAAATAGTCCTAAGGAAAAAGTTAGAAAGTGAAGCTATTAAGGTACAACGACGGTAGAAGATAATACTTAATAAGTAAAGACAAAAGTAAGTAACAACAAGGTAATTTTAGGACAGCTTTAGCCACAAGTATAAGTGGTTTGGTATATTCGTTTCATAGTACGGAGACGAAGGATAAGTTATTGCGAAGCTGTAATTGATATAGAAAATGAATTCCCGAGCTACGGAATATTGGCGGGTATTTTAGTAACAACCTTTGAAAGAAAAGTACGAAAGAGTATAAACTTTAACCAGAACCAAATCACTAACATCGATATGGATATCAGGGATTACCGTTTAAGTACCAAAGTGTACGTCCTTAAGCTTGAAGTTTTAGCCAATTGAGGAGAGACCATTAGGAAATCACCCAGAAGCAATATTCTTAGTACAAGCATCATTGATAGACAATAATACTAAGCTAAGAAACCCTAAACAATATTACAAGCAGATGGAGTTTGGAAAGGAGAATATAGAGAATTAAGTACCTAAATGATGAGACAAAAGATTAAGATCAAGTTAAGTGATTAACGAGCATAAGTAACGATCTAAACGAAGAGACTTCCTAGGAACAAGGAAAGTTGAGCACCGTTAGAGGACCGGAAATGAAGCAGTTAAGAATACTCAGTAATAATCTTATGAAACAAAGAACGAAGTGGTACTTCTCATAAAAGAATCTAAAGGATATCCACTGTAGCCACGAATTCTAAAGCAGTTTACCTAAGTACGACAAAAGGATCAAGAAATAAGTTAGATATTAAGAATGATGGACGACCTCATATGATATGATCCAGGGTACCCTCCAAAGGGTCCTCAACGACATAGTTCAAATGGGCTTATTGTGGGTTAATTTGTATTCAATATTCAAGTCCAAGACAACTTTAAAACCTAAAGAATCGGATTGAAATAGATGAAAATGAAGCAAGCCCAATATAGAAGCAGCTTTGACGAATCAAGCCGAATTAAGTCCGACACTAAAAATTTGGCCAAGACAAGACTTAATGGGCTTGAGACACATAATTTGGGCCTAGTTACATGAAGGCCACGAAATTTAGGAGCTTTTGGTGCAAGGAGACAACTTTAGACATTTTTTGGAACAATTGTCACATTTATTGACTTATTAGGCACCTTTGTTGGATTTTTGTGATTTTTTTGTTTTTCCTTTATTGAATTTCATGGCAAAGTTTTTGATTAAATTTCTATTACTTTTGACTTTCTTGGAAAGTTGTCTAGGTTGTTAAATGACCATTAAGGGCATAGCTTTTAATTATCCATAAGTTAGCAATTTAGGGTGTTTTGGTCTTTTGCACTATTAGGGTTTCTTTTATTGTAATATATATTGTAACATTTATTTTTTAATGAAAAAGAATCATCAATTTCGAAATTAGCTTCATCTTGAAAGCTTGGCTTTGTCCAAAAATTGCTTAAGGGAGGGATTCCCCTTATTTCATGCAATCGACTTATCTAAGGCGTGGCAACCTTAGTGGCGTCTCCGTGCTAGCATAACACTTCAAGGAATCATCTTAAGGGTTCTCAAAGACAAGTTCTTTTTGGGTCTTCTTTGTGGCCTTAGAAGGGTTTTGTTCCTATAAAATCAAATTCGCGGTGCTTGGGGTTTGCTTGGCCTTAAACATCCAAGTGAGTTCCGCGTCATTTGGTATCAGAACTTAGGGTTCCAAGGTCTGATTTTTCTATCTTTACTTTGTGTTTTTTATTTAGTTTTTATTGTGTTTTGAGATGGAAAAAGAATTTGAGACCATGGATAGAAATTTTCAAAATAATTTGGTCTTCGTCTTTCATACGAGATGTCGCATCAACTCTAGAGCATGTAGTATGATCATCAGCAGAAAAGATCCTACTAATTTTGCTAGTACTACACTAGTGGAAAAGTTGGGATTACCATTGATACTTATGGATAGACCTTACATTTGGATAAGTGAATTTGGCGAGGTTGAAGTTAGTCATAGAGTTGTGGTAAGTTTTGCTATTGGGGAAAATATGTTGATGAGGTAGTTTGTGACGTAGTTCCCATGAGTACTACATATATATAATTGGGCAAACCTTGGTATAAATTTAACAAAGTGGTTTATGATATGGACAAGAATATGTATAAGGTCAAATATGGTGAGAAAGTCATTTCTATCATTCCTTTATCACCACAACAAGCATATGATGATGTGTTATATTTTCAAAGAAGTACGAGTAGTGAGAGACATGGTAATGTCGATAAAGTACATTATATTGAGCCATCATAAAATGACATGGGTAATGATATTGTTGAATAATTTGTTATAAATGAGATTGTAAGACAACAAGTTGGGGTAGTAGCCGAGAGTTTTAATGAAAGAGAGATCATTAGCGAGGCTAAAATGAGTGAGAATGCTTGTGATGCCATGAGCATTGAGGGAGTAAACACTTGTGAGACCGAGAGTTGTGGGTGTGTTATTGTGAGTGACATGGTGAGTGGAAATACATGTGAGACTATTAGCATTGAGGCAATAAACACTTGTGAGGTAGTGTGCTTTGAGGTTGATAAATACAGTGAAGCTGAGCATGTGTGTGAGGTCTTTGCAAGTAAGGTTGAGATAGTGGCCATGTGTGATGATGAAGCCGTGAAAGCGAGTGAAAATGAAGTGGATG
This sequence comes from Zanthoxylum bungeanum, assembly GCA_019454045.1. Lineage (NCBI taxonomy): Eukaryota > Viridiplantae > Streptophyta > Magnoliopsida > Sapindales > Rutaceae > Zanthoxylum > Zanthoxylum bungeanum. Next base: position 43,760 of record SKCR01044511.1, on the reverse strand, counting down.
TGGTAGTGAAGTTTTTACCTAACACAAACTCTAGTATTTATGTTTATTCATTGCAGGTGCACGTGGTCAAGTATGATTTATTTATTTTCCAAGACATCATTCAATTGATTTTGTCATAACTATCTATGGTTCGGGTTCAGATTCGAGGACGAATCCATTTCAAGAGAGGGAGAATGATATGATCCAGGGTACCCTATAGAGGGTCCTCGACGACATAGTTCAAATGGGCTTATTGTGGGTTAATTTGTATTCAATCTTCAATTCCAAGACAACTTTCAAACCTAAAGAACCGGATTGAAATAGATGAGAATGACGCAAGCCCAATATAGAAGCAGTTTTGACGAATCAAGCTGAATCAAGTCCAACACTAAAAATTCGGCCAAGACAAGACTTAATGGGCTTGAGACACATAATTTGGGCCTAGTTACATGAAGGCCACGAAATTTAGGAGCTTTAGGTGCAAGTAGACAACTTTAGACATTTTGGGAACAGTTGTCACATTTGTTGACTTATTAGGCACCTTTGTTGGATTTTTGTGATTTTTTTGTTTTTCCTTTATTGAATTTATTGGCAAAGTTTTTGATTAAGTTTCTATTACTTTTGACTTTCTTGGAAAGTTGTCTAGGTTGTTAAATGACCATTAAGGGCATAACTTTTTTTTTTTTTTTGGAAAATTACAAAGGGCATAACTTTTAATTAGCCATAAGTTAGCAATTTAGGGTGTTTTGGTCTTTTGCACTATTAGGGTTTCTTTTATTGTACTATATATTGTAACATTTATTTCTTAATGAAAAAGAATCATCAATTTCGAAATTAGCTTCATCTTGAAAGCTTGGCTTTGTCCAAAAATTGCTTAAGAGAGGGATTCCCCTTATTTCATGCAATCTACTTATCTAAGGCGTGGCAACCTTAGTGGCGTCTCCGTGCTAGCATAACACTTCAAGGAATCATCTTAAGGGTTCTCAAAGACAAGTTCTTTGTGGGTCTTCTTTGTGGCATTGGAAGGGTTTTGTTCCTATAAAATCAAATTCGCGGTGCTTGGGGTTCTATCCGTTGCGAGGGGTTTGCTTGGCCTTAAACATCCAAGTGAGTTCCGCGTCATCATATGTTTACTAGTCAAAAGATAAATGATCAGTCGGGCAAAGACTTTAGCTGTTACGTTATTTGGAAGCCTCGATGATACAAAATAGTTACCCCAAAGTATGAAGATCACATTAACAAGTTAGTGTACAACTCTATTATAACTTCCAAGGTAAGACATTCTAGCTTCAGTAATCCTGAGACCTAAGATAAGATCCCAAGTTTAAAGAGGATTCGAGGACGAATCCTACATAAGGGGGGTGAATTTGTAACGACCGGAGGTCCCTACTACTATTGACTCGTTGACTGTAGTACTATTACACCGCGAGAAAAATGTTACAAGATATAACGTATATTTGAGTATATATTCACAGAACGAATTTATGGATAAACAGGAAATTCTTCGAGACTTCGATACGGGATTCTGTGATATTCCACTACGAGCAGCCCATAGTATTTGGGTCGTAATATTCTCATACGAACTCCAATTTTTATGAATTTTAATCGTCAGAAAGTTAAGATCGAGATCTACAACTTTCACGTTGAATATGTTTCCAAATTTGGACCAGAAATAGGCCAAAACTGTAAGTCAAAAATTCAGATGAATAGTGATTTCGGGTCTAATTGGAAGATTCTAAAACTTTCCCCTCACTTCCACACTTTTCTCCAATCTTCCAAATTTCATACAACCCCCACTATATAAAGAGTATACTATTCACAAATCACAAAATTTTGAAACAAAAAGAAAGAAAAAAGTCGTGAGATGAGGAAGAAAGAAGAAGAATAAGAAGAAGAAGAAGAAAAGAAGAAGAAGAAGAAGAAGAAAAAGAAAAAGAAGAAAAGAAATATAAGAAAAGAAAGAGAAGAAAAGAAGAAAGTGTGAAGAAGGTAGAGGTAAGAAGAATGGCATCCATGGATTTTGATGATAAAATATTAGATGAATGATATAAGCATATTAGAAATTGCTTTTAGTAACATGACATGTGTGGGAAATGAGAGAAATCCCTAAATTTTGAGTTAGTTAAGAATATGAGATTAAAGTGATGAAATGGGTTTAATCTTATGGATTATATGGGATAGATTGGAAGTTGGTTGTTGATGAGATGATGATGTAGTTTATGAAGAATTGAGAGTAATATAATGAATTGTACATTGATTTTAGTATGGGAATAATAGGGTTGTGCATTTGGGTAAATTGAAATTTAAGAAGAAAAATAGAAACCTGGAAACTGCTATGTGTCGCGACGTTGGAGGGTTTTACGTCGCGACGCGAAAGAGTAAAATTTATGCACGCCTCTGGTTCATGTGCGTTGCGACGTGCCCTAGCATGCATCGCGATGCGAGTTTATAATGTGGCCCGAATCAATTTTAAGCCATCTCTGTTCCTTTCTAGCATGTTTGAGGCCGCCTTATAGGTCTCGTATAAGTTCGTAGGTATACCTTATATCAAGATATAAGCACAATAAGCCTTAAGACAAAATATGTTGACGCATCACTCAGCTTAGTTAAATTCTGATATACATTTTTACAACTTACATGCTAATTAAGTCCTGATCATAGATTATCCATACGAACCATAATTTCCTTCGACAAGGGATCCAAAGCCAGCTAGATTCCAAAATAGTGAGTGGACACTACTATTTCTTTTATTGATTTTTATTATGTTATTTTGCAAACAGACTTATTTTTTACACTTTAGGGCGTTAGATTACTTTTATCACTGTTACTTCATGAAGATTTATGTTTCAAGTTACGTTTGAGACAAAAGTGTTTTTCAGGCATGAGTTCTTGGTTTTCCGGGGCATGGGGGAAAAACCCACCCCAGTATGTGACTTGAGATATTCTGGAATTGACGGACAGATGACATGTGTGTAGATGACTGGGGGAACGACGATACATAACGCCCCCAAATCCTAGTTCAGGGCTAGGGGACGGTGATACGTAACGCCCCTAGACCTGGAAGTCACATCAACTTTGAGTGATGTGATGCATGTCACTTTTGTGATTGATGTGAGTTGTTGGAGGCATTAATGCCTTGTACCAATTTTGGAAATTGAATTATTGTATTTGATTTTTGAAATCAAAACACATAACACAACTTCATCTTCTTTTTTTCTCTCCCTCACGGCACTTGGTGCCATTTTCTCTCTCAAATTCTCTCATTGGCCGAGAGTTAAAAGAAGCAAATGAAAGATTTGTTGCAAGTTTTTCATGGTGCTAGCACATCCAATGAGTCATTCAAAGGTGATATAGAAACCTATTCATGAGCATGGAATCATTCACAAAGCTTGGAGCTTGAAGAACACAACAAATGGACCTTGGCCGAAACACACAAGGAGGAAAAGCTTGGAGCATAATTTTTTGTTGTCTTCGCATCGCAAAAGCCGATCAAAGTGAGTATTTCCGCTACTTTACTTTGTTGTATTCGCACATTTCATTGCTTAATTGATCTTGGTTTGACCTAGAAAACCCAACAATGGTATCAGAGCGATTATTAAGTATGAAATTGGATTAAGGGTTCTTATGCTAAAATTTGGGTAAAATTGATTTGAGCATGATTTGATAAAATTGATTGATTGAGTATGCTTGAATGATGATAACTTAGAGTTATGCATGATCAATTTGATGAAAATTGAATTGGATTAATTTTTCCCCAAATATTGGGCTTGGCCGAATGCATGAGATGCCCTAAAGTCATGGTAATTTTGTGTTTTGATCATTGGATGAGTTGAAAGACATTGGATAAATTGATTTATGATTTAATTGGATTGAAATCGAAATCGGATTTAAAAATCCCTACAATTGCCGTGACATCAAAAGCATGGAAATGAGATGATTTTTTGATTCAATAATGTTGGACATGTGTTGATGATGATTAGCATGATTAATTATGTAAATTGATATTTTGGAAATGTTAATTTGACTAATTAATTATGGCTAATGCACTTTAATTGATTAAATTGTGAAATTTGGAATTTTAGAATTTAATTAATTGAGCTTAATTTGGAATTGGGCTAATAAAGTTGTATTTGAGCTTAATGGGCTTGGTTGGGCCAAGTTTGGTTTAGGTTAATTGGTTGGATCCAATTGGACCTAAAACCATTTCCATAAAGTCCAAATATGATTAAATGGGCCTTTAAAATTTTAATTGGACCTAAATTGATTTTTGGCAAAGGATGATTCCTTATTGGGCTTTGGTTGCCAAAGTCCATGCCTTATATATTAATTGAAAGCCCATTGGACTTTAATTAAATAGACATTGAATGTTAATTGGGCTTTGAGACCCGTTTAGATTAGATTTAGAATCTAAGTCGACAAGGCTCATTAATAAAGTGTAATTATTTAATTTGGAATTAAATGAAGAATTAGTATTGAATACAAATTAAATTGGATTTAATATTGTAGTTTAATATAATTCAAGAATTCGTACTTTGAGTACTTATTCTTAAAACGAGTTGGACTCACGCAAATCAAATCGTTGTTTGAACATTGGATGGTCATTAATTTCAGATTAATTAATTGGATTAGATTGATTGATAACATGCTTTGTGTGAATACATGGATGTGATGTATGAATAATGTATATCAGATGAATATTAGATGGGTGAGGGCAATTTTGGAAATTGTTGTAATAAATTTAGAATTTATTAAATTGGACCTGCGTGTCCAGCCTATTACCTCTTGACTCTTTGTATTTCTCTTCTCACATATTCCCCTAAATGTAAATGAGGTTTCTTTAGAAGTGCTATGTAATTGGGTAGAAGTAAAATTTGTGCTAGCAGGAGAGAGGAAATGGAGAGATTTGTTCTAGGAACAAGATGTTTTAAATATTCATCCGCATATCATTATTAATTTATTTATCGCGCCTTATTATGCTTTTAGAATGCATGCTTAAGGGTGTATGATGAGACCTAATCAAAGATAATTAATTGGTTGCCAATTACGCGAAAAACCCTCAAAATATATTAAGTGTTTTTCCTTCCATTGAATGATTCATTCTCAAGATCCAAGATTGGCACTGGTTTGTTGGCCAAAGTCAAGACCTTTGTCCATCGCGGATGTGTTTGAATCATGAAGGCTTTGTTCCATATCGTATGTCTTGTCCAAGTTGTGATTTGTTGGCCAAAGTCAAGATCACTTCTTGTCCATCGACATCGATTACGAAGCTTTCCAAGGTCAATGGGTCCCGCTTAACTGGAATCATTAAGTTTGTTGTGCCAAAGCCAAGGCTTAGTTGATTCAGAAGAAAAAGGTTAGGGAATATATCGGATATATTGGCATATATTAGATATATGTTTCGGACTTGGATGTCCACCTACTGGATCTAGGAATTGGATGAGATCCAATTGATCTTAGAGATCTACCTAGTTAAATATCATACAGCTTGTTGGCCAAAGTCAAGGTTGTGTGTTATTTAACGGGATCCTAGCCCACTAGGAAACAAGGTTTCCCGAGTACTCAACAGAGGGTTAGAGGCTCACCGAAAAATAGTTGGAGGCAAGTATTAAATTTGCAATTTCGTTTAGATACTTGCCAATACGCGCATTTCAATTTTTCGTCATTAATCAAATATATATTAGTTGGACTAATATTTAATCATTGTTTTAATTAAACAGTTGGACTGTATTCAAACTATTTCATTTATAGTTGATTATATAATTGGATTATAGTAATCAATATATTTGAATTTAACCAATCAAATTATAGTTGATTATATAGTTAGACTATAGTAATCATTGTAATTAATAGTACCCGAAATCGTTGATTAGATAATTGGACTATTGGAATCAAGATAACTGAAAGATTATCGTTTAGAATATAATCCTGGGAAAATGTCTTTAAGCGGCTTTGATTTTCAAATTGGGAATAATACCTCAGGATAGTCTTGGGAACTGAGAAGTTATTCTATTTGATAGAGAAACATCTCGGGCCTAAGCCCAGAGTTGAGCAAATAGTAGAACATGATCTTTGGAAGATTCATGTAATGATAACTTTAGTGCTCAATCCTTTATGCTTGATCCAATGACACTTTAATTCCGTCGTCAGACTAAAAGGATTAGATCCTTATAACATGATGTTGAAATTAAAGATCTTCATATATCTATTCTTAGATCTTAGAAGTACTAATTGCAAAAGAACTCTTTCGCTCGCGTATGTTAGAGGGTACATCTGTCGAGCACTACCAAAGATTTGATATTATAGTCTCTACCCGAAAGCTGGGGCAGGTTCATTATGAACCAAGAGTAAACTCTTGGAGAGTTGAAGGCTATGCTCAAGGAGGCAGAGCCAGAGCTTCTAAAAGGGGCAAAGGTAAAATCATCACAGTCTTCTAGGAATACAAAGGACATATCCCAAGATGTCTGCCTAAATTATGGCAAACGGGGTCACTGGAAGCGTGACTGCAGTATGGACAAGACAGACATGAAGGAAGTAAAGGCGAGGCAAGGCTCCGGCTTCAAGTATGTTTGTCATAAACATGTTGGATGCTGGTTTCAAAATTGGATTTTATACTAGATGTGGTACATAGATATGTATTGATGTGCGGGATCTGCTGATAGGCAGGAGACTGGCTTCAGTTGAGATTTACCTACGAGTCGGAAACGGGACAAGAGTCGCTGTTTTAACCGTAGAAACCTAAGTTTAGGAACTACCTTTCGGGTGTGTACTTAAATTAGGAAACTGTTATAATGTAACTAGTTTGACTAGAAACATTATCTATATATCAAAGTTTAACCCGTTACGGGTATACCTTTATAATCTAGAACACTAAAGTGTTTTATTATATAAAGATGATATTGAGATAAACACATTAGATGTGAATAATAATATTTATATTTTGAATATAAATGAATCTCAAATACATATGACATGACAAACAAATAGCTCAAACTGAATTAATCAGATGAGACTTATTTGTGGCATTGTTGTCTAGGACACATCAAACAAGACTCGTATATCCACACTTTTGAAGAGTGGGTACTATGATAGATTTGATTCTATTCAAATAATGTCTACGAATCTAGTTTATTAGGAAAAATGTCTAAAATACTTTTTACTTGGTAAAAGTACAAATGCCACCAATCTGTTAGCCCTCGTTCATAGTGACGTAAGTGGGCCCATGTCTAGCTAGGCTAGAAGTGGATATGAATACTTCGTAACCTTTACGGATGTAGCATCGCGTTATGGTTATGTGTTTCTTTTGAAACACGAATCAGAAACTTTTGATAAATTCAAAGAGTTTCGACACGAAGTAGACAGTCAGATCGGCTAAAATATTAAAACTATCACGGTTAGACCGTGATGGAAAATACTTAAGCAATAAGTTTCTCGAATATTTGAAAGAGTATAGTATTCTTTCATAGTAGACTCCTCTCGGAACACCTCAATTATGACGGTGTGTCCGAACAGAGAAACCGAACCTTGTTGGACATAGTAAGGTTAATCATGAGTCGCTCTGTGCTACCATTTTCCTTATAGGGATACGCATTAAATAGTGCAACACTTATTTTGAATAAGGTTCCATGAAAATCTGTTAGACAGACTTCATATTAGATATGAACATGAAAGAAACAAGGTTTTCTCATTCCTGAAGATTTGGGAATGCTAGGCATATGTTTGGATGATACCAAACTAGAACCCAAATCGGATAAGTGCCTAATTTGTGGGTTATCCTAGGGTAACCAAAGTATAATACTTATACAACTCACAAGAGAATAATGTAATTATTCCTCGCCATGCGGTTTTCCTCAGAGGAATACCTATATGCAGTGGTAAGAGAGGAAAGTAAAACTCGATGAAAATCGGAGTAATACTGTTCTAGGCACCGATTTCTTAATGGAACACAAACAGTTCATCAAGGATAAAACTGTACCACAATCTTCAAATACACAAGAACCGCGCAAGTCGGAGAGAGTCAGAAAATAACCTGGGAGGTATGGGTTTCTGATCTCACCTCATGAAGATGTCAATCTTATTGAGGAAGACGAACTGGCTATGTATGAGGAAGTGATACAAGGTATCGACTCCCTATTATGGCAAAGTGCCATGAAGTCCGAAATGGATTCCATGTATACCAACCATGTTTGGACACTGGTTATTGTACCGGAAGGCATTGTGCCTATTGGTACAATATGAGTCTTCAAGGAAGACAAACATGGATGGCAACGTACAAACGTACAAAGCTAGGTTTGTAGCGAAAAGGTATCGTTATCAACATTGTGTCGATTACGACGAAACCTTTTACTCGTTGCCATGGTTAAATCTATTTGGATAATGCTTACTAATGATGCATGTTTCATTTATGAAATATGGCAGCTGAACGTCAAAATCGTTTTCCTTAAACGGAAACCTTTTGGAGGATGTTTACAACATCCTGACTGTTTTGTTGTACCAAAACAAGCAAACAAGGTTTGCAAGTTAATTCGATCCATTTATGAATTGAAGCAATCATTGCGTTCTTGGAACCAACGTTTTGATGTAATCATAATAGTATATGATTTAATTCAAAATGAAAATGATTCTTGTGTATATAAGGAGGTTAGTGGGAGCGCACTAACAGTGATTGTCCTAAATGATGATGATATATAATTTCTTGGAAATGACATTCCCATAATACAATCCGTGAAATCTTGGCTTTCAAGAAAATTCTCCATAGAATACTTGGGAGAGACAACCTTTATTCTAGGAATAAGGATTTACTGGGATAGATCTAAAAGTAGTTGGCACTCTCCGAGAACTCGTACATTAAAGTAAATGTACGCGACCTAGTGTCTCATATGCTTTGAGCATATGGAGTCACAATCAGGCCAATCCAAGTGATAGTCACTGGATTGATGTTAAGAACATCCTTACGTATCTTAGATGATCTAAGGATGCTTTCTTAAGCTATGGAGAAGGAGAACTTGAAGTGACTGGGTTCACTGCTGCAAGTTTCCTAACCGACAAAAATGACTATAAGTCGTAATAAAGGTACTATATAGTTTGAATTACGGAACAGTGAGCTGGAAATCTTCCAAGCAAGATACTGTTGCCGAATAAATAACAAAAGCGGAATATTGCTGCAGCTGAAGCAGCAATAGAAGCACTTTGGATCTTTATAATCCTAATTGGATTGGGACTAGTTCTGTTGGCAGCTGAGCTAGGCTACGGCATAGGCTAAAGAATCAATGGTCTCATCAATGATCCAAGTATGCACTTCAACTATTCATATGATTCGTTCGGATCATACATCGTGGCGATGTGATGATCGAATAAATCGCATCAGATGATAACTTTGCAAATCCGCTGACGAAAGCAGTTTCTCAGCAGAAGTTTGAGCGAACCGTACATAGTTCAAGTGTAGGACACTTGAGTGATTGGCTATAGGCCAAGTGGGAGATTGTTGGACAATTATGACCCATAGCATCACTATTTGTACAGAACATGGTGTTGTTGTACAAATTAACTATGTGACAAAGGAAATTGCACTTTTATCATTTGTAATTAGATTACCGGGATATATAAATGATAAAAGTCTATATGATTAGTTCCAGATTAATAAGATATGAGACAATATTAATCCACTAAGGTTTAATCATTAAAATATCCCTAGTCGTAGTATTATCGAGATTTGACATCGATAATGCGGAATTGACTAGTATTGCACTTCTGCGCGTTGTGGGAGCATAACGACATAGTTCTCATATATTTAAGTATTAGATACTTATGCAAGTGTGATAGGAGGTTGTGTTTACCAATGGTACGGAAACAGCTTCACTCTAGATAGACCCTTCGGAATTCCATTGGTAGTATGACTATGTGTCTATGGAAGTCCGAATCAGGGTAGGTGTATTTGGTCTTAACCTGAAACTTGCATCGCTAATACTTGCGACAATCAATATAATTTGGTTTGGTCGTCCAGGGATTTAACAGGTTCTGTGTACGCCTCTTCTGGGTATATTAGGAATCGTAGTGTATTGGGTGTGATGTCAAGATGGAAGTATCACTTCAGTCATATGAAGATGATGGTCACGTAGGATAAGGAACTGGTACTCTTATATGCTGCAGCTATCAGGATAATATGACTAGGTCATGCTTATCCAATTATAGAGACTAGTTACCAGAGATCCGATATGTGCTTCGTATGGGGCAGACACAATTCCAGCCCTAGGCCTAGCACGTGACATCTGATACTGGATCACAATACAGAATACTAAGTATACTACGCCTGATATAGATTACATATTCCTTTAAGAATATTTCTGGAGAATTGGGTAGGCACGGTGCTTTGCTAGAAGCCAACCATGTCTTGTAAATCGATAAAAACGTAGTACTTGGTACGTACGTGTTCGGATAGTCCGACGACCAGATTTACTGCCAACATATCCAGGGATCTCATGGGTCGCTTCCCGAAGATTCACCGATGATGTATGACTCGCACATAATTAATCTGGGATTAATTATTAGAGAGAGAAAATTAATCTAGGATTAATTGCGGAGATATTTTATCTGGGATAAAATACTATTTGGAGAGAGAGAACGATTAATTTGGAATTAATCGATAAAATAATATATTCGATATATTAAACGAAATTAGATTTCGACTCAGAATTAAAATTGGATTTTAATTCGGGTAAACGAGTTGATTTAGAATTAATTCGCTTGCTACGTGAATAGTAATTTTGCTAGACATAATTATTTAATTAAATTTGATTTAATTACGTCGCAACGGAAAATTCGTTAATTCAGAATTAGTGAATCCGAGCCCGGGAGTGTTTGCGGGACCACTCTTTTTTTGAATCAAGTGGGGCCCACAAGTCACATCATTAGTCATTCTTATGATGGAAGTCACATCAACTTTGAGTGATGTGATGGATGTCACTTTTGTTATTGATGTGAGTTGTTGGAGGCATTAATGCCTTGTACCAATTTTGGAAATTGAATTATTGTATTTGATTTTTGAAATCAAAACACACAACACAACTTCATCTTCTTTTTTTCTCTCCCTCTCGGCATTGGTGCCATGTTCTCTCTCAAATTCTCTCATTGGCCGAGAGTTAAAAAGAAGCAAATGGAAGATTTGTTGCAAGTTTTTCATGGTGCTAGCACATCCAATGAGTCATTCAAAGGTGATAGAGAAACCTATTCATGAGCATGGAATCATTAACAAAGCTTGGATCTTGAAGAACACAACAAAGGGACCTTGGCCGAAACACAGAAGGAGGAAAAGCTTGGAGCAAAATTTTTTGTTGTCTTCGCATCGCAAAAGCCGATTAAAGTGAGTATTTCCGCTACTTTACTTTGTTGTATTCGCACATTTCATTGCTTAATTGATATTGGTTTGACCTAGAAAACCCAACATCCTCATACGTTAAGTTTTCAAAAACATATCAGTTTTCCGATAAAAGATTTTCAGAAAAAGAGTTTATAGACATCAGATTTTCAGAAAACAGTTTTCAGAGAACGGATTTTAGAAACATATTTCAGAAATCAATTTTCAGAAACATAAGTTTTAAAAAAGAGATTTCGGACAAGTTTTCAGAAAGAGAGATCATATAAAGTTATTTCTGGAAATCGGGCTATAGCATCATATGTTTTTATAATAATATTTCATATTTCGTCCACTCACTTAGATAGTTTAACAGTCTAACCCCCTCTCAATTTCTTATTTTGTAGGTACTCTCGGAGGGTGAGCTTGGGAGGACGGATACTGATGCAGTCACTAGGGATAGATTCCACCAGTACGAGTATGAGATAGAGCGAGAGTCCAGTGACTGCATCCCTAATGACTGCATCAATATCTGTCCTCCCAAGCTCACCCTTCGAGAGTACTTACAAAACAAGGAAACTGATAGGGGGTTAGACCGTTAAACGATATAAGTGAGTGAACGAAATATGAAATATTATTATAAAAACATATGATGCTATAGCCCGATTTCCAGAAATAACTTTATATGATCTCTCTTTCTAAAAACTTGTCCGAAATCTCTTTTTTAACACTTATGTTTCTGAAAATTGCTTTCTGAAATCTGTTTCTAAAATCCGTTCTCTGAAAACTGTTTTCTGAAAATCTGATGTCTAGAAACTTTTTTTCTGAAAATGTGTTATCAGAAAACTGATATGTGTTTGAAAACTTAACGTATGAGGATGTTGGGTTTTCTAGGTCAAACCAATATCAATTAAGCAATGAAATGTGCGAATACAACAAAGTAAAGTAGCGGAAATACTCACTTTGATCGGCTTTTGCGATGCGAAGACAACAAAAAATTCTGCTCCAAGCTTTTCCTCATTGTGTGTTTCGGCCAAGGTCCATTTGTTGTGTTCTTCAAGCTCCAAGCTTTGTGAATGATTCCATGCTCATGAATAGGTTTCTCTATCACCTTTGAATGACTCGTTGGATGTGCTAGCACCATGAAAAACTTGCAACAAATCTTCCATTTGCTTCTTTTAACTCTCGGCCAATGAGAGAATTTGAGAGAGAAAATGGCACCAAGTGCCGTGAGGGAGAGAAAAAAAGAAGATGAAGTTGTGTTGTGTGTTTTGATTTCAAAAATCAAATACAATAATTCAATTTCAAAAATTAGTACAAGGCATTAATGCCTACAACAACTCACATCAATCACAAAAGTGACATGCATCACATCACTCCCAGGCTCGGATTCGCTAATTCCGAATTAACGAATTTTCCGTTGCGACGTAATTAAATCAAATTTAATTAAATAATTATGCATAGCAAAATTACTATTCACGTCGCTAGCGAATTAATTCTAAATCAACTCGTTTGCCTGAATTAAAATCCAATTTTAATTCCGCGTCGAAATCTAATTTCGTTTAATATATCGAATATATTATTTTTTCGATTAATTCCAAATTAATCGTTCTCTCTATTCAAATAGTATTTTATCCCAGATAAAATATCTCCGCAATTAATCCTAGATTAATTTTCTCTCTCTAAAAATTAATCCCAGATTAATTATGTGCAAGTCATACGTCATCGGTGAATCTTCGGGAAGCGACCCATGAGATCCCTGGATATGTTGGCAGTAAATCTGGTCGTCGGACTATCCGAACACGTGCGTACCAAGTACTATATTTTTACCGATTTACAAGACATGGTTGGCTTCTAGCAAAGCACCGTGCCTACCCAATTCTCCAGAAATATTCTTAAAGGAATATGTAATCTATATCAAGCGTAGTATACTTAGTATTGTGTATTGCGATCCAGTATCGGATGTCACATGCTAGGCCTGGGGCTGGAATTGTGTCTGCCCCGTACGAAGCATATATCAGATCACTAGCAACTAGTCTCTTTAATCGGATAATCATGATCTTGTCATATTATCTCGATAGTTGCAACATATTAGAGTACCAGTTCTGTATCCTTGCGTGATCATCATCTCTATATGACTGAAGTGATACTTCCATCTTGACATCACACACAATACCCTACGATTCTCAATAAACCCAAAAGAGGCGTACACAGAACCGTTTAAAGTCCCGGATGACCAAAACCAAAGCATACTGATTGTCGCAAGTATTAGCGGTGCAAGTCTCAGGGTAAGACCAAATACACCTACCTAATTCGGATTCTCATAGACACATAGTCATACTACCAATTGGATTCCGAGGGGTCTATCCAGAGCGAAGCTGTTCCCATACCATCGGTAAACAGATCCTCCTATTACACTTGCATGAGTATCCAATACCCAAATATATGAGAACTATGCCATTATGCTTCCATAACGCACACAAGTGCAATACTAGTCTATTCCGTATTATCGATGTCCAGTCTCGATAATACTACGACTAGGGATATTTAATGATTAAACCATTCGTGGATTGATAGTGTCTCATATCTTATTAATCCGGAACTAATCATAAGGACTTTTATCATTTATATATTCAAGTAATCTAATTACAAAATGATAAAATAGCAATTTCCTTTGTCACATAGTTAATTTGTACAAAAACCACAATGTCATTTACAAATAGTGATGTTATGGGTCATAATTGTCCAACAATCTCCCACTTGACCTATAGCCAATCACTCAAGTATCTAACACCTGAACTATGTACATGTCGCTCAAACTTTTACTGAGAAATGGCCTTCGTCAGCGGATCAACAATGTTGTCATCTGATGCGACCTTCTTGATCTTCACATCGCCATGATGTATGATCTCACGAATCAGATGGAAATATCGAAGTACATGCTTGGATCATTGATGAGACCGCGGTTCCTTAGCCTGCGCTATAGCCCCATTATTGTCACAATACAAAGGAACGTGCTCAGCTACTAACGGAACTACTCCTAATCCAATTAGGAATTTACGGATCCAAATTGCCTCTTTTGCTGCCTCAACTGCAGTGATATATTTCACTTCTATTGTTGAATCGGCAACAGTCTCTTGCTTTGAAGATTTTCAGCTCACTGCTATGTTGTTCAAACAAAATATGTACCTGGATTGCGACTTACAGTCGTCTTTATCGGTTTGGAAACTTGCATCGGTAAACCCAGTTACCTCAAGTTCTCCATCTCCATAGATTAAGAATGCATTCTTAGTTCGTCTAAGATACTTAAAGATGTTCTTAACCGCAACCCAGTGACCATCACCTGGATCTGCCTGATAGCGACTACACATGCTCAAAGCATACGAGACATCAGGTCACGTACATATCATGGCATACATGATCGATCCGACTGTAGAAGCGAACGGGATCTGACTCATGTTGTCTCTCTCATCTTAAGTTTTAGGACACATTTATTTAGATAGAGAGACGACATGTGAAACTTATAATAGTCCCCTCTTAGATTGATCCATGTTGAATATCTTCAACATTTTGTCAATGTACGAGCTCTGGGAGAGTCCAAGCAGCTTTCTAGATCTATCCTGGTAGATCCTTATTCTTAGAATAAAAGCCGCTTCTCCCAGATCTTTCATGGAGAATTTTAATGGAAGCCAAACTTTCACCGATTGTAGCATGGGAATGTCATTGCCAATAAGCAATACATCATCAACGTAAAGGACAATGAATGTCAGTGTGCTCCCACTAACCTTCTTATATACATAATGAGCATCCTCATTTTCAACAAAATCATATTCTTTTATGATCTAATTAAAATGTTGGTTCTAAGAAAGTGATGCTTGCTTCAATCCATAAATGGATCGATTTAACTTGCAAACCTTGTTTGCATATTTTGGTACGACAAAATCGTCAGGTTGTTGCATATAAACATCCTCCAAAAGGTTTCCATTAAGGAAATCAATTTTGATGTCCATCTGCCATATTTCATAATCGAAATATGCAGCAATATCAAGCATTATCCGAATTGATTTAATCATGGCAACAGGTGAAAAAATTTCGTCGTAGTCGACACCATGTCGTTGATGATACCCTTTCGCTACAAGCCTAGCTTTGTACGTTTGTATGTTTCCCTCCATGTCAGTCTTCTTCTTGAAGACCCATTTACAACCAATAGGCTTTACGCCTTCTAGTGCATCAACCAGTGTCCAAACTTGGTTGGTATACATGGAATCCATTTCGGACTTCATGGCTTCTTACCATAAAGCGGAGTCGATACCTTGTATCGCTTCCTCATACGTAGCCGGCTCATTATCCTCAATAAGATTAATATCTACGTGAGGTGAGATCAGAAATCCATACCTCTCAGGTTGTTTTTTGACTCTCTCCGATCTACACGGTTCTTGTGTATTAGAAGATTGTGGTACAGTTTCATCCCTGATGAACTGTTCGTGTTCCGTTAAGGAATTGGAGCCAGGAACAGTATCACTCCGATTTTCATCGAGTTCTACTTTCCTCCCACTTACCACATTTAGGAATTCATTTTCAAGGAAAACCGCATGTAGAGCAACAAATACCTTGTTCTCTTGTGGGTGGTAGAAGTAATATCCTTTGGTTTCCCTAGGATAACCTACAAATGGGCACTTATCCTATTTGGGTTCTAGTTTGGTACAATCCAAATGTTTAACGTATGCCCAGCATCCCCAAATCTTTAGGAATGAGAAACCCGGTTTCTTTCCTGTCCATATTTCATATGGAGTCTATTAAACAGACTTTGACGGAACCTTATTCAAAATAAGTATTGCATTGTTCAATGCATATCCTCAGAAGGAAATTGGTAGCTCTGTGCGACTCATCATTGACCTTACCATGTCCAACAAAGTTCGGTTTCTCCGTTTGGACACACCATTTAATTGAGGTATTCCGGGAGGAGTCCACTGTGAAAAAATACCATACTCTTTCAAGTAATCGAGAAACTCATTGCTTAAGTATTCTCCACCACGGTCCGACCGTAATGTTTTAATACTTTTTCCAGTCTGTTTTTCTACTTCGTATCGAAACTCTTTGAATTTCTCAAAGGTTTCCGACTTGTGTCTCATAAGATACATATAACCATAACGCGATGCATCATCCGTAAAGGTTACGAAGTATTCATATCCACCTCTAGCCTGGCTAGACATGGGCCCATATACGTCACTACGAACGAGGGCTAACAGTTCGGTGGCACATGCACCTTTACCGCTAAAAGGTGTTTTAGGCATTTTACCTAATAAATAAGATTCACATACGTCATATGAATTTGGATCAAATCCGTCCAAGTACCCACTCTTTGAAAGTGTGGATATACGAGTCTTGTTAATGTGTCCCAGACGACAATCCAACATATAAGTTTCATATTTGTTACTTAATTTAAGCCTTTTGTTTGTCATGTTATATGTTTGAGATTGACTTATATTCAAAATATAAAGACCATTATTAATATCAGCACTATATATCTCAAAATCATTTTTATAAACAAAACACCCGGTGTTTCTGAATACAAAAGTATACCCAAGTTGGGTTAAACAAGATACATATATAATGTTTCTAGTCAAACTAGGTACATAATAGCAGTTTGATAAATTTAGTACATGCCCCAATGGCAGTTTCAAAATATAGGTCCCAACAGCCAAAATGACGACTCTAGTCTCATTTCCAACTCAGAGGTCGATCTCTTCTGCAGATCCTGCACATCAGTACATATATGAGTACCACAACCAGAATCAAAAATCCAATTTTTAAAACTATAAGTAGACATATTTATTTCAATAACAAACATAACTGAAGCCGGTGCCTTGCCCGCTTTCAGTTCCTTCATGTGTGCCTTGTACTCACGGCAGTCATGCTTCCAGTGGCACCGTTTGCCACACTGTAGGCATACATCTTGGGATTTTTTTTTCCTTCCTATAAGACTTTGATGATTTGGCCTTGCCCTTTCTCTTATTCTTCTTCTTCACACCTTCAGAAGCTTTCGGCCAAGCCCTGGCATTCTGATATGTCGAAGCGAAGTGCGCCTCGCACTTCTTGCCCTTTAAAAACTTTTTTCTGCCTCTTTCAGCATTTCCATCAACTCTCCAAGAGTCTTCTCTTGGTTCATCATATTATAGTTCATGATGAACCCGCTCCAGCTGTCAGGAAGAGACTGTAAGATCAAATCTATGGAAGTCTCAGCCTCAAAGGTTATGCCTAGCTGACCCAGCTGTTCGATGTCAGCAATCATCTGCGACACATGGTGCTCGACAGATGTACCCTCTGACATACGAGAGTGAAAGAGCTTCTTCTGCAATTCATACTTCTGCGATCTAAGGTTCTCGGTGAAGGTCCCTCAATTTCAACATCATTTCATGGGGATTCAATCCCTTGTTTTGACGATGAAGTTGTGGGGTCATTGCAGCAAGCACGACGGATTGAGCAGTTGAGTTGTCATCACTGTGAGTCTTCCAAAGCTCAAGCTTAAGTGGCTGCTCAATTCCGGGCTTCGGCCCGAGAGGTCTCTATATCGTATAGAGCATCTTCTCAGCCCCCAGGATAATCCTGAGGTTCATATCCCAGTAAGGAAAGTTCGCACCATTAAAGACATTTCCGCCCATGATAATGTCTCTAACGTTGATCTTTCCGGCCATCTTAATTGCAATAGTCTAACTATTCAATTAAAGATTATGGGTACAGTCCAACTGTTAAAAGAAAATAAAAAAATATTAGTCCAACTAATATAAATATATAAAATGAAGAAAATAATTTGAAAGCGCATATTTGGCAAGTATTTAAACGAAATTGTAAATTCAATACTGGCCTCCCACTATTTTTCGGCGAGCCTCTAATCATCTGTTGAGTACTCGAGAAACCTAGTTTCCTAGTGAGCTAGGATCCCGTTAAATAACACACAACCTTGACTTTGGCCAACAAGCTGTATGAAACTTAACTAGGTAGATCTCTAAGATCAATTAGATCCCATCCAATTCCTAGATCCGGTAGGTGGACCTCCAAGTCCGAAACATATATACAATATATATGTCAATATATCCAATATATTTCCTAACGTTTTCCTCTTAATCAACTAAGCCTTGGCTTTGGCTCAACAAGCTTAATGATTCCAGTTAAGCGAAACCCATTGACAGTGGGAAAGCTTCGTAATCCATGTCAATGAACAAGAAGTGACCTTGACTTTGGCCAACAAGTCACAACTGCCCAAGAAATGCGATATATAACAAAGCCTTCGTGGTTCAAACACATCCGCGATGGACATTGATCTTGACTTTGGCCAACAAACCAATGCCAATCCTGGATCTTGAGAGAGAACCACTCAATTGAAGGAAATCGCTTAATATTGTATTGAGGGCTTTTCGCATAAATTGGCAACCAATTTATTATCTTTGATTAGGTCTCATCATACACCCTTAAGCATGCATTCTAAAAGCATAATAAGGCGCGAAATAAATAATAATGATATGCGGATGGATATTTAACAAATTGTTCCTAGAACAAATCTCTCTATTTCCTCTCTCCTGCTAGCACTATTCTAACTTCTACCCAATTACATAATACAATAAAGAAAACTTATTAACATTGAGGGGAATTGGTGAGAAGAGAAATATAAAGAGTCAATAGATAAAAGGCTAGACACGCAGGTCCAATTTAATAAATTCTAAATTTATTACAACAATTTCCAAAATTGCCCTCACCCTTCTAATATCCATCCGATATACATTATTCATACAATACATCCATATATTCACACAAAGCATGTTATTCAATCAATCTAATCCAATTAATTAATCCTTGAATTAATGACCATCCAATGTTCAAACAACGATTTGATTTGCGCGAGTCCAACTCGTTTAAGAATAAACACTCAAAGTACGTATTCTTGAATTATATTGAACTACAATTTTAAATCCAATTTAATTTGTATTTAATACTAATTCTAATTTAATTCCAAATTAAATAATTACACTTATTTATGTGTCTTTTAGACTTAGATTCTAAATCCAATCTAATTGGGTCTCAAAGGCTCATTTAACATCCAATGTCAATTTAATTAAAGTCCAACGAGCTTTTAATTAATTCTTAAGGCATGGGCTTTGGCCAATATGGATCAAACCCAAATGCCAAGGCCCAATTTAGGAATCACCTTATTTGCCAAAAATTAATTTAGGCCCAATTAAATTATTAAAGGCCCAATTATTATATTTGGACTTTATGGAATGGTTTTAGGCCCAATTTGGATCCAATCCAATTGTCATAAACCAAGCTTGGCCCAACCAAGCCCATTAAGCCCAAATACAACAATATTAGCCTAATTCAAAATTAAAGACTTATTTTTAATTAATACAAAATTCCAAATTTCACATTAATTTTAATTAAAGTGTAATAACCATAATTAATTAGTTAAATCAATATTTCCAAAACACCAATTAAACTAATTAATCATGCCTTAATTAACCAACTCATGTCCAACACAAATTGAAGCAAAATCAATCAATTGTACATGCTAAGGCTAACGGTTTTTGACAAGAAATTATTATACAATTTGATTTCAATCCAATTAAATCAACATCTATCATACATTTCATGCCAACAACACATCCAATTGTCTAATTTCCAAAAATCATAATGAGCATGCTAGGGTTCATATTCGGCCAAGGCTTGGAATTTAAGGAAAATTAATCTAATAAATTTATCTCAAATTTGAAGATTCACAAATCTAATTCTTCATCAAAGCTCAACCAAACAACCAATTTGAAGAATTCATGCTCAAAACATAAAAACCCCAAATTAAAGTATATAAACCCTAAACTAAATCATGCTTAGAAAAGGCTATTGATACCATTATAAGTGTTCCTAAAACATGCCAAGGATCTCTAATCATGATTCGGTGTGTGAATATTCAAAGAACTTGCGGAATACTTACATTGAACGGATTTGATTAATGTATGAAGTTCAAATCTTTTGTATGTTTGAGAAGAGCTCCAAGCTTGCTTTGTGTTCCAAACTCAAGGAATTGGTTTCCCTATCACCTTGATTCACTCTTGGAAGTGCTAGCTCACTTGAATTTTTGCAACAAAAATTCTATTTGAGAGGGAAAAGCTCTCGGCATTGAAGGAAAGGGAGAGAAAATGATTTTGTTTTTGTGTATTTGATTTTCTAAAATCTATTTGCCATTTACCAAATCCAACTTAGGTATATGGCATTCTAAATGATTAAAAAATACAAAGTGTGTTGAGATTGGTTAGTGTGTTGAAGAAGCAATCTAATTCGTTCACTTAACCTTAACCACTTCCATCACTTGTCAAAAGAGTTGATGTAAGTCAAGTGGGTCCCACCACTTGTAAATTTCGAATTTAAGTCGAACAATCCAACACGCAACTTCGCTCGGGCCCGGGTTCGTTTAATTTCGAATTAACGAATTTGTCGTTACGACATAATTAAATATAATTTAATTAAATAATTATGCCTAGCAAAATTATTATTAAAGTCGCTTACGAATTAATTCTAAATTAATTCGTTCGCCCGAATTAAAATCCAATTTTAAAATTGTATTGAAATCTAATTTCAATTAATATATCCGATATATTATTTAATCGATTAATTCCAAATTAATTGTTCTCTCTCTACTATTCGAATTTTATCCCAGATAAATTCTTGCCGTAATTAATCTCAGATTAATTCTCTCTCTCTCTCTCTCATAATTAATCCCAGATTAATTCTGTTCGAGTCGAATGTCATCGGTGAATCTTTGGGAAGCGACCCATGAGATTCATTGATATATTGGCAATAAATCCGGTCGCCGGACTATCCGAACACGTGCATACCCCGTACCACGTTCTTACCGATTTACAAGACATGGTTGGCTTCTAGTAAAGTACCGTGCCTACCCAATTCTCCATAAATATTCTTTTAAGGAATACATAATCTTTATCAAGCGTAGTATACTAAGTATTGCGTATTACGATCCAGTATCAGATGTCACATGCTAGACCTGGGGCTGGAATTGTATCTTCCCCGTACGAAGCATATATCAGATCACTAGCAACTAGTCTCTTTAATCGGATAATAATGACATTGTCATATTATCCCGATAGTTGCAATATATTAGAGTACAAGTTCTGTATCCCTGCGTGATCATTATCTCCATATGACTGAAGTGATACTTCCATCTTGACATCACACCCAATACACTACGATTCTCAATAAACCCAGAAGAGGCGTACACAAAACCTGTTAAAGTCCCGGACAACCAAAACCAAAGCATACTGATTGTCGCAAGTATTAGCGATGCAAGTCTCAGGTTAAAACCAAATACACTTACCCTGATTCGGATTCTCATACACATAGTCAAACTACCAATGGGATTCCAAGGGGTCTATCCAGAGTGAAGTTGTTCCCGTACCATCGGCAAACAGATCCTCATATTACACTTGCATGAGTATCCAATACCCAAATATATGGGAACTATGCCGTTACGCTTCCATAACGTGCATAAGTGCAATACTAGTCTATTCCGTATTATCGATGTCCAGTCTCGATAATACTACGACTAGGGATATTTAATGATTAAACCGTTCGTGGATTGATAGTGTATCATATCTTATTAATCCGGAACTAATCATAAGGACTTTTATCATTTATATATTCAAGTAATCTAATTACAAAATGATAAAATAACAATTTCCTTTGTCACATAGTTAATTTGTACAAAAACCACAATGTCTTTTACAAATAGTGATGTTATTGGTCATAATTGTCCAACAAACCAGTCATAAAGGCGGTGATAACTTTTGTCTATAACAAGTCCAGTTAGGTACTCAATTATGCCAAATAAATAAAACTACTCATATAGGATGTAACAAAGTTTGTCAACAATTAATCCAGAATTAAATTAAATATTAATTATTAGATTACAATTTATATATTATAATATAAGTGAGATTAATCTAAATTTTCATATTAAAAGCTTCACCCTTTACCCCAGCAAAAAGAAATTAGCTACTCATAATTTGAATAAAAATACACATAATTTTACTACTAAAAGAAGAAAGAAGTTACAAGAAAGTTTTTTTAAAAAATAAAACACACAAGACACTCTCTCCCAAATTCTACAAGAGAGATTCAGAAGAAAGTATGAAAATAAATGTGCTGATCATCCTCTTAATTATAGAGGATGCCCAGCATTCACAATTGTAAAAATACAATTGTGAATAACTGTCAGATAATTGTTTGCAATTGTCAAGGTGGAAGGAACATCCACCTTTCTGTGGATGCTGACCTCCACTAATTAAATATATATATTTTTTTACATTTGAAAATAATAATTACATATGAAATACTTTGAATTCTTCGTCAATTTCAGTCTTGAAAACTTCATAATTCGAAAATATTATGAACATCAAAGTTGTATATCATTGAGGCTTCTTTCATTTGGAACTTAAATCACCTTAATCCGATATCGGAGAAAAAAGTTATGGCCAAAATATAAACATTGCATATGGTTGGAATTTCTAAAGTAGTACACTGTTAAAACACCCTATTAAGTTTCAGGTGTAACTTCCCGCCTAAGCCAGGATGCTACCGGCAGGAGACAGGCTAATCCTGCCTTCATAAGCCTCTGACTCTGACGATAATTCGGCATGACCTCTGCTAAAAGTCATGCAACCTGGATCAAGACCAGCACCTCAATACAACTTATAGGGCCCGACACTAATAATAAACTAAAATAAACAACTCAAGACATAATATAATTGGGCTCCGTGCCCAAAAATACGTATAAACAAAAACTTTTACAAACTTAAATTTGTACAACTGTACCATACAACTCAATTACTTAACAACCAGACTTATACAACTTGACCCTTATACTCCCAAGACTTGGTGACTGGCTGACTGCAACGCTGCTATCCAACTCCTCAAGCTCTGGAGACTGTGGTCGACCGATCGGGTCACCAACCTGCAAAACTAAAACACATGCAAAGGCTGGATTCCATTTTATATTAATCTGAACTTTTTGTGATCAGACACATATATCAAAGTCTGATTTATCTTTTTAATCCATTGTCCATTTTTCAAGCTTATTACTAGTTACAAGTCTCTCTACTATTTATACATAAACTTTAAGTCATGTTTCCTATTTACATTCAATATCCATATATTTATTCACTAAGTCAAGTCTTACCATGTTTTTGCTGTGCTACTATGATATCTCAATACTTACCTATTCACTCTTTGCTATTCTAGTTTGGTTATTTATCATTCTTATTTTTCTTTTATCTTATTGAAATATCATCAAATCGAAACTATAAAATTTTCTACCTTTCAAACATTCATCTTGATATTATCAATCATGTATACATGTGTATGTAAATCATATTATCATTCACTAGTATTCCTTGTGTACAACTAAAACAATTCCTAAAATATATGATTTCTATGCATAACTTATAAACTACATAAACATCACTAGACCTATAAGATCTATATCTAACTATAAACCTACATATATATATTCTTATAATGAACACATCCTTTTATATCTACTAATACATCTATAGACACAACTAGACGTAATAAATAACCCTATAAGCTCTTATGATGTTGGTAGTCTGAAATTTATCGAAACCAATTGAAAATGCATTTAAGAAATCCTTTGTAAATAAAATTAGTTTCAAAATCCATTTTCGTAAAACCATACCGATCATCCAACATAACTCACTGGATGAAATATAAACGATCGCCCAATGCCCGAATAGCGCGCACAGATTGGACAATGAACGTATCGATCCCTTGTCGACAGAGGGTTGGGTCGTACCATTTTTGATGGCTTAGACCTTACGATCACCCTGGTGGAAACATATGACGAGTCATGAAAAACATATATGCATACACCGATCGTCGGGGCGGAAACATAACAATAACCGATCATCTCAGCGGAACCACACCAAGAAAACATAAAACAACCGCTGAGACGGAAATAAAAAAAAACATCTTATCGTATAATATTAAAAATAATATCAAAATGTATTAAATCGATATGCAATTCTTTTGAAATCATTTCCCCCCCAAAACATAAATATGTGTCAGTCAAAATAAATTTTTGATGCATGATTTTCAAAATACATACCGATCGTCCACTGCTCAGTCGCGCGCAAAAACCTAACAATGTACGGACCATGTCGACAGGGTAGCGGGCCAACCATTTTCTGATGGTCTGGACCTATAACGAGTGCCCCGGTGGCCAACCTGGAACGAAACATAACCGATCACCACGGAGGGTCAAAAACATAAATCATCAATCACCGTGGCGGAAACAATTTCTTTATCCTTTGTAAACTAAATCATAACTTTGAAAACCAGAAATCAAATACCAAGTTATCAAAACATGTTTCAAAATATTTCACGATTCAGACTATCAACATCATAGAACTTCTTATATCTCTAGATATCTTGACTTCGTACTACTTATTCACATTCCTATAAAAACCACATACTTCATAATAATACATATATATCATATTATCATTTCAATCATATTCAGACACTTCACATTCTTAAGTCTACATGTAAGTACAATCATAACACATATAATTACACTTAAAACATAAGCATAATCATTTCATATACATTAGTTTGGATTTGTATCATAAACCATACATCATTTATTTATCCAAACATTATACCTATTTAATACCTATCATTAACTCTTCACGGAAATACACACAACCAGAATTTATCATCTTCCAATTTTATCAGTCACTATTCCTCATTAAACGTATGAATTCATTATCCTTAATATCATTTTTGGCCACAAGTAATCAAAACAAACCCAGCCCCATTTTGTTAAATTTTCAACTCATGCTACAAACTTTATCAAACACAAATACATGCCTTATTCCATAGGTTCGGCCATACCTAGGATTTTACCTTCTTGACAATGCTATTAAATCCATGGTATTAGCGAACTCTACATAGTATTAACTTTATCATATAATTTCCAATATACAAAATTTCATCTTATGTATGTTTAATTCGAACTTGAAGCATGCCAATTATCTTAATTACACTCCAACTCAAAACATATCTCATTTAAGTACTAAATTACTCATTTTCACACTAACCCTACACAATTTAACAAGCCCAAAGACTAATCCCTTACTGCCAAAATTAAACCTGTTAACAGACGAAAATCTCCACCATAGAACGAAATCGCCCTGGGACTAAAGAAAGAGCGAAGGGAAGAAGGGCGATGGACCGAAGGGCGACAAAGAGCTTGGGGCGACCGGACCAGCGGTTAGGAAGAAAACCAATGATGCGGTTGCGGTTAGGACGAAAACCCATGATGCGGTTACTTCCACGATCATGGCAGTTGGACAGTTTTCCTCCACAACCAAGCAGTTGAGACGCGCAGCTCAGCGGTTACAGGCACGATCCAGCAACTACAGGGAGATACTAGAACCGCTTAAAACAGTTGACAAACTTCACTATAAAAGCTTATCTATGCCAAGAGAGAAAAGCCCGATCAAATGAAGACTCAAATGAACATATTTTTATTTTTCATTTCTTAGATTGTAACTTTAGGACTGTAACTTGTGTGCTTGCGCCCCTTGGAGGCTTATTCACTCAATCAAACGCCCCTTGCTGGGACTTTGTCTCAAGAGGTTTGAACCTTACACGCTCTTCTTTCTTCACGCATAAAAAATGCACAAATAGTTTTTGGCGACCACAGTGGGAGGATTGGTGTAAAGAGTGGAGATGCCTCCGAAAAGAAACGCTCAAACTGGCTCAACTGCGGAGGAAGGAGGACTGGAGCAAACCAAACAGCCCAACATTCCAGCCATAGTGGGTCAATTCGAGGGTCTGGCAGATGCTAATCGGTACGAATCTATGAGAGAACTCAGCCCTAACGCGATGCGTGCGTTGTTCGATGAATTCACACATGATGTTGTCGAACAGGTTAGGCTTCAAAATGCGCATGTCATAGATAAATTCATATCAACTACCAATTCACATTATGAAAACATGGCTAAACATCTAAGCTCGGTGAATGAATTAATGGCCAAATGTGTAAACAGCGGGACGGCGCTGCCGTGGACTACGCCTATCCCTGTGGCGAGCAGTCAGGAGGCTTGTCCTAGTAATGTTCCTCCACAGGGGACCAACATCCCTACGGTTCTCAGAGGAGGAATAAGTCCTGGAAGCAATGGCCCATAATTAGGGCCGAATATACACCAATGGCCAAATATGGCACAAAATGAAGTGGTGTTGCCTCAGGGTGTCAAGGTTTCTTAGGGGCAGAATCATGATTATGTCCCACTTTTGAGAGGACCGTAGCCACCGTCCATAGCTATGCCATTTAATGGCAATGATATGCTAAAGGAGCAAATGACCGAGATCCTTCAAAACCAATTTGATCTAGGCATACGGCCAATTCGGCCAAGATATCAGAAACCTTATCCTGATTGGGTCGATGTGGCCTATCCATGGCCTAGAAACTACAAGATACCAGATTTTTCCCTCTTTACGGGGTCTGAGGAAGTTTCTACCATGGAACACGTAGGACGATTTACCCTCAAGTGTTGGGAAGTCAATGATTTCCACAAACTGAGATTATTTCACGGATCACTGTCAGGGGTAGCTTTCTCCCGGTATGTCAGTCTGCCGGCCAATTCGGTAGAAAGTTGGCAGCAAATGGAGCAACTGTTTCATGCGCAATTTTACAAGGCTGAATCTGAAGTGGCCTTAGCCGATTTGGCAAACCTAAGACAATTGCCAGGAGAGTAGGCCGAGACATTTTTACAACGGTTTAAGGTAGCCCGAGGCCGATGTTACGTGCCTTTGCCCGAAAAAGAATTTGTGAGGATCGCTCAAGGTTGCTTAAATCTCGATCTAAAAAAGAAGTTTCAGGATCGCGAGTTTTGGGACCTTCCCCAACTCACCACTAGTGTGGTGCGTTATGAGTGATTATTACGAGAAGATGAGCAAATGAAGAATTCGAGCAAAGGGACATATTATAGGAATATCGACTATGAAATGGGTGAAGTAGACACCGAGTCGGCTGATTTATGTTTGGCCGAATGGGTTAAAGGGAAACCTTACGTTTGCAAGACGTGGGCGGAACCCCAAGCGAGTGAAAAGAATGATAAAAAGAACAGGATCTTCTCATTTGATATTACTAAAGTCGATGCTATATTTAACCAGTTGTATAAGGACAAACAAATTAGCTTGAGCGACAGACACACGTTGCCAACAACCGAGCAAATCAGTAGTAAAAAATATTGTAAGTGGCACAATGCATGGTCTCATACAACTAGTAATTGCCTTGTTTTTCGTAATGTCTTACAGGATGCCATAGAATCTAGACGAATCACATTCGAGAAAAAGATGGCAGTGGACAGCGACCCGTTTCCAAAATCGGTGGGGTTGAACATGATCAATCCAGACCTTGCCAAGATGAATCTGCCGAAAGTTAAATTAGTGCTAGACGAAGGACAGCACCGTCATCGTCCAAGCGCTCTGGAAAGGATTAAGGCACCTTCAGATCAAGGAGACCAGCAGAACATTTGTATTCGATGCAAGAACGACATGGAATGGATGAAAGAGTTAGAAGACACTTACGAAAGGCCTACAAAGAGAAAGCCATCATCATGGCAGCCCCGGACCTTCGCCCCAAGGTGCTATGGGGAGAATTCATTTTTTGTCCAAAATGTAAGGACATTAAGGTCGGAGATTAATCGGCCCAATGATTGGCATTCATACCAAAAGCCACACTCGGGCTAGCGGCCAGGCAGGAACTATCCCCCTGTAGACAAAATGACATGGACGCAGTTGAGGCGACACCAAAGGAATTATGGCCGTTTGATGTGTCGACAAGGTGAAGCAAAGGCCACCACATGCCGTAGCCCTCGTACCACAGAGAAAACAGAAGTAAATAAAAAAGGAGGTGACAACAAAGAAGGAACGGTGACAAGTTGCGATGAACGCACTAAATTCGGCAGACGGAAATAGGACGAAACAGACGATGAAGAGCCGCCTATCGTCATTCAGTTCGGCAGTATGCCGCCAGTGGTGGCTAATCATTACCTATTGCCTGGGAAATTCATGAGAGATAACAATGGGGAAGCCGGAACAAGTAAGGACGTTTTTGAGGGTGACGAAACTGAATTTGCAGCGCTCTCAATCACAGACAGGGAAGCTGAAGATGAGGAGATGACCGATGTAGAAGAAGAAATAGACATCAAGACCGAATCAATGAGAAGGGGAATTTCACAGAATCGGCTTCTCAGAGAATTATATGAAGCCGGCAATCCTGCAATCGGGACATTGGGAGAAGATTTGGGACGATATCCGTTCCTCGTTTCGTATGGAACGCCTAAGATAAATGGAGATTGACTGTCAATCATGTCTCCCAGGATTCACCAGCCACGTTGCCACCTTCCAGATGGGACATGGAAGATGAATCGCCGCAAGTTGAGGGCGATCAAGCAATGAAAATAGGTCTATCAGGGAGAGTGGTTTTCCCAAGCCACCAACACAAATGACGAAGCACCTGCGGCCGCTGTATGTGAAGGCAAAGGCTAATGGGATACCTGTCACCAAAGTGCTAATTGATAACGGGGCGGCCATTAATGCAATACTAGTTAGGATGCTAGGACGTTTGGCAAAGTCCGAAGAAGACCTTAGTGCTTACCGGCTTTAATGGAGGGGCGACGACAGTAAAATGAGTTATTCTATTGGACCTGCAAGTGGGAAGTACTACGAAGACAGTGGTATTTTTCGTCATAGATGGGCCAACCACATACAATATGCTCCTGGGATAAGACTGGATTCACGGCAGCCGATGCATCCCTTCATCCCTTCATCAATGCCTGGTTTTCTGGAACCAAAGGGACGAATTGGAGATAGTGCATGCCGATAATAAGCCTTTCGCTGCGGAGACAAACTCGACCGAGTACTTCATGTACGAAGGGAACTATGGGCCGACCAGAGTTTTGAATAAAAGGGAAAGCCCGACCATTGTGGCTCAGAATGACGAGCCTTACCCCGCTGGGTTGCTGGATGATTTGTTCACACAGACGAGACCAACCACAGTGGTCTTTGGAGAACCAACACACAGCGGTTCGAATGAAGTACGACCAGAATAAGAAGCAAGCCGCTCTTGCGGCCTCCAAGGCCAATTTATTGGCCTATGTGATGGAGCGGAAAAGTGAGGATGAAGCACAGGCCGCTATTTCGGCCTTAAGAGGCAAATTGATGTCACACCAGACGGAGGACAAAATAAAAGAACTATGTGGAGTAGACTACTTGATGGAAGGAGGAGAATCAAAGGAAGAAGAGTTCGCCCTGAATGGACAACGCAAGACAAACATCTCAAAAGGACAATATGCTTTGGACGAGGTAAATCTGGGGAATGAGCACGATAGGCGCATAACTTACGTCAGCAAGGAATTGGATCCCCAGGTACGTGAAAAGTTAGTTTGTTTGTTGCAAGAATACAAATATTGTTTTGCATGGGACTACAATGAGATGCCTGGCTTAGATAGGACGTTGGTGGAGCATAGGCTGCCAATCATGCCAAGCCATAGGCCTCACAGGCAGCCTCCCCAGAGGTTTGCGCCTATTGTCATGCCTGATATTAAGAAAGAAGTTGAACGATTGTTAGAGGCAAAATTCATTAGGACGACCAGATATGTGGAATGGTTGTCAAATATTGTCCCAGTTAGGAAAAAGAATGGAAAGATAATGATCTGTATAGATTTCAGAAATTTAAACCTAGCAACACCAAAGGATCAATTCCCAATGCCGACAATAGATTCCCTAGTGGATTCCACGGCGGGGTATCAAGTATACTCATTTATGGATGGGTATGCGGGCTATAATCAGATTTACATCGCCGAAGATGATGTACACAAGACGGCCTTTAGATGCCCAGGCTCTCTAGGGTGTTATGAGTGGGCGGTCATGCCATTCGGCCTGAAAAATGCTGGTGCCACTTATCAGCGGGCCATGAACTTGATCTTTCAAGACATGATTGGCGAATTCGTAGAAGTCTATGTGGACGATATAGTGGCTAATTCCGTGACTATGGACGAACATTTTGGCCATTTAGCAACGACCTTCGAACGAATGAGAAAGTTCAAACTAAGAATGAACCCTGCCAAGTGTGCTTTCGGGGTGTGCGCAGGAAATTTCCTAGGGTTTCTAGTGCACCAACGGGGAATTGAGATCGACACCAATAAGTCTCAGGCGATCACCGAAGCTATACCACCCGGAAATAAAAAAGAGTTGCAGAGGTTTTTAGGGCAAATTAACTTCTTAAGGCGATTCATCTCCAACTGTGCAGGGAAAACAAAAGTGTTCTCCTCCTTATTGAAGCTAAAAGGCGAGGACGAATTCGTTGGGACCGATTTACATCAACAAGCATTTGACAGCCTGAAGAAGTACTTGTCACAGCCGCCGGTGATGGTACCTCCAGTGCTAGGAAAGCCAATAAAGTTGTACAAAGCGGCTGAAGAGCAGTCCATAGCTGGGATGATCTCGCAAGATGACGACATGAACATTGAGAGAGCCATTTACTATATTAGCAGACAATTGCTGAATTATGAATGTAACTATTCTCCCATGGAGAAATTATGTTTGGCTTTGTACTTCACATATACTAAATTACGAGCCTACCTTAGGCCGAATATAGTATACTTGATTACAAGAATTAATATAATAAAGTACATGTTTTCTCATCCCATCTTGCATCAAAGAGTCGGGTTTTGGTCACTATCACTTTCAGAATTTGATATACGGCATGGACCCCAGAGGGCTGTTAAAAATCAAGCCTTGGCCGATTTTTTGGTCGACCATCCATGTTTGAGCACGATCAGGGAAATAGAGATGGATTTGGACGAATGTAGTCTGAAACCATGAACGATGTATTTCGACGGATCCAGCACAATGAAGGGAGCTGGAATATGATTAGTCCTGGTCAGCCCGTTGGGAGAATCTTTCCGATTCCTAGTCAAGTTGAAAGAATACTGCACCAATAACCAGGCCGAATACGAAGCCTTGATACTTGGGCTAGAGATGCTCCTCAATATGGGAGTAACCCATGCGTCCATCAAGGGAGATTCGCAGCAGGTAATTAAACAAGTGATATGAGCTTTCAAATGTCAAAGCCCATCAGTCATGACATTATTAGACGTGGCCAAAGAATTGGTAGAATGATTTGATCACGTTGAATTGGAATACATTCCGAGGGCGAAGAACGAATTGGCCAATAGCTTAGCGTAAGTAGCCTCCGGATA
Organism: Zanthoxylum bungeanum; assembly: GCA_019454045.1. NCBI lineage: Eukaryota > Viridiplantae > Streptophyta > Magnoliopsida > Sapindales > Rutaceae > Zanthoxylum > Zanthoxylum bungeanum. Next base: position 12,080 of record SKCR01044511.1, on the reverse strand, counting down.
TAAACAGACAAACATAGGTGGGGTATACAGGAGCAAAGAGGTTGAGACAGCCCTCATGAGGCGAGCTAAAGATACAGATGCCATGGTTATCGAAGCCGAAATAAAGGACGATTGGAGAAACGAAATCAAGACATTCCTAAAGCAGCCCGAAGCAGGGAATGATCAAAGGCTAAAACTTAAAGCTTTGAACTATATAGTATCAGGAGATGTGCTATATAAGAAACGACAAGATGGGTTGTTGTTGAAATATGTAGGGCCATCCGAATCCAAAACTATCATGGCCGAAGTGCATGAAGGCATTTGTGGGGCTCACGAAGCCGGGGTAAAGATGAGATGGTTGATTATACGAAGCGGCTATTATTGGCCAAAGATGGGAGAATCGTGCACCTCGTATGCCAAAGGATGCATTGCTTGTCAGAAGCACGGACCTATTCAGAGGGCTCCAACAACTGAGATGATCCCAGTCATTAAACCGTGGCCGTTTATGGGATGGGCGATAGACTTGATAGGGAAGATTTACCCTGTATCGAGTAAGAGGCATACTTTCATCGTCGTTTCCACCGACTTCTTCACTAAATGGGTGGAAGCCATCCCAGTTGTAGAAATCTCCCAAGAGCAGATCATCAAGTTCATAAAGGAACATATAATTCACTGATTTGGTATACCACAAACAATAATGGTAGATCATGGTACTTCATTAAACAGTGAAAAGGTAAAAGACTTCCTGGGCGAATACAGAGTCCGATTAGTGAACACTACCCCTACTACCCTCAGTCAAATGGTCAAGCAGAATCGACCAACAAGACCCTTAAAGGATAGATTCAGAAGATGGTGACAGACAACGCCAAATGATGGGATGAATATTTGAGTCAAGCTTTATGGGCCTATAGAACGTCACCGCGAACAAGTACTTCGGTGATGCTGTTCCAATTAGTGTATGGTCAAGAGGTTGTGCTTCCAGTGGAAATGAATATTGAGTCTACCAGGGTGGTGCTGCAAGACAAACTGACATGGGAAGACTACGACGAGGCAATGATCCAGAACTTGTTGGAATTGGACGACATCAGATATGATGCGCTAAATCGTCTAGAAGCATAAAAGAGAATGATAGCCAAGGAATACAACCTCAGAGTAATGGCTAAATCGTTCAGGGAGGGCGAATTAGTGTGGAAGACTGTGTTGCCACTTGGTTCTAAGGACCCAGGGTATGGTAAATGGTCGCCCAATTGGGAAGGCCCATTCATAGTAAAAAATATATTGCCAAACGGAGCTTATCATCTACAAGACTTAAACGAAAGGGTGCATGTAAGAGCGATAAATGACAAATACTTAAAGAAATATGTACCCTCGTTATGGGAGCACGAAAACATACAAAAAACACTGAAAAAATAATAAGTTCTCATTAAACATGGTCAGAAACGTCCTACAAATACAAAGGATAGACGATACAACGTCTTCCAAAAGTATCACTTTGGGCCCAAAGACCGCCGAAAATCCCCAGGCAACTCCTTAATGGCTGAGAGCCTCTCCATCCTCAGGCGCCATTCGTCATGTATTTCCATACCCACTGCATCCAAGTCAACCAGGCTTTTCTCAAAATTGATGCGGGCCAACCCTTCATACTCTGCCATGGATTTGTCCATTTCCTCCACTTGAGTAACGAGGGTCCTCCTCTTAGCCTCTTTCCTCATTCGGCTTTCCTCAAAAAGACGTTGCATCTCTTTCAGCTGTCGCTCCAGGTCCAGGAAGACCGATTCCTCGGTCACCATTTCTTCTGTAGTCTCCCTCAGGGTCTGATGTAGCGCCTCGAGAGAACCACATAGCGTTTCCCTCCTCATCACAGAAGAGCGAAGCCCGACCCTCTGGCTGTGCACATTGCGATACCGAGAGAGAAGGTTTGTTAAACCATCTTGCATCTCCTAGAGGAAGAGTCGATCATCAACAGATATTAGCAAGGCAGGGAGGGCCAATAGTCAGTTTAGTTCAGAGGAACATTTGTAAAATTGGAGGACGTTCTCAGGCAGAGCGGCCTGGTTAACCTCCAATGCAGCAAAGGAAGCGTATTGACCAAGGATCTTCCGAAGACCCTCCAAATCGTGCTGGCACAGACTGAAGGCGAGGAAGGCCGAAAAGAAGCAGAGGACAATCGTCCAAAACGATCCAAAGTGCTCTGGATCGATTGCAGCAATGGGTCAGATGCCTACATACAAAGAAGGAGTTAGCAAAATGAGCCAAAACCACGAGTCAAAAGAAATGGGAGAAGGGCTTACCATCCCAGAACTAGAATCAGAAGGCTGATCCATCAGTGCCTCGAATGCTTCAGCTGTGGGCTGCGCTGGCTCTTGTTGAGATGAAGGCCCTGGGGATGATGAATGCTGGGGGACAAGAGTCGACGGCGATGCGGCCTGAGGAGAAGAATGCCGAGCAGGAGAATTCATTGGCAAAACAAGAGAATCAGCCTGATGGGGGAACGATTGCTCAGCAGCGGCCGACACTTGGACTGTTTGAGCAGGGGCGGCGGAAGAAGAAATCATGAAAGCGAAGATGACGGCTGCTCAAGCTTGAAGGACTCCATTTGAGAAGAAGAAAGCAGAGAAGCCGAAGACGACGGCTGTGCTAAGGCCAAAATCTGACGCTCGGAAGTGTTTGGGGATGCTGCCTCTGGCGTTGAATGTTGTGGCGCTGTAGTCGACCGAACATCTGCAAGAGAATCGGAGTCGGATGAATTAGAAATATAAATGATTTCATCTTCTTCGTAAATACGATGAAGTACGTCGTCTTTATACATAGACCGAGCCTCCTCTAATGACTCCAATTCGGCCAAACTATAAAGGTCGTCCATGTCCCTATAACTCCCTCTAAGTCCCGAGGCAGACATCCTGCGTACTAAGGGGTAAAGCTGCTTAAGGTGACACCAAAGAGACCCAGTCGGCCAAATAGGCTCTGGCACTTCAGCCTCATTATCCGGATCCTGCACGGTAGGTACAGAACCGTCCGAAGAGAAGCGCTCAAATCGGAAATGATCACCAGGAATTTCCTCAACTCTTAGACGCGAACGGCCAGACTCAACAGATGGCTCTGTACCTTGGGGGTCGGATCCAATTGCACCTCCCTCTCCTGGAAATTGCTCCATGACGGGACCTTCGGCAGCGTCATCCTCGTCAGAGGGAAATTGAACAACCGGCATCCCTGCAGGTCCCGCTCCATACCTTAGAGCGACGGACGAGAGGAACGTCTGAATCAGAACTTCGGTCGGGAGAAGGTTGCTTCCTTTTAGCAAGCTTTATGCTCTTGGGCTTAGACGCCTCAGCTGCATTCTTCGACCTCGATGGCTCAAGAGATTTGGGGGTCAAAGGAATAAAAGAAAACACCCTCGCGGGAGGCAAAGAAAAATATCGTTCATGGGTCGATGGCCAGAAACGGTCAAAGTAAGGATGAACAGATGTACAAGGAGCGAAAGGAGCTATGACAAAAGAAGACAGCAAAGAGCGAGTCTCCACCAAGGAGTCCTCAACTTCAGAAATAGAAAAGACCTTAAAACGGTCTGACGACGCAGAATATGAATGAAAGAAAGCAAGAGGCCACCCTTGGACGAGGCCAAATTGACGGGACGAAGTTGGGTGAATACGCCTCCACTACAGCCTTGCCATTGGCCCCAGTCAAGATGTCATGAACCAGGTCGCGGCTGCATAAAAACTTGCCCCATATGCGAAGATCTGATTCATCCTCTTCCGAAAGAGGAAGGTCATGGACGAAAGACGTACTGTTCGACACAGTAAAAGGGAAAAAATAGGGAACCCGAGGAAGAGTATAAAAATAATCAAAGGTGGCACGAGGAAGGAAAGAAGACTGCCTAAGCTGAGCAAAGAGAAGGCTGGCACAAGAGTAAGGGTGAGTCGAATCAATTGTACCAAAAATAGGAAAGTAAGCTCTTAACCAAAGTTGGATGATCCACAAGGGACCAGAAGCAATGGGTGATGACCCCGACCGAAATTGCTTTTGGAGGACAGCCAGCCCCCGATACATGGCGGCAAGAAGAAAAGAGCCAAGTCTAAATGACGGCCACATGTTTATGGCTGGGTGCACAAATGATATATTTGCACAGCCAGTAATGAAGGAAGGCTGTACGCTCTAGCATTGAAACTGTATCGGCCATTTTCGAATATTTGCGAAGAAGAGAAGAATATGACGAAAATGAGGAATGACCCATTGAAGGAGGGGGAAAATGAAAGTTTGTGGTGGCCGAAATGGTCGCTCCGAGAGGGGTCAGACCAGTAAGAGCACCAACATCACGAATGGTGATAGTAAAGGGCCCGACTGGAAAAATGAATACATTGTACTCGGAAGACCAAAAGAGTAAGGAAATGGGAAACAAGTTGCGATCAAAAGCCGGCAGGGACAAGGAAAGCTCAATGAGAGGAAGAAGATGGTGTTTTTCTAAAAAGGCACGGGTATCCGCATGTAACAGCATACGTTGATACCAGGCTTCGAAAGCTGTATCGGGCTTGGGCCATGTGCTAATCAGACTGGATTGAGCAATGACAGAAATGTTGAATGGTTCAGAAAACGGAGGGCTAGAAGAAGAGGGAAATTGCTGAGCCAACGGGGCCGTTGCGATAGCGTTATCATCAATGAAGATGGGGCCAAAAGCGCATTGGCCGAAATCCTCATTGAGAGTGTGAAGGCCAAACACGCCCACAGAAGAATCTTCCAATGTAAACTTATAATCAGCGAAAGTTGAGTCGCTAGTTTTGGGAAAAGAGGAAGAAGAAGCCATTGATGACAAAAGATCAAGAAAGTAGTAAAAGCGAGTTTGCAGAAAGAGTTGAGGGTATAGCGAGAAACAGAGGGGGATGAAGCCTTATGAACAGACGAAGGGTTTAACCTGGGACAGCTGTCGCAACATGAATCGTCGAGGAGTGAAAGCAGCGGGAAAACGGAAAAGGATAGAAAGTTGCCATAGACAGGTGTTCGAATGCAACTCGCTGCACAAGTGACGTGCGACGGAAGGAAACACAGAAGTGACGTAAAAAACGGCTCTTAAACGGGTCTCATGATGAAACGTATAGGAAAGGGCCGCACATTTATTGCAGATATGATGGGTTCGCGTAGAACTCTAAAGGACAGCCCGACAAACTACAGGGCGAAGAGTCTAACCCTGAATTTACTTCGCTCGACCTCGCTACTTTGACCTCCAGCAGATCGGCCGAGCCTCAAAATCTTAGCATCGGTCTTCAGAATCGGCCAAGAACAGGTGTCAACACTACACTTTCCAAAGACGTTGCCCAAGCTTTCTCCATTATTAACACAAGTAGGAAAGACTAATATGACAAGACCATCAGGCCACGGGTTTACTCTGGCAGAGGACCAGAATTTGGGCAGAGAGCCCCTCCAATCGATCAGACAGCACGTGGAAAAACCCTTCACGTGACAACAGTACCATGGCTTGGGAGTATATAAAAGGGGGAAATCCAATCGATTAGACAGCACGTGGAAAAACCCTTCACGTGACAACAGTACCATGGCTTGGGAGTATATAAAAGGGGGAAAATGAAAAGGAAATTTTTCAAGGTCTCATAACCACCTATTTAAAGGCCAACCTTACTAACCAGACTCTCCATAGTCAAATAGAGTCCCGAAAATGAGAAGGAAAAGATCGGAAGAGGCAGAGCAGAGTTGGAAAAATGAAAATCTCTGCATGAAACATAGGCCACCAGAGGTGGAAGCTTCTCTTTAGTAAGGTGTGAAATGGAATGTAAGAAGACTCACTAACGGCCATCCACATGGTGTAAGGTGTGAAATGAAATGTAAGGTTGTGGATGGGCTGCGTCCGTTAGCGACAAATTGTCCGGGGTCCTTTTTGTGGAAGGTACTGCACCTCCCGAGTTGCGAATGGGTTACGCTCGTTAACAACAGCTTGCCTGAGCTTCTCTACGCGTAGCATGCTGCTTACCTGGGACCTCGGATTCTATAGACTGGGGATTGGCCGAATGATGGGCCGGCCGAAGGCGGAAACAGGTGATCATACAAGTTTCTATCACTCCAATACATACACCGTTTCGTCTTCTCCGACCGAAAATTCGCTCCTCAGATTCTATCGGCTGTGGGGATTCTATAGACTGAGGGATTAGCCGAATGATGGGCCGGTCGATCAAAACGGGCTAGCTGAGGGCGAAAGGGAACGTCCGTCAGAACAACCCTCGGTTGGCGTAGTGGTCTTCCCTAAAACGAGGAAAGAACGAATCGGGATGGAAGACTAAAAAATTCACCTCTATCTTCACTTCCAGTGCAACCAAGGTAAATTTGGGGGACAATTTTTAACAGACGAAAATCTCCACCATAGAACGAAATCGCCCTGGGACTAAAGAAAGAGCGAAGGGAAGAAGGGTGATGGACCGAAGGGCGACAAAGAGCTTGGGGCGACCGGACCAGCGGTTAGGACGAAAACCCATTATGCGGTTGCGGTTAGGACGAAAACCATGATGCGGTTACTTCCACGATCATGGCAGTTGGACAGTTTTCCTCCACTACCAAGCAGTTAAGACGCGCAGCTCAGCGGTTACAGGCATGATCCAGCAACTACAGGAGATACTAGAACCGCTTAAAACGGTTGACAAACTTCACTATAAAAACTTATCTATGCCAAGAGAGAAAAGCCTGATCAAATGAAGACTCAAATGAGCATATTTTTATTTTTCATTTCTTAGATTGTAACTTTAGGACTGTAACTTGTGTTCTTGCGCCCCTTGGAGGCTTATTCACTCAATCAAACGCCTCTTGCTGGGACTTTGTCTCAGGATGTTTGAACCTTACACGCTCTTCTTTCTTCACGCATAAAAATTGCGCAAACAAAACCTAATCCACTTACCACTATAGTTTCCCCCAATTTCGAAATTCATCTCAAATCCCAAATTATAAAAACAATCGACTTCAAGCGACTCATAACATAATGTACTTACAGTTTGTATCCTTAACTGAAATCGGAATTTGGAATTGTTGAATCTCCCATTTTTCTTCCTCTTCTTCTTCTTCTTCTTCCTCACGCCCCTAATCTCTCTCGGCTTTCCTTTTCTCTCTTGATGTCTCTGATTTCTCTCTTCTACCCCCTTATTCTCGATCTTTCTCCCCTCTTCTTCTTTATCTTCTCGGTTCTCCCTCTATCTCTCGACACAACCCATATTTTCTCCCCTTCTCGCTGCCAGCTCGCCATCACCACTCCGGAGACTCGCCGATGGCGAGACACGACCAAAGATGGCCAGAAACAGCTTCCATTCTCTCCATTTCTCTCTCCCTTTCCTTCACTCTTTCTCGATTTCTCTCGATTCTTCTCTATTTTCTTTTCTCCGCCTCTCTTATTTCTTTCCCCTCTGGTTTTTGTATACTGCATGTGCTCTGTGTGCATTCTCTATTGTGTGGGTGTGTATTATTAAAAGAAAATATGTGTGTTGGTTAAATGTTACACGTGTGTGTAATAATCCCCCATGTGTGTATGTATTTAATATATATATATATATATATATATATATATATATATATATCTATATAGAAAAATCTAGAATTATGCATATATTAATTAAGTGTATATATTAATTAAATATATGTATATGTAGAAATATCTAGAATTATTTACACATAGGAGATTTCCAATTTAGCCCCTCAAGTTTTGTTATTGTTATCTTATAATATTTTTCTAAAAAAAATCCCTATTAACAATAAAAATTAACCTTGCGTTCGGACGCGACCTCACGCGTGAAAAATAAAATCCACGCAACACCTAAAATAACCCGGGATGTTACATTATGCCTCCAAAATCCAAATGTCAAGTCCATTTTTCTAGATATGCATCCAAATTATTATTTTACCTATATAAAAGATAAAAATCACAATAAAAATATATAAAATATAAATTTAATTATTATGCTAAATTAAGGGGATAAATGAAACTACAAGTATAAAATAATTAGTTTTTCTTTTCATAAATGTGCAATTTTTAGTATTCATTAGTTTTCATCAAAATGAAAATATTTTTCTACTTTGACATCCAATTTATGATCAATCAAAATCCACAAAATCAGATCTCAGAAGCCTACAATTTTACAATAGTAATCGAAGGTTAATTCCAAACAATTGAAATTAGAAATCAGCATCAAATTGACACTGGCTCCAAGATCAAACAAAATATGTTTAATTTTTTGATTTCCAATACTACATGAAATAATTGGACAACCAGGGTCTTTATATTTTGATGCATTATTGGTTGAGAGAATGAAACTTACCTGTTCAGCTAGAAAAGTTTTCTTTCTTACCTGATGTTTTCTTTTAATGGTGCACAAGTCTTTCAGAAATTTGGCATAAGATGATATTTATTCGATGACATCTAACAAATGAATATTGACCTTCACATGTTTGAATATTTCATATATCTATGGGGAATGGTTCAATTTATTTATTTTTAATGCTTGAGGAAATGAAGGGACATGTGAAAAATCATTGTTATCAACGATAGGTAATGATTCATCAACCTTTTCCTTACCCTCATAAGCTGAATATTCACGAGGTTCAAGAATGAGTCTTTGGATGACTTACCACTGCGAAGAATAATAACATATTTGATTTGGTCTATATGTTGACTACCATAACTACCCTCATGAGGGTTTTGGTGACTCTTGATTCCTTTGTGGCATTGGTCCTCCAAATTACATAGAATGAAAATTTTACTTGGGAAAATAAAATATACAACATTTGTAAAATTGACCTTATGGCCTTACATTCCCATGTTGGTATATACGCCCAAGAGCTTCATGAAATGTAAACAAGATTATATCTTAAAAAATAATAAGATGCATTATTCATTTATCAAAGTGTTTGTATTATATCGTATATTATAAATTGTCTTATTTACCCTTGATTACCCTTGATTACTCATGTGCCTTCAGACTTAGTGTATGAGTGTCATACACAAGAAGATTTATGTCTGAAATTAGTAATCTAATATAGTCCATAGAGATCAAACAAAGCAGGTACTTTGTTTGTGGTCTATCTATAGCTGCGGTCCATTCTATAGTTGTATGACCTTGATCCGAGATTATCCATGTGGTGACATGAGAATGAAGACACTTTATATGATGTGATCATATAGGACTTGACCCAGATAAAAATGGGTTTCTTATAATATCTGTTAAATAAAGATATTCATTTCAATCTACTAGATGGTCATATATGGATTGATCTGAATCCTGAGTGTACTGCGAACTCATGCATAACAGACTATGTCATTTGATTTACAAATATGAGGTTGGTGTAGCAATCCCGACCAATAGCTACATACTTTGAGGAAATGGTTTGGTGTGTAGCTGGGAACCTTTTACATAGATATGGAGTTCACTCATTCTTACGAGAAGTAGATGAGCATCATTTCTTTCTGTTACAAATAGAAATATTAACATTCATAATGGTTATCAATAAATCGTTCATTGGAGACTCAATGATACTTAAGGTAAAAATAATTAGAGGGGTATAACAGACATTATGACCCGACTCTAATTATGAGATACTCATGAAGAGCCATTCTGTATGTAATGATTATATCGATAGACACCGATGTAGTTCGACTTATTTTATCTATCTACGACAACGAGAGTGCAACTTCAAGTTTTTAGTGGAATAACCTGAAGTTAATAATTCAGAATTTTTAATGAAGAGTTTAATTAATATTTCAGGATTATTGGAGCTCGGAACCATATGTCCATTTGCTCCCCGTGCTAGCCCGATATACTGTAGTAAATTAAATATAATTGGATAGTCCAATCATATACTCACATATATATATATATATATATATAATATATATATATATATATATATATAATATATATATATATATTAATTATTGCTTAGATTAATAATATATTTTTGTCACACATATAACTTTATATTTTGTTTAATATAAATTTTTTATTTCAATAAATAAATGATTATGAGATAATCTTTTAATATATTTAAAAAGGTTGTAAATATTAAATTATTTTGATAACTTAATATAGAAATATATATTTTGTAATAAATATTTTTATATGTACATTATTACAAAATTGGATGTTACAACCTTTTACATGACAACTTATAATTGTCATTAAAATGATAATTAAGTAAAATTTATTGTTACAAAATTTTCAAAAATTCATAGGGCTGACTGATTCTATGAGTGTGAAAAAGGGAAGGCTTTTTGTTTTATTTTGTAAAATAAAACCCTAAGTATAAAAAGGTTAAATTAGTTTCCATTTTACCCTAATTCATTTTGTGTCAAACCCTAGCTACCCTAGTTCATCCTTTTCTCTCAAGAGTTGTGTAACACCCCGCCAGAAGCAGGATGCTACCGGCAGGAGACATGATTAATAGTTATTTCCGCATATATTAATCGATTGAGATTGTCTCAATCTATCATACAAATACTTGACCTACCCTACGTCGTCACTTATTTGTGGGATGATAGATTTCCATGGCAAAATAATTCTCTTAGGTTTCTAATTCGTTATTCATGGTTAATGCATCATGTTTAAATTTATGACAAAATTATTTAATAGTTTTAATATGCGATGAATGAATATTAAATGCATGTTTATTTTTATTTTTCAGTCATGCTTTCTCCAATTATTTCTATACTCTCAAATGATAAATTAACGGGAGAAAATTATGTTAAGTGGAAAAATAACATGAACGTTATCCTGGTCTATGAAGACCTAAAGTTTGTCCTGACAGAGGAGTGTCCTCTCGAGCCAGCCAGAAATACTAGCTAAGCTATACGCGATTCCTACCAGAAATGGATCACGGCTAATGAGAAGGCTCGCTGCTACTTGTTAGCAGAGATGTCCGAGGTTCTTGATGCAAAACATGAGCCTATGGCTTTAGCATCTCAGATGATGGAGTCGTTGCTAGGCATGTTCGTGCAATCTTCGGAGCATCAACGTCATGAGGATATGGTCTTAGTGATGACTGCTAGGATGAAGGATGTGACATCTTTCCGAGATTACATCTTGAGGATGATGTCCTATCTCAACATTGCTGAAACCCATGGTGCTCATATTGACGAGCGGAGCCAAGTGACCATGATTATGGAAACTCTCCCGAAGCTTTTCCTGCAGTTTAAAAGCAACTATGTTATGAATAAGTTGACTTTCACTTAGATCCAGCTGCTTAATGAGCTCACCCACTACGAGTCCATGCTTGTGGATCCTCGTAAGCCCAGTGTTGAGGCAAATATTACCGAGTCTTCTAAATCTGTAAAGAAGAAGAATAATAGCACTGGGAAGGCCAAGGTTAAGCCCATGAATAAGAAGAACAAGAAAGGCTCCAAGGATGCCAAGTCCAAGGGAAAATGTTTCCACTACACAAGGGTAGGCATTGGAAAATGAATTGTCTTAGATACCTTGCTGAGCTGAATGAGAAGAAGGCTACAGGTAAATGTGATTTACTTGTTATCGAATCTCAATTAGTGGAGGATGATAAATCCGCTTGGATTGTTGATTCTGGAGTTTGCAGCTACTTGACTCATGGAGGGACCTTGCTGAAGGTGACTAGACCATGAGGGTTGAGATAGAAGATGTCGTTTCAGCAAAAGCAGTGGGAGTTTACGGTTTAAGTTTTTTAAATAATAGTTATTTAAATTTGAAAAATGTGTTATTCATTCATAGTTTCGCAGGAATTTGATTTATGTTTCCAAACTTTTGGATGATAGTTTTTGAGTTTATTTTAATAGTAATTTGGTTATTATTGGTAGAAATGGATTAACCATATGCACAAATGTGTTTAAACTGTTAACACATATGTCACTGCTCAACACTAAAATGTTTAAGATTAAGAAACCTAAAACAAAACGGCAAAAGATTTCTCACGATGACACATATTTATGGCATCTTAGACTTGGTCATATCAGACCTGACCGGATAGATAGGTTGATAAAGAACGGAGCTTTAAACCAGTTAAAGTTCAGAAATTTACCAGTCTGTGAATCATGTTTAGAAGGAAAAATGACCAAGAAACCTTTTATTGGAAAAAGGTATAAGAGTTAGTCAACCACTTAA